>JAMPIV010016864.1:0-2500 GCA_024509875.1 Oreohelix idahoensis
TCTGAGCAACAAATCCATAAGTCCTTCATACGTTTTTTCTTTTTTGGAAAGCTCAATCCAACGATCAGCTGTGAGACGTGCCTTTGCAGTGAATTCTGAGAATTCTACACCCGTCTCAATCACCATCGTTTTAAATAAAAGGCGATAGCCTTCCTCACTTAGCTGATATTTTTTTATCAAAGCCGCCCTAATGACATCATAATTATCCTTATCTGCTTCTCCTACAAAGCATAATCTAGTCAAAGATTCACCTTTCAAGTTTTCTGCTAATTGATTAGCGTATTGTGATTTATCCACATTATGTGTACGACAAGAACGTTCAAATCTATCCAGCCAGAATGTAATATCGTCACTGGACTGATTGAACGGTGGAACCTTAACCTTGTAAGTAGAAGGTTTACCATTACCACTAGATGCCTAACATTACTCATACTTGTCAATCTCAATTTCTCCAACTCAAATTCATGTTCTCTTATTGCTTTTTTTTCTTCAGCCTCTCTGTCTAATCTTTTTTGTTCAGCTTCCCTGTCTAATCTTTTTTGTTCAGCTTCACTGTCTAATCTTTTTTGTTCAGCTTCACTGTCTAATCTTTTTTGTTCAGCAGCAGCTTCTCTTTCTAATTTTTTTTGTTCAGCTTCAAATCTCCTTTGCTCTACCTGCATCTGCAATTTCTTTTGTTCAGCAGCAGCCTCAGCTTCTCTTTCTAATCTTTTCTCTTCTGCCATAGCTCTTCTCTCTTCTGCAGCTAATGCTTTGTCATATTGAGCAACTGCCCATTGTTCTAATTGTTGACCAGTCTTATCAAGGGCTTTCCCTTGTATAATGAAGTATTCTAATGTAGACATGGTGTCTAACAATAATACTAATCACCTGAAATAATAATAATACCACAAGTTCTTAATGACTTGATTAATCAGTATACTATCCCAATATCTGTGGGTCCCAAGCCTTAATAAGGTCTTGTATGACAGTAATAATAATCAGGTACTGGTTTATACCATAATCCAAGTGCAGTGCACAGGCAATAGTGTCTTATGAAATATACCTATATAAAACATATGTCAACCAACAGAATACATAAAGTACAAATAGGACTGACAATACAAGAACGTTTGCAGAAATCAAAATAAATCAAATAGGGAAATCAATGAAAATAATCACTGAATCTGCAAAGAATAACAACACAAATGACGTCACAGTATATGAATATAAATTGTGAATAGAACTGAAAGATAGAAAAGGGTAGACCAACAAATTACAAACAACTCAAAACAAAACTAAAGAACAAAGAAATATTACAAAAATAACAATAATTACAGACTTCACAGCTAACACAAAAGCAACAGTTGTTGCAAGCAAATTTTCAATCAAGAAAATTGCACCTATAGAAAACGCCCACAACGGACCCTCTATGACGTGGGATATTCTGTTGTGAGGACGCCGCCCAACCTTAAACACAACCCGCTGACATAGAAACTAACATACTATACAAACAAATAACATGTAAACATAAATATATATAAATTATGTGTATGATAGTATGTGTTGCAAAATAGGCTCAGTTTTACAGTAATGGCAAAGTTATTTTTATGAAAATAAACAAACTGCCACTTTATTCAATTAAACATTCTGGCCTTAAATATTAAAGTTCATATATGGAAAACAAGAAGATCCATCGATGAAAATAGGACTTCTTAGTTCACAAATACTGTCTTCCTGTTAATATTGACAAGAATTGATCCAACTGTTCTGTGAAACTCTGTAATGTCTAATGTAAAAATGTCAACAACGTTGACCTACATACTGCATTCACTTGACAGGTCACGTGACGAAGTGTTGACAAAGAGCAAACCAATACTGCAAGTGTGTCGTATCAGCCACAGGAAACGGTCTGGTATCGGTAATCAGTTGACTTCTTAACTTCTGCGAGGTCAAACCCAGAAAGCTGGTCCACCAGTTGATAACGTCTCTTTTTCTTGGAAGACAGACATCATCATCATCAGTTGATAAGATCTCTATGGTGTTGTTTGCTCCACTGTAGTGTATGGAATGTCAACTTGACCTACGCAGTGGTGTGTAGACATGGATTGAGTGTATAATGTGCGAATGACAATAAGGGTTCGTGGTGTTGACAAATGTTCTTTTCTCACACTCATGTATGGCTGGAAGTCATCGACACCAACGACTGTGTACCTTTCTACAGTTTAATTGGACGTATACACTCGACAGCACAGATAGTGACAAATCACAGGTTGGCATAATACATCATGGTACAGTGGATAAATGGTCTTGCAATGTTACATGGGCACTCATGCAGCATAATAGTATAATGGACTGTCAGTAGCCAAGCACTCAGTATCGCCCATACATATATATCATCTGACTTCACTGACTGAGCACGTCAGCTTATTTATAAATAATATTTCAGATGGCTTCTAGACCTAAGCTCGTCTAGCGACGATTCTTTAACATAATGTTCAGCACATATTTCCCATATAAT
>JAMPIV010016864.1:10000-15000 GCA_024509875.1 Oreohelix idahoensis
CTACACACACCCCCCCCCTTCCAAACCAAAAACCCCACCCCCTACCCCCTACAACCCAAACACCAAACCCCCCCCAACTCATCCACCAACCCATAAAACCCCCACATTTTCATAAAAAACGTTACCACCACCACACACTCCCACCCCACCCCCCAACAAATAACACCCCCCCAACCCTACAAATCATAACACCTATACCAACAAACCACACACTTTTACTCAAGTTTCCCCCCACTTCACATTAAACACCCCAACCACCCATTACCAATGCCACCCAAACCCCCACCCCTATCCCACAACCCCCACATCACACCTCATCCCCCCCACAACCACCTTCAACCTACCAAACTCCCCTTAAGTATTATCCAACCAAAGTTCACCCCAAAATAACCATCTAACCCATCCCCCCACCCCCAAGCACAATCCAATTCACCCAACCCCATCCCCACCCCCCACCCCAACTACCACATATAAATTAACCCAACAACCCTATTACATCACCCTTTACCACACACCATCCCCACCACCATACATACCCAAATAAACATAACCTCCTCACAATTAGTTCAAACAACACCCACCCTAACACCCCTATAATAAACCCAAACAACCCCTCCTCCAACCCCCCCACCCACACCCTCAACCCATTTGAACACATAATCCCTATACATTAACCAACCCCACCCCCCCCCAACATACACCCATAACATACAAAGACACAATCCCCAACAAAAACCCCCACCAACCCCAATAATTCCAACACCCCACAAACCCCAAACCCCCACCTTACTTAACCACCATCCCAGCACCCAAAAAACTCAATCCACTTAACTAACCGATACCCTAACCCACCCCCCAAAAACTAACTAACACAACCCCCCCCCAAAAAATCAAACAAAACCCCACCCCACGCAAACCCAAAACCAACACCCCCAAACAATCGGGGGGTGCCCACACCACACACCACCCATCCCCACCACCCCACCCCCACAATTCAAACCAACCAAAACCCACACCACCCCCCCCCAACATCCATAACCCCCCACACACACACAACCCCCCCCACCACACCACTAAACCACACCCCTTTCCACACCAAACACACTATATCCCAACATCACCAAACAACCCTCAACCCACATCAACCCCCAATTTCATAAACACAAACCAAACCAACCCAATCCCCCCCAACTCCCCACCCCCAACTAATACCACCCCACACCCCCACCCCGCAACCCCCTACCAATTTCCCCTCCCAACTTCCACCGGCTCAATATCCCCCCCCCAAAACCCCTAAACCCAAACCAACCCCAATCAACCCCCCAACCATTCCATTAACCCCCCTCCAACCCACCCCCCCCCCCCCAACCACACCCACTAAAATACCCCAACCACTCCACCAAATTCACCCTCACACTAAACTATCCCAACACACCCTCATCCCCACATCCCCCCCCCCCCCAATTGACTCACCCTAACCCACCCCCCCCACACAGATTTTAAACATCACCCCCATCCCCCACCCACCCCCCAATTACCCTCCATTATACCCCACCCCAAACCAAAAAAATCTATTTTTTAACAACCCCCCTAAACCCCTATATCCCCCCCCAAAAACCCCCCCATATTAAACATTTACAAAAAAAATAAAACCCCACACCCCCCCCCCAAACCCCCCACCCCATCATAGCCCACACCATCAATCACTCCAGTACACTAAAAAAATACCCCTACCCCCCACAACCCCCCCCCCCAACCCACACCCCCAAGAAAAACCCCCCCCACCCCCAACCTCACCGCCAAAAACCCCAGCCCCACCCCCGACCCAAAAAACCCACCCCCACTCCCCAAACAAACCACCCATTCTAATATCTCGAATGTTAACACCACCCCCCCCCCCCCACCCAAACAAAACCCCCCCCCCCTTTTTTAAAACAAAAAAACCCACCACTAAAACCCCCTTCCCCCCCACACCCCAAAACCCCCCCACCACCCCCCCCAAATCCTTTCAAAAAACCCCTCACCAACCACCCAACAACCCAAACCCTTTTATTTTACCCTCCCTTAACAATTTTTAACCACAACACACTAAAAAAAAAATCTTTTAAAAATGTCCATACCCCCCACCAAACCCACACACACTCACTCGTAACCCCCCACCCCCCCTAACCTTCCCCCAACCTCCCCAAAACCCCACCCCAACATAAACCCCAATTCCAACCAAACAAATCAAACCATCATAATAAAAACAAACTCAAAAACCACACACATACAAAAACAACTTAAAATATCCCCACACAAAAAACCCCCCCTGAACCCACCAACCCAAAACCCAACCACCCTAATCATACACCCCCCAAATAAATAAACCAAACCCAAAGGTGCAAAACTAACTTAAAAAAACCATAAAAAACCCCCCACCACAAAACCCATACCACCCAACCAAACAATCCACACCCCCCATACCTTACCACACCCAAATAAAACCAATACCACCCCACCAACACCCACCCCCCCACACACAAAAATTTATTTTACAACCATTAAATTAATACACCCAAACATAAAACATACACACAAAAAAAAAACAAATAACCCTCAATTTCCTCAAAACCCCCCAACCAAAATAATAAAACCCCCTACCACCCACCAAACTCATTCTAAAAAAAAACCAAACTAAACCCCACCCCCAAAAATTCCACAACCCCCAAAAAAAATAATTATAAACCCAAATCTCTACACACACAAACACACTAAACATTTAAAAACACAAAAACACCTTCTCAAAAAATGTATACCACAAACAAAAACCACCCAACATACACAAAAACACCCCATCAAAATAAAAATAAACACAAATACAACAAAAACCCTTACCACCACCAACTATTACACCCCCCAACCACCCAAAAAAAAACCACCAATCTAAAAATTACCAAACACCAACCCAAAAAACAACTCAACACAACCAACTAAAACTCCCAAAAAACACCCAAACACCACCCAATCATAACCCCCCCCACCCATAAACCCCCACCCCCCAAAACCACTCCCCAAACTATAAATTAAACGCCATATAAAACAAAACCCCCCCACCCCACCAGTAAACCAAAAATATACTAAAATCGCCCACAAACCAAACAAACAAAGCCCACACAAAAAAAACTCCTTTTACAGAAAAAATTACACAACCAATCCAAAATCCCCAAAAAAATTTAAAACCACATATAATAACCTTCACCCACAAAAAAAACCAAAAGCCACACCTCTTCCCCCTACGTTCTCAAACCTTTCCAACAACCAACCCAATTAAAAAAAAAACATTCCCCACCACAAAAAAAAAAACCAAAATTTACAACAAACCCAAAAAAAATAATCTAAAAAAAACTAAACAACCCCACAAAAAAGGCAAATAAATATAAAAAACCTACTAACACTACCTCCAAAAATCCCCCTATACCCCCAACAAAAAAAAAAAAAAAAACCAAAACAAAAAAATAAAAAAAAAAACTCCCAAAAAAATAAAAAAAAAAAACAAATAAAAAAAAAAAAAACCTAAAAAACAAAAAAAAAAACCAAAAAACCCACACCCCCCCACAACCCTACAACCAAGAACCACACAAACCACCACAAACACCCAACAAAAACTAATAAAAACCAACCACAAACCACACCACCTCAACCAACAAACAAAAAACAAAACAAAATAAACCAAACACCAACAAAACTACCCCCAAAATCCCCCAAAAAAAAAACCAAAAATCACACATATTTAAAACCACCAACTCACACCTAACACCAAACCCACAAAAAAACAAAAAAAACCCACCACCCACACACCCCCATTGTAAACAAACACACATAAAAACCAAACCACAAACAAATACACCCCCCAAACCACACAAACACCACCCCCAAAAACAAACCCACACTAAAACAAAACCAACCACCCAACCAAACCACCACAAAAAAAACACCCAATACAACACTAAACAACCAAACACCCAACCAAACCACCCAAAAAACAACCCCCAACCAACACCAAAACAAAACAAAACCCCCAATACCAAAACCCACCAACCAACCAAAACCCCCACCCCACACCAACACAACCCACAAAAAAAAAAACCAACACCCCCACCCCACAACACACACCAAAAAAACCCCAAAACCCCAAAAAAACCACCCACACAACAAACCACAAAACCCAACAAAAACCCCCCCCCACCACGAACACACCAAACACCCCCCCACACCCAAAAAACCACCCCACCAACACGTACAAACAAACAAAACAAAACCCCCACCCCACCAAACCAACTTTTTCACACCCACAAACAAACACACCACACAACAATAACCACCACCCAAAACAACCCAAACCCCCCAAAACCCAACAACAAAATCCAATTCTAAAACACCACACACCCACCACACCATACTAAAAAAAACCACCCTGCCCCCTAACCCCAACCCAAACAAACAACCAACAACGTTCAAAACCACAAACAAACAACACCACCACCCCACCCCATAAACCACAACACCAACCAAAAACACCTCAAAAACCACCACCAACACCCAACCCAAAAACAACACACACAAAAACCCCACCCACCAACACCACCACATCAAACCAAACCCAAAAACCAACCCCACCCAACCACCCCCCCCAATTCCTTTTTAAACAAACCACCCCCAAACCCCAAAAAAACCACCAACACCCCACCCCACACAACAAACTCCCCACCACACCCCCCAAACACCCACCCCACAAAACGAAACCCCACACCCCAAACACACACCCCAATAACCATTAAAACTCCAAAACAAACACAAACAACCTCCCCCAACCACTAACCACCACCCACCCCACCAACACAAACACTACACAAACAAACCACACCAAAATCCAAACACCAAACCCCAAAAACCAAACAAAACCAAACAACCACAAAACAACACCCAACACCCCCCAACAAAACACAACACCCCACCCC
>JAMPIV010016864.1:20000-22500 GCA_024509875.1 Oreohelix idahoensis
CCCCCCCCCACCCCCCAACCCAAACAAACACCCCCACCCCACCCCACCCCCCAACCAACCCCCAACCCCCAAAAAACCCCCAACCCCAACCCCCCCCCCCACAAAAACCAACCCCACAACCCACCCCCCCCCCCGAACCCCAACACCCCACCCCACCCCTAAACCCAACCAAAAACCCCCCCCAATAACCCCACAAATTTAAACCCTAACATCCATATTACCCCACCCCCACCCCCCCCCAAAACCCCCCCCCCCCCCAATACAACCCATAATCCACAACCCCCCCCCCACAAAACCCCAAGGTGTACCCAATTTAAAACCCCCCGCCCCCCACCCCCCCCCCCCCCCCCCCCCCGCCAACAAACCCCCACCCCCAAACAAACCACAACACACCCCCCAAGGTTCCCCCCCCCCCCTCAAACCCCCCCCCCCCCCCCCGGTCCCCCCCNCCCCCCCCCCCCCAACCCCCCCCCACACCCCCCCCACCCCCCCCCACACCCCCCCCACCCAGGTCGTTTACTGTGGGGGTTCGAAAAAAAACCCCTACCCACCCACAACCCCCTTTCAACATTAAAAAAATTCAATAATCAAAACCCCCACCCCCCCACCAACCTCACCCCCCCAACCCCCCCCACCCAAACCCCCCAATAACCCCCCCCCCCACAACCCTCTAAACCCCCCCCAACGCCCCCAAACCCCCACCCAACGCCAAACCTTCCACCCTACAAAAAAACAAAAACACCACCCCCCTCCCCCACCCGAACCCACCAACAAACCAACCCCCCCCCAAACCACCAACCCCCAAACCCACCCTCACAAACAAACCCCAACAACACTCAAAAACTATCCCCACCCCCAACCCCACCATAACCCCACCCAACAAAAAAAACTCCCCCAACCTACAAACACCACCACCCCCTTCCACCCCCCACCACACCTAAAAACCCCACAACCCCAACCACCCCCCGACCGGCCAAAAAAAACCCAAAAAAAACACCCAAAAACCCCCACCAACCCCCACACCAACAAAACCCCCCCCGCCACAATCACAACTACAAAAAACCACAAAAAACACAAAACCCCCCCCCCCAAACCCCCAAAAATACATAACCCCCCACCAAAAAACACACAAAGTTCCCAACACCCCCACCCCCCCCCCCCCCCACACCCCACCCCACCAACCCCCTATCCCCCCCAACCCCCCCCAAAACCCCCCCCCCCAACTAAAAATCCAAATCACAAAACCCCCCCAAAAAAACCAAAAACACCACCCCCAAAAACAAACCCACAAAAACCTCCCCTAACAACACACTACATTGTTTAGAACCCACCCGATATCCCCCACCCCCCCCCCCCCCACCACCCACACCCACCCACGCCATCACCACAAAATACCTATCACCCACCCCCCCCTTCCCAAAACAAAATACCACACCCCCGCCCCCAAAACCATTTACCCCCACCCCAGTACCCTGCCCCCCCGTTATTTAACCCCCCAAAAACCAAACACACCAAAAACTTAAACGTAAACCCCCCAATACCATACAACACACCCCCCCACCACAAAAACACATCCCCACTAACCAACACCCCCCCCCCCCCTATAACCAACACAACCCCACACCCACCCCCACCACCCCCCCCCAACCACCCCCCCCAAACCAAATATCCCCCACCCAAACCCACCACACCATTTTCCACCCCCCCCACCCCACCCCCACACACCATACCCCTCCAACCCTATGTAAACAAACTCCCCTTCCACAACCCCACCACCCCCTATAAACCACTACCCCAAACCCACCAACCCCCAAAACCCCCCCCACCCACACCCCCCCCCCCCACCCCCACCCCTCACAACCAACCAAACCCCACCCCCACACAACCACCCCCCCCCAATTACAAACAAAACCAAATACCACAAAAACTCCAAAAACCCACCCCCCCCCCCACCCCCCAAACCCCACCATAATCCCCAACCCAATAAAACCCACCCCAAACGACCCCCCAACTCCACCACCCCAAACCCCAATCCTAAAAATCCAAACCAACAAACCAACACACCCCCCCAAACCCCCCAACACCCCACTATAAAACCCAACCCCAACACCCACCAATTAAACACCACCCCAAAATACCCCAACCACCCACACCCCCACAAACAACCACAACCCCCCCCCACCCCCCCCCCCCCCACCCCCCCCCCACCACCAACCCCCCCCCCCCCACAAAACACCCCCAAACCCAAAAAAAACCCCCCCCCAACCCCCACAAACCCCCAAACACCCAAATTACCCCCCCCAAAAAAAAACACACCCCCAAAACCCCCACAAACCCAAACAACAACCAACCCCCAACCCCACAAACCCCAACCAACCCCCCCACCAAAACCCCCCCCCCACCCCCCAACCGCCCCCCCCCCCCACAACTTCACAACAAAACACTGCCCCCCTCACTCACCAAAAAACCAACAAAAAAACAAACAACTTCAACCCACAAC
>JAMPIV010016864.1:32500-87909 GCA_024509875.1 Oreohelix idahoensis
CAAACCCCCCCACCCAACACCCAAAAACCCCCCCTAAACACACCCCCCCCACAACCCCCCCCCCCACCAAAAACACCCCCACAACCCCCCCCCCGAGCCCCCCCCCACCCCCCCCCCCCCCCCCCCTCCCGGGCAGGACCCCCCCCCCCCCCCCCCCCAAACAATCCACACTAACCCCCACCCCAAAAACCCCCCCCCCCCCTTTTTTCCCCCCCCACCCCCCCAACCCCCCCCCCCCACCCCCAATAAAAACCAACCCCCCCCCCCCCCAAACCACCCCCCCCAAACCCCCCCCCCCCCAATTTCCAAATTAACCCCCCCCCACCCCAATAAACACCCCCCCCCCCCCCCCCCCCCCAAACACCCCCAACCCCCCCATTCACAACCCCAAAATACCCCCCCCACCCCCCCACACCCCCCCGCTTTAAAACAAAAATACCCAAAACCCCATTCTTGATCCTCCCCCCCACCCCCCAACCCAACCACACCGCCCCCCCCAACAATACACCCCTACACAAAAACCCCCCACCCCACCCCACCCCACCCCCCCCACCTATTGTTTTCCCGTCCCCCCCCACCACACCCCCCCCCACCCCCCCCCCCCCACCACCAATTATACCACCCCCCCCCCCCACACCCCAACCCCCCCCCCCCCCCACCCCCCACACCCCAACCACAAAACAAACCATTGGGGGGGAGGGCTTAAACCATAACTCCATTACCACCACCCCCCCCCACTAACCCCCCCTTGCAAACCCCCCCCCCCCTCCACCCCACATTCCAAAAAAAAACCAACCAACCCCAAACGTCCAAGTAACAACCCCCCCAACAAGCCCGACCCCCCCCCCCACAATCCACACCCACATCTTTCCCACTTTGTACAATTACCCCAAACCCCCAAAAACCCCCCAACCCCCACCACCAACAACTTCCCCAACACCAACCACAACCACCCCCCCCCCCCCCCACCCCCAACCACCTGACCCCCCCCCACCCCCCAAACACATCACCCCCCCCATAACCCATGACCCCCCCCCCAACCCACACCATAACACCCCCCCCAATCGTATGTCCTAAACCCCCACCACCCCCCTCCACCAAAATTCCCCCAACCCCCACCACCCCCCCACAAACCCATCCCAACCCCCCCACACCCAATAACACCACCCAACCCCCCAACCAACCCCACCCCCGTCCACCCCCCCCCCCCCCACAATAAAAAACCCCAACACCCCACCCCCCCCCCCCCCCCACAATCAAACCCCCCCCCCCCCCCCCCCCCCCCCCCCCCACCCCCCCCCCCCCCCAACACCCCAAAAAAAACCCCCCCAAAACCCCAACACCTAACCCCCCCCCCAACCCAAAAAAAACACAAATAACCACCACCCCCCCCCAAACCCACACAAATCCAACCCCAAAAAAAAAACCAAACCCCCCAACCCCCCCACACACCCCCCCAACACCCCCAATAACCCCCAAACCCCCCAAAAAAAAAAACAAACCCACCACCACCATAAAAAACCCAATACAAAAAACCCCAAACCCCAAACAAACACCCCCCCCCACCCCCCCCTTCAAAGCCCACATCCCAAAACCAACATACCCCCCCCAACCACACCTAATCCACCCCACCCTCACCCAAACCCTCCAAACCCACACCAACAAACCCACCCCCCCCCAATAAAAATAACCAGCCAACCCCCCAACCCCCAAACACCCCCTTACCCAAAATACCAAAAACCGACCAAACTACCCCCCACTCACCCCCCACTCACCCCCCACACCCCACTAAACCCCCCCAACCCCCCCCACACCAATCCAACCACACCCCCCAACCCAACCCACCAAACAAACTCCACCAACCCCCTCACCCACCCATACACCTTCCCCCCAAAACAAACCCACCGCCCACAACCAACCCTGACTGCATTCCACTTTTGACGCATCTTAGGTCCAATTTAAGTATTTAGGTTAACAAATCTCACTCTTATTTTTAAGTGACGTCCCTTTTTGTTGTTGCAAATCCCCTTCCCCCTATCGTCACAAAATTTGAGCCCCCCCCCCCACCCTTCCACTGCGTGACATCATATGTGGACGACCTCATATTATACACACAAAGGTATGTTTCAGGCACTCGTGAGAAATAAAGGAGTAGAAACTAGACAACAGAAAAACAACAGAAATGAGGGCCTGACCGGAGAATCGAACACAGAACTTTCCGAACGGTAACACCACCTAGCTACGGAAACGAATCGCACTATCCTCCTCGCCAACTAGGTGTGACGTGGAAATGTAAATATAGCCTCAGAAATCCGACCTTTGCTGCCTCAATTAGCGTTTATGTTTTGCGAAGGCGAAATCACGCAATTCGCTGTCTGTTGACTCACTTTTGAAGCCACGCCTATTTTCCTGTCTTACATGCGCTAATGAGTGTTTACAAACAGACATATTAGTTCGTATAACACATAAGGAAGGGAAACCCGAGGCCTGAAACAGTAAATTAATATAAGACAATCATAAAGGTATGTTATCAGGCACTCGTAGGAAATAAAGAAGTAGAACACTAGACAACAGAAAAACAACAGACACGAGTGGCTTACCCAAGATACGAACCCTAGACCTTTCGTGCGACAACCCCGCTTAGCTATGCTCCCTGCCATCTACGCATCATTTGCTAGTCCGCGAACTGCCAGATAACAGTCAGCGAGCAATGATTCGCTTACCTGAATTCTCACGCGAGCTGATTTGCCATCATCATGGTTGACAGACAGAAGCACGCGGGAGATAAGCGGTTCCTTTGAAGGGGAAACGCGGGCAGAAATGTTCCCGACGTACCTGTTTGATGTTTATACATACAGGGAGATAATCGTTTGATATTAGAAGTAAACAAAAATCTCGGGAGGAAAACGGGAACACGAGTAAGCCTTTGTTGTCAATTTGCAACGGCTAACAGAGTGACCGTGGATTTTTGATCGGGTGGGGGAAGGGGGTGGGGGAAAGAGATAGTTTCCTGAATTTCTGCTATTCACGAGTAGTGTGAAAATTCACATTCTTGCGATAATAACACTCAAATCTGTATATATACAGCGCTCTCTCAAACTCAGTATTAGAGTCGCTCAGAAATTTCTTGGATAATCTAAGCACGTGGGACTAGAACCATTTCTTCGCTGGATGTGTTAAATTGTCCCGTAGGGGTTTAATTTTCTGATTTGTGGTAATAGAAATTGTACTTAAGTGTTAAAAATGTGTTAGGTTTACCATTTTATTAAATATAAATTCCCTAGCGTAAAACTAGTGAAATAACCCAACGCATAGATATTTTTTTTCTTACACAAGAAGATACGGCTTAGCTGACTGAGATTATCAAGTGTGACGGATCAGTGACCGAATAGAATGCACACTATATTTCATTGTGTGAAATTAAAATAGTGACTGGAGTAATTGTTATGAGACTAAACAACCGACGCTGACAAATAACTAGTAGTGACAGGCAGATTTTGTTAAAGTGCGCGTGTAGATAAATTGAATAAAGGACTTTGTGCGCTGTTCACTTTCTCGCAGGCAATACGGGGGAGGGCACATATCCTTCTTTCCCGACATGCCATAGCGGAAAAACTTACGGACAGGATAGTAGCAGTTTTTTAAAATGTTCTTTTCTTCCATATCTAGCACTCAATCAAAAACCAGCTGCCAGCGGTCTAATATCACCAGTAACATTCTTATTATTATTGGGTCTTCGATTTTCGGACCTGTTCGGTCCTCTTTCTGCATTCAGAGAGAGACCAAATATAAACAATAAGATTAATTGTAACTGGACAGTACCTTACCCAGAATTATTTTTTACCAAAATTTTCCAGCCCACTGGGCACACGAAAGAACATATATTCCTGACCTTTGACAGACACAGCACTGGATTTATTCAGATAGTTGTGCTGTTTCAAAATCGGCGCTCATCATAAAGTCAGCCGATAGGATTAACCATCGATTATCAGTTTTTTGCATATCGTAACATTTTTTTGTGTCTGAGCAACCAGAGGCTAGACAATACAGGAACTACTTTTCCCTCCTTTTAATATTGTAACTGTGAACGTCCCGAGAACGTCTTGCTTTAGTAACTATATGTGGTGACACAGGATTCATCCAGGAAAACTTAAAAAACCAACCAACTCTGGCGACCACCTTGTAATTATTACTAGATACCAAGGCTGGTCTGGGGCCGGATATGGCAACCCAACTGACAATATATGTTCAGACTATAATAATTTTCCCAGGGATAACTGCACCAGTATTAGGTAAGCAAGCGTGTTTGTGGCCACAGATGATAGAGTGAGAGACAGAGAGAGAGAGAGAGAGAGAGAGAGAGTAAATAGTTTCCTTTGTTACAATCATTGTACTAACCACACTATTTTTTTTATTTCGCTAACCTAAGTACTTTTCTGGATAGCTTAAGTAGGAACTTTGTATTCTTTACCCTGGTGTTAATCTTTGACCTTTTGGGTTATTAACTTCTTTTGGGATCTTTTCTCAACAGGGGGGAGAGCACTTATTGGGTTATTTTCCTATGTCTGTAAACATGAACATATTGATTTGTATATGTTTTGATGTTGTAAAGTTTAAGTGATAATAAACTAAACAAAAACTTAATTTAATGTGTCAGTCAGACCCATTCCCAATTATCCATAGTTTTTCACGTTTGTGTGTCTTGTTGTCACATAATTGTATGTGTGTGTGGGTGTGTAGTGTAACTTATATTTCATATAGGGAGAGAAAGGTCGTCTGATATTAAAATATAGTCGTATAGATAGGCTGGACTAGAGGAACTACTCATTCCAGAGACTGATCTTCCTCTTACACTATCCCTCGTGAAAATCTATTTCTTACACCTTTATTCTCACATATTTACCACTATCACCTCTGCTCAGACGGGACCATAAATATCTTCCGACCTATCTATCTACAAGATCACGACACTAGGCACCACACAAAAAGTGCTTCGTGGACAGGGGGTTATTAGCGGGATTTTCAACACGTAACACCGGATATGTACCTAGGAGCGATCAAGTTATATAAATAATTTACCTTAAGTGCAATTTTTCCCCCCTATTTTGGCGCCCTATTATTTTTCTTTTGTGTCGCGCTGGCGCTGACAGACAACACAGAAACATCCACAACTTTGGAAACGGAGAAACGAATCCGATGAAAACAATCAATGCACGATTATGAGTCAAGGGATTAGCCATTAGACAATTCATAATTGAGATTTCACGTTCAATTTTATTTTGCTATTCTAGACACAGTTCTTACGTGAGAAATATTTGAACAAAGGGAAGGAATAAATCAAATATTTGGTTTCTTGCATGATAACTGCTGAATTGGTTACATAAACCAAGCCTCAAGATGCTCGAACATTGTCAAAAATTGCTCTACAGTGAAGTAAATAGAACATTGTAACACCTTCCGTATCAATCATCTGGATGGCCAGTGAAAGAGAGATCGGAAGACGAGGAATGGAGGACGATAATAGTTTATTTTGTGATAATGTTCCATGTTGTATTCGTGTACTACATTGTTATTATCACATATTCGTGTACTACATTGTTATTATCATATATTCGTGTACTACATTGTTATTATTACATATTCGTATACTACATTGTTATTATCACATATTCGTATACTACATTGTTATTATCACATATTCGTGTACTACATTGTTATTATTACATATTCGTGTACTACATTGTTATTATCACGTATTCGTGTACTACATTGTTATTATCACATATTCGTGTACTACATTGTTATTATCACATATTCGTGTACTACATTGTTATTATCACATCACGCAATAAATCATAATGTACAGTAAGCAGATAAATATTATAGATGAATGGATAGACAGACGATTAGGTGGGAATAGGTAAGATTGTTACTGGGCAGGGTGGTGGATAGATAGATAGGTGTGTGACAGAGTTATGTAAATATATTACATATATCAACACGTTTTTTGCTTCCACCTGTTTTCCACCTCGCTTCCTTATTATTTATGCACGTTTTGTTAAGGCAGAACCTTCGTACTTCTATATTTGTCAAACTCATAATTGTAGCCACGCCTATTCTTTTTCGTTTCTCTATGTCTTATAGACACTAGGAATGTTTACATACAGACTATGATGCACGTAGCGAGAGAAAAGGGGGAGATAAGCTAATGAAGAAAATCAAGGGCGATAAGTTAAGACGTACTTTCGGTAGACATTGGTCCGGGGGAATTAATCTGAGAAAAAGGGAGATAATCAGTTACCCCCCCCCCCCCCCCCCCCCCCGCCACATCCGTTTGTTCGGAATGTAATTAAGCTACGGAACGACGGGATCAAAGAGACGATTTGCTCGTGGGTCAACGTTTAGCGGTCGGCGAAAGTGGCAAATTTAGCTTTCATTCAGAATTTGACCGCAGATTTCCCCAAAGGCGTGATATCTCGCACTCGTTAGCGATTTTCTACCTAATTGATATATATACCGCATCCTTCAAACTCAGTTTATCTAGTACCCACAGAATTTTCAGACGTCTAGCTTCGAATTCTAGATCCATTATACAGTGGAATTTCTTAGTTTTTCCGATTGGGGATAGTCATATTTCTGTGTTGCGGTAAATATTATACTAGAATTTTGAGTGATTTAATTGTTAAGTCCGGCATTATATTTCACTAAGATTTTCTGTGTTGAGTGATTTAATTGTTAAAATTTCGTCATTTATATTTCACTAGGATTTATTGTGTTAATTGGCTAGCAGAATTAAAATAATTTATAGCTAAATTGTTCCGGCTGTAGCGTTGATTTAATTAATTGCTATTAACCAGTAAGAGATATTTTAATCGACTAGTAAATGCACTATTCATTATGAGTACTGACGAAATATATATTTATTTCTAATTCATTATGAGTAATTTTATAAATGACTAGCGCTTATTTCACGGGTTTTTTTTTTAACGATAATAATAAATTATAACGTTCCGCGGGTTAGGATAGATACGGATATTGTGATTAATTGTTTGTATTTTGTTCCTGAAAAATAGTACGGGTCACAAACCTAAAAGTACCAGTGGCCTAAGCCTACGCCTAAACCTGAATCTGAGAATAACGGATCTAAGTTCAACAGTACAAAAAGAACATTCTTATATAAATATCGGGTCTTCAAGGTTGACCTGTTTGGCCTCTTGTTTACACACAGAAAGAGACAGAGTACCAAAAAAAAAATTAAGAATAAATTGTAACTGGACTTATAGCTATCCAGATTTCTTTTTTCCAATTTCATATACATTCAGCCCGTTGTGGTGAAATAATCAAACATTAACATTTCCCGACTATCGACCATTTGTGGTGTGACAAGGAATTTTTATCCTGAGAGAAGTTACATACCTGACATTCCGTTATGTATTGGAATCCCAAGCTACTGACAATGTGAGCACTGTTAATTTTCTTACCTGGACTAATTAATGTGACATAAACAGAAATCCTAATAACAGTAACGAAGTAAACGTTCCCCGAAGAAGAGGATTTAATCAGTCTTTGAGGAGCTGGGGTTTATTTTGCCAAAATAACACTGGATTTGCTGTGTGTATCCTAAAGATTGTTCCAGACGTTGCTAATCAACAATTAGGTAAGAACGAAAGAACGTGGCCACGGGTTGTCTGGAGAGAGAGAAAGAAAGAATGAGTAATTTTTTTTAACGTATAAGCTTTGTACTCACTTTGTTTTGCTTTTTCTTATAGTTTGCTAGTACTGTTATTTTATTTTCAGAATAGACTCATTAGAACTTTGTTCTTTACAGTATAGTCAAATTCTATACCACAGTGCTAATCTTTTGACCTTTTGGGGGTTAATACCTTCTTCTAACGGGATCTTGTCTCAACAGAGGGAATTGCACTTTCGGGTCTATTTCTTTTATTATTTCTGTAGCAAATGATTTTTGTATTTGTCTATCTTGATATTAAATGTTGTACGGTTCTTTATGATAAATAAACTTAACATAAAACCTTAATTTACCTGTGTCGGTCAGCTCGGCCCAGTATCCCTAATCCATTAATATAGTTTCACGTTTGTGCGTCTTAATGTCGTCACTTATCTGTGTGTGTGTGTAAGTGAGTGGTTGATATATATATATTAATATATACAGAAAGGAAACTGTCTGATCAACAAATTTCAGTCGTAAATGACAGGCTGGACTAGAGTATCTTCACAATCCATGGACAGACTCTACCTTTCACCATTTCACTTGTGAAATCTATTTCTTTACCTTATCTCTCACTGAGTTACAACCTGTTCTAGTTCTATTCAGACGGGACCAGAATCGATCATAATTACCTACCAAAATGTTACTACAAAGTGGATGAATGGTACAGAAAAGAACGGGTGCAAAAGTCTGACCTTGAACGCATGACACCATCGTGCTGGCCCTAGGTGGATCTACGTTGTAAAGGGCCACTCGGGACAAATTAATGGGGCATCATCATCTATAACATAAAAATTCAACTAATGTGTACCTGATCCTCGTGTCCAATCCCATTAGCTCAAGATTTTTTCATGTCTTCTTTATCCATCTCAAGGGAGGGGGGAAATTAAGGGGGTCCCTTTCTACACCTACCTTCTGGGGTCCACTAAATGCTGGGGCCTCCAGGAAGTGCCCGGTCCATCCGGGCGGTAGTTTCGTCATTGCATGTTGTCTACAAGTTTGTTGTTGACTTTGTGCATGTTGTCTACAAGTTTGTTGTTGACTTTGTGCATGTTGTCTACATGTTTGTTGTTGACTTTGTGCATGTTGTCTGCAAGTTTGTTGTTGACTTTGTGCATGTTGTCTACAAGTTTGTTGTTGACTTTGTGCATGTTGTCTACAAGTTTGTTGTTGATTTTGTGCATGTTGTCTACAAGTTTTGTTGACTTTGTGCATGTTGTCTACAAGTTTGTTGTTGACTTGGTGCATGTTGTCTACAAATTTGTTGCTGACTTGGTGCATGTTGTCTACAAGTTTGTTGTTGACTTTGTGCATGTTGTCTACAAGTTTGTTGTTGACTTTGTGCATGTTGTCTACAAGTTTGTTGTAGACTTTGTGTCTACAAGTTTGTTGTAGACTTTGTGCATGTTGTCTACAAGTTTGTTGTTGACTTTGTGCATGTTGTCTACAAGTTTGTTGTTGACTTTGTGCATGTTATAAATTCAGTCCGTCTAGTATTTTCTCCTTCATTATTCCTCTGAATGTCTTCTCTCTATCTTTGCCGCTGTTGTCATGACGTCCTCTAACCTTCTCTCAAACTTTCACGCTGTTATCATGTCTTCCTCTAATCTTCTTCTCTCAAACTTTCTCGTTGTTATCACGTTTCCCTCTAATCTTCATTTCTAGATTTTCTCCGAGGAAGATGAGGAGAACTGTGGTTAAGACATGGAGTACAATGTGTCGTGTGGTGCGTATTGGGGCAACTACGACAGTAGTTTTTGCCAGGAATAGCCTATGATGTATTAGGTAGAAGGTCTCTAGAAATTGGCTCGTTAAGAAAGAATAAAGACCTATTCGAGATAGGGACAAGAAGACGGGAATGCGAATGCTTTCCACTGGACAGTGTTTTCTAAATTAGTTATGGAAAGAGTTCTGTTTCCCCACGACCTTAGCTTCTGCCCTTAGATCCCGTAACAGAAAAAGCCCCCAGCCTCATCTGAGTAGAGAAATGTTCCTATAGGTGAATATGTAACACCGACAGCACGAGTGATACATTAACAAACGATCGTTGGGTTTATTAATGAAATATCCACACATATAGGGTTAGTAATGGTTAGAACGTGATGATGGTGAAAGACGATTCACACAAAACACACAGATGAGATAATAAAATTGCAATTAATTAAGTAGTAGTTAATTAAGAATGAACTGGTGCAAAGCGAAATGATGATGATGTGATATGATACGTGTTACCAAAATGGTGAGTAATCTACACAGTCCATGTGTCTCTAAATGCTTCTCATTGATATGATGATTCACATGTATGCATAAAATGTCCCAAGTTGTTATACGTTATGTCGAGTGGGGTATCTCTAAGTCGAGGACGTTCTGATGAAAACTTTTGTCAGACTGAGAATGGTGACGAGAGATATATATATTCCTTCACTGTTTGAGTATATCTCTGTAGTGTTGATCAACAGTTAATAGCTGTCATATGAACAAAAGGTCTGTTGTCTAATCTCCCGAAGGTACTGGTCAGGCTGGATATCTTCACGATATGTTAGTGATATGTAGACTCATAATCTTGCGTATGTAGTCGTGATTCATAAAATATACTTTAGATTCTGCTTCATAGAATGCGCTTCAGAGTGTGTTGCACTTGGTATAAATATGAGATTCCACTTTTGAGCTCTTAAGCTTGACTTCAGATAATAATGATCTTTTGAGTGATTTGAACTTGTGATAACTATGTATTGAACTTGTGAGCCAGCAGTATATGGGTGACGAAAAATGCTGCGTCCACCTTCTGACTTGTGGCTGAGACAATATTCCTTTTTAATTAAGGAATGAAAGATGTCCTTTGGCGAATTCTGCTAGCCAAATGTCCGTTTTTGATAACTTATTTCTGGTTAGACGTCAGACACGTTGCGTGTAGACTCATACTTCTGATGAACTGAAGACACAAAAAAGTCTTCGTAAGTTTTTCACATTTAACATCACTGGTTGACTTTCATTTATACTACTGCTCATTATTGATCTCTCTCTGAGTTCGATTCTAATGATGTTAAATATCTTGTGCATGAGAGACTGTGATGATGATGAAGGTGAAGTATGAACTATTAATTACCTCCTATCATCCTATCATCTTCTAGGAAAATCTTCTGATTTTATTAATCAGTTATGAAAAGAATTAATTGAAACTCTATCTTTCGCACCTTTAGCTGTGAGGTTAAAATAAACAAAGAATAAGAAAATGTATTAATAATCTGTACAAGATCTACTAACCTTATTTTCCCTTCGCCAAATCCTTTAAGAACACAATTCAGCACAGAACTGAATTATAATCCACTCTGAATAAACACGTGTATTTGGGCTAGGCGTTTTAGGGATTGTATCTCTGCCTCACAATATTAAAAACTGGACTGCTTCCTCTAACAAGCTACGCGGTATTATATTTCTGGAAGTCCAATGTGGGTTTTTTAGACAGGTAATGTACAGCTCCACCCATACAACCAATCCCTGAGAGCCTCTCTGGTCACTCATTCACAGCATCGCTCTTGTCCCCTGTCAGTCCAAACGTGGGTGTGGTCATTCGCGACCAACTTTCGTTGCCTGGCTTGTTTGACAAACAGGTAGTGAGATAATTGGCTGGCCAATTCAAAAGTGCTGTCACATTATTCTCTGGTTGTTTATCGTTCCGTGTGTTGGCGGCACTCTTAGTTACCTCCGCCCATTGTCACCAGCATGCTAACATGTCCTCTTTGTGGCGCCGCCTATTGTGTTACATGCCGGTTGCTTTAAACAGCATGAGACGTTTTCACCTGGCCAAGCTGGGCGTCCAATGTGGTGACCTGGCCGAGTAACAAAGATAACAACAGTTCACAGAAATTTATAATGCCCAGATGTCTGATTAGGATGACCAGATGTGTTTTCACCAGATTTATCACGATGCAATGTGGGCTTCAAACGATAATGTCAGGTATGGGGACTCAATCAAAAGACTTTATTTCCCCCGGTGAAAGAACAAATGCGGTTCTTTAGATACCGGTCGCGAGTAATCACAACGATGAAATATCAAATGTGGGATAGCAAATGTGGGATGAAAGAGCAAATGTTGGAGAAAATACAATACGAGAGATGTAGGAAAAGATAGAGCAATAAGGCCTTTTCACTCGTTTATGACAATAGCCCCCTCCTCAAGTGTGATGTCAATCATACTCAGGAGAGCTTAGCCTTCTTGCTCGGGATTCATTACTCCTTTTCCTCATCTTCGTTTTTCTCTCCGGTTTCCACTTTTTCCTCTACTTGTCTGTGCTCTCCGTCCTGCCTCATAGGATGACGGCTTAAAAATCCGCTCCTACGTTATGTTTTCCTTGGATATAGTCCACTTGGAACAAGTAAGGTTGTAGAACAAGCGACCACCTCATCAGTCTAGCATTAAAATTCTTTGAATTGGCGAGGATGGTCAGAGGTTGGTGATCAATCTGGATCGTAAATTTCCTTCCGTACAGGTATGCTTGAAATTTTTGTATTCCCCAGACGAGGGACAAACATTACTTTTCGATTGTGGAATAGTTTTGTTCTGCTCGGTTTAACTTCCGACTCGCGTATGCGACCGGAAATAGATTTGGTGGGCTTCTGTCGTCCGGCTGTAGTAATGTAGCCCCGATTCCAATGTTACTGGCATCTGTGCGCAAGATGAATTTTTGAGTTAAATCCGGGAGCCGTAAAATAGGTTTTGTGGTGAGTTTGTCTTTTAACACATTAACTACCGAATTGAAAAACACACTGTGGCCGAATAAAATTTTTTTCCCATTTTTATCCTCCAGGTGTATGCACAAAGTAAGCGGTAGTTTTCGTAATTGTTTACAGATTTTTATGAATTACACGTCATTTTAAAGATAAATGAATGTACTATTACAATAAGCACAATTTGTAACTCTAATAGAGTTTGTTGCTATTTAACGGCCCTCCGATGGCCAAGGACTTGCAATATTTTCACAATTATAACTGCTTGCACCCCATCTCTATCAAAATCCTTATTTCAATCAATGTGCTCACCGTTTTCACTCTTGTCCTTGTCGCTAGATCTATCAGTCAATTGTTGAAACAAGTTTCTAGCCTATTCAGCCATTAGGCGAGATGTACAAGCATTTTTTGTGGTCCTATCACTAGTTGCCACGGTAAACAGATTTACACGATTTAGTAACTAACCAAAAATGCTGAAAAACATGAACAAAATATCAATTTTCCAGTGTTCTACAACAACCATTCTTTGGTAATATGTTTTCCGGTAGCGACTTAAAATTTCGAACTAGATCAGAAAGTGTTTCAGTACATTTTTCATTCGTTTTATTACTAAAATTAGATCAACGCTCTGCGCGGCTTGCGGTCAAATTATAGGATTTCAAAAGCCGGTCCCACCGGCTTGCGGTAGTTAATGTGTTAAGAGTGCATATGCGTGTTCACATTCTGCTGACCATGTCACATTATCGGGGTTTCCTTTCTTTGTTAGCGTTGTAAGCGGCGCACAGAGGCTATTAAAATCCTTTATATATCTCTGGTAGAATCCACAGAGGGATACAAATGACCGGACATACCTTTTTGTGGACGGTCTCGGTGCATTTCTCAGCTTATCAACGTTTTGAGTCTCGGGGAACATGGTTCCATGGGTGATAGTATGTCCTAGGAACTCTAGCTGTTCACAGCCAACTTGACATTTGGTTGGGCGGGCGGTTAGTCCCGCTTCTCAGAGTCTGTTAAACAGTAAGGATAGTACTGATAAATGTTCTTCAAACGATTCAGTAGCTACTAGGATATCATCCATAAAATTGCTGATGGCGGGATGATTCAGAGGATCCAATAACTTTCGCATCATCCTTGTGAAGACACTAGGAGCGTTGTTTAGCCCAAATGGCATCACATTAAACTCGAAGTGTCCATCTGGAGTACTGAAGGCTAACAGGTTCCTCACCTCAGCTTTTACTGGTATTTGATAGTACCCTTTACTGAGGTCGATCTTTGAAAAATAGCGAGCCCTGCTCAGCTTAGTAAATAGCTGGTTCTGGTCCGGTAACGGTTCTGGCTGGAACTGTGTTAACGCATTCAGCTGTCGGTAGTCGATGCACAGGCGATGTTCTCCACTGGATTTGCGTAACAGCACCACTCCCGCACTGTAAGGGGACTCCACTTCGAAATTATGCCTTCCTTAAGTAAATAATCAATTTCTTGCTTTAATGCCGTCGCCTAGGCATACGGAATCGGATAGGTTCTCATTCGGACGGGCGTAGGATCCGTGACTTCCATGTCAAACTCCATCAGGTTTGTCCGGCCCGGTTTGTCTGTCAGGGAGTCGGCGTGGTTTTCCATCAATCTCCTCACTTTTTCTTGCTGGGCTTCCGTTAAGGTGGAGCTTATTTTCACATCTAAATGTGATTCCTCCTGTATCACCGGGTACTCTATGGATGATAATGGCTCTTCTTCCATTTGCATAGCAATGGCCATAGTCATGAGGTGCGCTGGTTCGGCAGATGCTCGCTCATAAACTTCTTAAGCAGATTTAAGTGATACATTTTCTGCTTTTCGTTCACTGCGATTTTATAATTGGTACGAGAAATCTTTTCCACAACTTTGTAGGGTCCCCTCCAGCAAATCTGCAACTTATTACTGCTACTCGGCAGAAGAGGTAGCACCTTCTCTCCTACTGCTAGTGCTCGGTCCTTCGCATTCCGATTGTAATATTTGGCATGTTTCCGCCTAGTCTCCCCTACTTTCGCTGTGGCTAATTCCCAGCCAGTCTTCAGACGTTGTTTCAAGTCTGTGACGTACTGGAAGGCTGATGTGACAGTGTCGTCTGCCTTGGCATCTGTCCATGTTCTTAGTAAGGCTTCTAATGGACCTTTAATAGGTCTTCCGAAGAGTAATGTGGCCTGAGGGACTCCCGTTGACGCATGCGGTACTTCCCTGTAAGCAAATAATGCGGCAGGAAGATACTGATCCCAAGTTTCTGGCTTCTCCTGTGCCAACTTCCGAAGAATAGAGGTGAGCGTCCCGTTAAACCGCTCTACTTGCCCGTTACTTTGGGGGTGATAGGGCGAAGTACGAATATGCCTAGTCTTGAATATTCTAAGCACCTCCTCTGTCAACTTGCCTCTAAATTGTGACCCGTTGTGTGTGAGAATTTCATGCGGGAAGCCCAATCTAGTAAAGATATTCAGTAAAGCGTCAGCTACATGCACTGAGTCGCATGCTGATATGGCTATTGCTTCGCCCCACATGGAACATGTGTCCACTAAGGTAAGGATATGGGAGTTCCTCTTCTTAGTTCTCAGCAGAGGTCCAATTATATCCACGGCCACTCTTTCAAATGGGTCTCCCAAGATTGGCATCTCTCCAAGGGTCGCGGGTGCCGTCCAGTGTTTTGGTGCAACTTTCTGGCACTGAGGACAAGACTTGACGAAACGTTCAATGTCGCCGGTGATCCCTGGCCAATAATAGTGGCAGGCGATCCTTTGAGTCGTAGCTCTCATTACCATGTGTCCACTAAATGGGATAGAGTGGCCCATTTCAAGCACCTGGTTCCTATAGGTTGCAGGAACTGCTAATTGGTTGTGTTCCTGTCCTTCGTTTCCAGTTCGGCGATACATCAATCCATTTTTCATAAAGAAGTCTCCCTTGGTAGGGGGGTTGTGTGTCCTAGGTAATTTTTTTAAAACAGGGCGCCAGTGAGGATTCTTCCATTTGGGCCCTCTTCAATTCCTCGGGGAGGATATTGGTAGGAGGTTCCTGCTCTGCGTCTTTTTTTTGACTGACTTCTATTCTGTACGGCCGCTATGACTAGTGGTTGAGTAGGTTCTCCAAGGAACACATATCTACATCCCAAGATTAAAGAGTCGATTGCTTCTTCCATTATAACTGCACGAATCTCTCCTGTCACGTAACGAGATTCCACTCTGATAAGTGCAATTGGCAGTGTCATGGGTGCAACATCCTTCGTCGGACCTTGGATGTCGACACTCTCTTCTGTTATCTGGTCAGGGGTGACAAGAGATGCCCTGACCACCGCATCGAAAGCAAGTCCTGTGTCATAAAGGCACTCCACAGATTGTCCGTTTACGAAGACTGATTCGATGACGGGAGGATGAGAAACGTTTCCGGTACTCTGCTCCTTCCGGTGTGACGATTTTGTCTGCAGACAGGCAGCATGTTGGGGAGGAGGTCTGCGCTTGCACTCATTAGTGTTGTGATTGTTCAAGCAACAGTACCTGCACCATTTATCTCCCTGTCTCTGGTGTGGCGCAGCATTTTTCTTGTTTTGCTCTTTGTAGCTATCTTGTTTTGCGGGCTGTTCATGCGAGATGTTTTGTCCTTTGCTTTGTTGGTCTGACTGAGAGCGAGCTGGTTGCTTTGGTGCCTGATCCGGAAACTTCTTTCTGGCTCCTTGAGACTCAACGAGAGCATTTTGGAATCGCTCTGCCAGTGTAAGAATTTTTTCTAACCGGTCAGCGCCGCTTTCGGTGAGAAATCTACGCATTTCCACCGACATAGACTCTTTTCGTTGCTCTATCACAATCAGCTCTTTCAACCCGTCATAGTTCTCGGTAAAGTTTCCCAGTGAACACCACTTCACTAGGTAGTCTTCAATACGGGCTGCGAACTTTGAGAAAGTCTCTCCGGCCTCCTTCCTAGAACCTCGAAATTGTTTCCGGTAAGCCTCTGAATGAAGCTCGTACCTCACCAAGAGAGCTTTTTTAATGCCTGATAGTCATCTTGCTCTCCGGCCGGAAGTTTATTAAAAACTTCGTAGGCGGCTTCTCTTAGGCCCTGGGAAAGTTTCAAGTTCCAATTCCATTCTTCCAGTCCAAACCCTGTTGCAAAGCGTTCGAAGCGGTCTAAAAAGGCGTCCATGGTATCGTTCCTTTCTGAAAAAGGTTCCAGCGGGAAGTTCATAGCATTGGGTGGCGCAGGTTGCGAAGTAGGCACACCATCTGAGCGGGGTGAGTACCCTCCATTACAGTTGGAAGCCGCTGCACTTTTTGCCAGCTCTATCTGATTGCTCTGTCCCTGGATTTCCAGTTGCTTCATGTTAAGTGCATGCTCTGCTGCGGCTTTCTCTTTCCGCTCCGCTGCTTCTGCTGCGGCTTTCTCTTTCCGATCCGCTGCTTCTGCTGCGGCTTTCTCTTTCCGCTCCGCTGCTTCTGCTGCGGCTTTCTCTTTCCGCTCCGCTGCTTCTGCTGCGTCTTTCCGCTCCGCTGCTTCTGTTGCGGCTTTCTCTTTCTGCTCCGCTGCTTCTGCTGCGTCTTTCCGCTCCGCTGCTTCTGCTGCGGCCTTCTCCATTGTAAGTTTCTGCATTTCCATCTCTCTTTCGAGGAGTTTATCAGTCTTCTCGCTTACATATTTCATCAGGTCTTTTCCACTTAACCCGAATTCACGCCCTGCCTCCATTAAACTAACTCTAATTTTTGCGGTATCTGCCATGATATGCAGTACGGGTTCGCGAAGGGAAAAATGGGCAGTGGCCTCCAAACAAAATTGTTTGACTCGCACAAGTAATTATCTCTTTAGAACCAGCTAGGTTTAAATTAGTAATCAAGTTCAAATAGTTCTTAAAAATCACTCACTCAGCGTATTCTGAAAAATTATATAACAGATTATCTCCAAGTTTCTATGAAAAAATTGCTAAATATTTATGATAAAAATTTTCCCTGCAGTTACAGAAAAAAAAATTTTCAGTTCCCTACAGTATCCTCTGTTCTTAAAAAGTGTTTACTCTGTCCGTTTGATACTTAATTTAAAAAGTATCACTCGTGCTTTAGAGATATAAATTTTCCCCCCCCCCCCCCCCCCTATGAAATAGATAAATTATAGTAAGAGTCAGTCTAGGAGGTAATCCCTCAAAATGCCAACAAAGTTTGCAATTATCACAAATGTATAGCAGGAATGAAAATGTGATTTTT
The DNA here is from genome assembly GCA_024509875.1 of Oreohelix idahoensis. Taxonomy (NCBI): domain Eukaryota; kingdom Metazoa; phylum Mollusca; class Gastropoda; order Stylommatophora; family Oreohelicidae; genus Oreohelix; species Oreohelix idahoensis. Next base: position 50,165 of record JAMPIV010016864.1, read on the forward strand.
CACACTTCTAAGTCCGGGTTCACTAATCCCAAGACGAGTCCACAATTGTCGTGTGGTGCGTATTGGGGCAACTACGACAGTAGTTTTTGCTAGGAATAGCCTATGATGTATTAGGTAGAAGGTCTCTAGAAATTGGCTCGTTAAGAAAGAATAAAGACCTATTCGAGATAGGGACAAGAAGACGGGAATGCGAATGCTTTCCACTGGACAGTGTTTTCTAAATTAGTTATGGAAAGAGTTCTGTTTCCCCACGACCTTAGCTTCTGCCCTTAGATCCCGTAACAGAAAAAGCACCCAATCTCATTTGAGTAGAGAAAGGTTCCTATAGGTGAATATGTAACACCGACAGCACGAGTGATACATTAACAAACTAGATAATGATCAAACGATTGTTGGGTTTATTAATGAAATATCCACACATGTAGGGTTAGTAATGGTTAGAACGTGATGATGGTGAAAGACGATTCATACAAAACACACAGATGAGATAATAAAATTGCAGTTAATTAAGTAGTAGTTAATTAAGAATGAACTGGTGCAAAGCGAAATGATGATGATGTGATATGATACGTGTTACCAAAATGGTGAGTAATCTACACAGTCCATGTGTCTCTAAATGCTTCTCATTGATATGATGATTCACACGTATGCATAAAATGTCCCAAGTTGTTATACGTTATGTCGAGTGGGGTATCTCTAAGTCGAGGACGTTCTGATGAAAACTTTTGTCAGACTGAGAATGGTGACGATATATATATATATATATATATATAAATATATATATATATATATATATATATATATATATATATATATATATATATATATATATATTCCTTCACTGTTTGAGTATATCTCTGTAGTGTTGATCAACAGTTAATAGCTGTCATATGAACAAAAGGTCTGTTGTCTAATCTCCCGGGGGTACTGGTCAGGCCGGATATCTTCACGATATGTTAGTGATATGTAGACTCATAATCTTGCGTATGTAGTCGTGATTCATAAAATATACTTTAGAGTCTGCTTCATAGAATGCGCTTAAGTGTGTGTTGCACTTGATATAAATACGAGATTCCACTTTTGAGCTCTTTAGCTTGACTTCAGATAATAATGATCTTTCGAGTGATTTGAACTTGTGATAACTATGTATTGAACTTGTGAGTCAGCAATATATCTTCTTCTTCTTCTTTGATCCTTAGCCGCCGACCGTCAAAGCAGTCAGTGGCCATTACGCCTGGTGGCGTCTTGTAGGGCAACAACAAATTGATTCCACCTTGCTCGGTCGGCGGCCATCCTTCGTACAGTGCCCCAACTCTGGTTCATTCTTTGCATCTCAGCCTCCACAGTCCTCCGCCAAGTTGTTTTTGGTCGGCCTCTCTTTCGTTTTCCTTCAGGGGTCCAAAGCATAGCTGTTCTTGTGATGGCATCGGGGTCTCTTCTGAGGACATGGCCAACCCAGCTCCAGCGTCTGCCAGCTATGATGGTGTGCATGTCTTCTTGCTTGCTCCGAGTAAGCAGATCTTGGTTGGTGATGATATTTGGCCAAAAGATTCGGTGAATTTTTCTTAGGCATGTTATGTGAAAAGAGGACAATTTCGACATTTCCTTCTCTGTAACTCTCCAGCTCTCCACGCCATAGAAAAGCACAGAAAGCACACAGCTCGGATATAATCCTAATTTTGTGCTTGTGCTGTACTGAGAGGACTTCCAGATGTTGTTTAGACTAAAAAAGGCTGTTCTTGCTTTGTTCATTCTGTTGTTGATGTCTTTGCTTGCTCCGCCGTCTGGTGTTACAATGCATCCTAGGTATGTGAAGGCATCTGTCTGTTCCAGTTGCTGATTCCTTACTGATATGGGCTCAGGATTGCTCACATTGAGCGCCATGACCTCTGTCTTCTTTAGGTTGATGTTCAAGCCCACCTGCTGGCTATACTTATTAAGTCTATCCGTTTTTTCCTGGATGTGTTAATGTGAATGTGCTAGCAGTGCAATGTCATCTGCATATTCCAGATCTTCCAATGTAGAAAATGTAGTCCATCTTATTCCTCTTGGATTGCACTCTGTTGTCTGGCGCATCACCCAGTCTATGACTGTTAAAAATAGAGTGGTTGATAAGGGGCATCCCTGTCGTACTCCTGTCTTCACTTCAAAGGTTAGGTTGCTCTCCCCAATGCTGCACGTATAGTTGGCAGTATATGGGTGACGAAAAATGCTGCGTCCACCCTCTGACTTGTGGGTGAGACAATATTCCTTTTTAATTAAGGAATGAAAGATGTCCTTTGGCGAATTCTGCTAGCCAAATGTCCGTTTTTGATAACTTATTTCTGGTGAGACGTCAGACACGTTGCGTGTAGACTCAGACTTCTGATGAACTGAAGACACACAAAAGTCTTCGTAAGTTTTTCACATTTAACATCACTGGTTGACTTTCATTCAAACTACTGCTCATTATTGATCTCTCTCTGAGTTCGATTCTAATGATGTTAAATATCTTGTGCATGAGAGACTGTGATGATGATGAAGGTGAAGTATGAACTATTAATTACCTCCTATCATCCTATCATCTTCTAGGAAAATCTTCTGATTTTATTAATCAGTTATGAAAAGAATTAATTGAAACTCTATCTTTCGCACCTTTAGCTGTGAGGTTAAAATAAACAAAGAATAAGAAAATGTATTAATAATCTGTACAAGATCTACTAACCTTCTTTTCCCTTCGCAAAATCCTTTTAGAACACAATTCAGCACAGAACTGAATTATAATCCACTCTGAATAAACACGTGTATTTGGGCTAGGCGTTTTAGGGATTGTATCTCTGCCTCACAATATTAAAAACTGGACTGCTTCCTATAGCAAGCTACGCGGTATTATATTTCTGGAAGTCCATTGTGGGTTTCTTAGACAGGTAATGTACAGCTCTGCCCATACAACCAATCCCTGAGAGCCTCTCTGGTCACTCATTCACAGCATCGCTCTTGTCCCCTGTCAGTCCAAACGTGGGTGTGGTCATTCGCGACCAACTTTCGTTGCCTGGCTTGTTTGACAAACAGGTAGTGAGATAATTGGCTGGCCAATTCAAAAGTGCTGTCACATTATTCTCTGGTTGTTTATCGTTCCGTGTGTTGGTGGCACTCTTAGTTACCTCCGTCCATTGTCGCCAGCATGCTAACATGTCCTCTTTGTGGCGCCGCCTATTGTGTTACATGCCGGTTGCTTTAAACAGCATGAGACGTTTTCACCTGGCCAAGCTGGGCGTCCAATGTGGTGACCTGGCCGAGCAACAAAGATAACAACAGTTCACAGAAATTTATAATGCCCAGATGTCTGATTGGGATGACCAGATGTGTTTTCACCAGATTTATCACGATGCAATGTGGGCTTCAAACGATAATGTCAGGTATGGGGACTCAATCAAAAGACTTTATTTCCCCCGATGAAAGAACAAATGCGGTTCTCTAGATACCGGTCGCGAGTAATCACAACGATGAAATATCAAATGTGGGATAGCAAATGTGAGATGAAAGAGCAAATGTCGGAGAAAATACAATACGAGAGATGTAGGAAAAGATAGAGCAATAAGGCATTTGCGCTCGTTTATCACACAATGGACGGGTGTGAACAAAATCGAAAAAAGGTGATTCGTCTTACGAGGACTAAAGGCAAAGAAAACTCACTTTGGCACACTACCCTGTGGTCGGACACGATGCACGACGTACACGTATGTCATCCTAACCCACAAGGTGTCTTTTCCTAAGGCCACGTTCACCATCACCAGTAGCTTCACGTGTGAGTCGCGCAATGTCATTTATACTATCATATGTAAACGTTGCTGCAAAACCTAAATTGGCCAAACAGGCAAACGACTTGGGGACAAATTCAGCCAGCACCTTAATGACATCTCTTAGCACAAATCCACACCAGTTGGCATACATTTTAATGGTCCTGATCACCATGGTCCCATCAGCATCCAGGTCACGGCGATCAGATCCTGCTCCTCTGACACTGCTAGCTGAGAACAGCTTGCCCAACGTCTTATCCATCGTATGGGATGTCTAAAACCAGCTGGTCTTAACACCCTACACACCTTTGTCTGAGGTCACCCTTTCCACTCCTATTCTATTTTGACCCTTTCCACTCTGATTCAATTTTTCTATTTCTCCGTCGCCCATAAATTAAAAGAATCTTTTGATTTGTTATTAAATATTTATTTATCTCCCGCTCATTCTGTCCTCTTCTATCTCCAGTCCTCATTATTATTATGTTTTGGTAGTTTCTTGTTCAGTTTCGTTTTTGAGCTTCTTAGTATGTACTGTTTACATCCGGAGGTGGCTGTCATTTCCTTTTTGGGTGACGCACTCTCTCTTCTGCAGGCGTGCTAGGTCTTAGCTGCCTTTAGGGAAGTACTCATGTTTTATTTTTATATTTAATTAGATTCTTATGTGTCCTATCTTGTCCTCACTTTCTTTCTTTACATTCCCTGACGAAGGCCTTGTGGTCGCAACGTTGGCTATTTTCTTTGTCTTGTGTCCTCGTAAGACGAATCACCTTTTTTCGATTTTTTTGTCATACCCATTCATTATATTTTCTCCGCTGTTATCATGTCTTCTAACTTTCATATTTTACACAACAATCTCAATAAATTCTGGTGAAATTTTCCTTAACTTTGCAATTATTTGCCTCCACCGAAGGTACCTTTGACCCTCGACTACACGTTCCAGACATGAATCACACACACACAGACACTTTCCACCCGGACTGACAACCACTCACACATGAGCAGGCTGTTTGGCAGCGCGAGAACATTTCTATTCCCTTCGCCTATTCATTGAGTGTTACCAAACGCAGACGACATTTACTGGGCTACGCGAAGTACGTGGTATTAACACAACGATGCAGTCCCAGGCTGAAGCTGACGTCATCCTGCAACACCTGGGCACAACACGTGACAGTACACCACGCGTTTAAGACAGATTTGACTCTTGAGCAAATCCGAGTTCCTGCTCCAACAAAAGTACGTATCTCACAAATCAGTAGATTAATGTCACACATGACAATGACTTAACGTGTCTGTACTGGCAGATAACACAAGACAATGACTTTACCCTCTGTACTGGCAGATCACACAATACAATGACTTTACCTGTCTGTACTGGCAGATCACACACGACAATGACTTTACCTGTCTGTACTGTCAGATCACTTGTTAGATGGCTTGTTAACTGTCTAGGAGAGGCGGCTATGGGGAGCGGGGGGGGGGGGCATGTGTGTACACAAGACTACATGGAAACATAACTCCACCCCCACATTAACAACGTATAATTATACTTCTTCAATTATTGTGTTAGGTGGCTTAGGTGATCATAACTGTCCACAACGTTCTGTCTCGAGCGCTGTTTATCAATTTTATTATTGATTTCCTTCCAAGCCACGATATTAAACTATCCAGAATCCTCTCTCTGTGTTGTCTTATATCTCGTTTTTCCCTTGACATTTTCCTGTTGTCACAAGATGTTCCAGTTTCCAACTTCTCATAGCATACCCTAAAGAAAATTAATTGTCTAATAAGAGAAATACTTTGTCTTTGTGCACGTCTATCAGGGTATCTTCATTATCCTGTTTAGCAGCTCATGACAGTCATAAACATTGTTCTGTTTACATGGCATTACAGGGGCCACGTAATGATAGATCTAGTACTACAGGGACCACGTAATGATAGATCTAGTACTACAAGGGCCACGTAATGATAGATCTAGTACTACAGGGGCCACGTAATGATAGATCAAGTACTACAGGGGCCACGTAATGATAGATCTAGTACTACAGGGGCCACGTAATGATAGATCTAGTACTACAGGGGCCACGTAATGATAGATCTAGTACTAAAGGGGCCACGTAATGATAGATCTAGTACTACAGGGGCCACGTAATGATAGATCTAGTACTAAAGGGGCCACGTAATGATAGATCTAGTACTACAGGGGCCACGTAATGATAGATCTTGTACTACAGGGGCCACGTAATGATAGATCTTGTACTACAGGGGCCACGTAATGATAGATCTAGTACTACAGGGGCCACGTGATGATAGATCTAGTACTACAGGGGCTACGTAATGATAGATCTAGTACTACAGGGGCCACGTAATGATAGATCTAGTACTAAAGGGGCCACGTAATGATAGATCTAGTACTACAGGGGCCACGTAATGATAGATCTAGTACTACAGGGGCCACGTAATGATAGATCTAGTACTACAGGGGCCACGTAATGATAGATCTAGTACTACAGGGGCCACGTAATGATAGATCTAGTACTACAGGGGCCACGTAATGATAGATCTAGCAAAAACTGAAATATCCCGACTGTCAGTGGCAGCTCAAATGCTTTTTAGCTGGTGGGAATATCTAAAAATAATGTTCTGGTCACGTGTTCCTACACAGATGGGAAAATGAATTACCAAGTATGTATCTCAGTTATGTGTGAATTATATTTCATACAGTCTAGGATTTTATACGCTGCTGGATGTTGTCATGGTCACATTATGCATGTGCGTGGTCATTTAGGCGAATGTCACGATTTGCCTCCCCTTAGCTCTGCAGTAGTGGTCCAACAGTCGCCAAAACTCAAGAGTGACTGATGTGGGTCTTCAAAGGTGTCTACCTTCGCACAAGATTACTCTTGGCAGAGTTGTAGATAGAAGGATAATGATGCTTCTACCTCAAGGAAATGTTCACAAGATATTCTGAAAGCGAGAACAATGCTGCATTGGCTGAGCACGTTAACTCTAACTTTTGTGAAGGATTATGTAATCTTATAATTCGTTAGCTCGCTCAAGCCCCCAGCTGAGTTAATTCAACGAATTTCCACTTATTATTATTTAGCCCTGTTTACCTGTATTTACGTAAATTGTCTGAGACATACGGATATAGTACATTCAAAATGATTAAATCAACTTTAGATTTGTCTTTATACAAGTAACAAATTTAATAATCAATTAGGTCTTAACAGTTACAAAAATGAATAATTGTTTAGAAAAAGTATTCATCATAGTGTGATGTTATGGTTTTCGAAAATGGACAGTTCACTTGGCAGCTTTTAAGTTGTACTTAGCTTCCAATAGTTGCTTCTGCTCCCGCTGATGTTTGGATCTTTGCAGAAAATTGACTGGATCGCTCGCGTCCCTGGTCAAGATTTTAGAGTTGCAGCACGTTCCAAGTAGAATCAGGGAGTAACTGCAAAGCTTGTCCCGCGTCTCTTAGACCCGTCTGATGATAGTGTCTAGCGTCGACTTCAGGCCACTTACACCCTCACTTGTTCCAGAAATAGTACCCTAAACTGGTATCACCAACTAGCATGGCAAAAGAAGAGAAACAAATACCCCCTGAGTATTGAGTTTCCCGACACATACTTCTTTTCATTCCACCATCCCATCTGTTTCAGAATTTTTACCCTCTCTGAGAATTAATCTTAATCCCAGCGGGCGAAAAACTATCTTTACATTTAAAATGCATAGTTTAATATTTAACTTTAGTAGAAAATGTTAACAATATAGTTTGAATATGTTTACATTTACATCGGTTGAAAAGGTTGTAAACTGTCATTACAGTTAGAGTGAATATGTTTTACATTTACACTGGTTGAAAAGGTCGAAACTTTCATTACATTTAGAGTGAATATGTTTTACATTTACGCTGGTCGAAAAGGTGAGTAATATAACAGGTACGTACATCATTTCTTTCATCATTCCCTCCCTGCTCCACATGGAAATTCGGACTACCTCTACTTTTGGTTCTTTATAAGAAACTTGCAATAAAGCAGTCACCAGCCCTGACAGTGGTGGTTCATGAAATCATCCCTATATGCTGAGGTTGCCAGCCTTAAATGACTTGGACATCCATTAGCAATTTTCACATACTAATTTTCAAATGTCAATATATACGTATTAGTTCACATGTTAATAATGCAAAATATAGAATTTAAAATGTACAACTTACGGCAATCTTTACGCTCACAGACTTCTGGCTCAGAGAAATAGGCACTTGTTGAGGCCTCTTACACTTGATCTGGGGTGTTGTTACTTTAGCAATAAGTTCGGACTTTGACTTGTGTTTCCGTTCCCTCAAATTCCGGTTTTCCGTGTTAAAATTGTAGCGTTTTTTTTTTTGGGGGCGGGGGGGGGGGGGGGGGGGGGGGGGGGGGGGGGGGGGGGCTCTAATATGCTCCAACAGGTCTGGTCTAATAAATGAAAACTGATTTTAGTCTTAACTCTAGCAAGGTCTGGTTGTCTTCTTGGCGCGAGGTAGATTTTTACAGTGCTTTCAACCGACCAAAAAAGTGTCAGGTTATATTGCCCCTTTCGATCCTGGCACGTGTTGTTTACTATTAGATCAGGCTCCAGTCAGAAATGTAGTTATGTTTACATCTCGAGTGCCGGCCAGTAGTTTCAAACATGTGTGTTTAGGATGGGGTAATTCAAAATATTTCCACTAGGAATTTTCTGTGCATTACTGCAAAGGTCATGTCTTCCAAATATGGAATGGAAACATCCGATCACTCCGTCGGCAATGTTTTAAAATAAGATATTACTTTCATGTAAAGCAATGTCTTTGTAACAAGGTGTACAGGAAATGATAATGTCATTCGTTTCCGCCGAGCGCATGCCGACAGGTCGATAATTTATCGCGTGGCACTCCTAGGTAAACATGACACGCGTTCCCTATACGAATATTGACCGGGCCCATCTTAGTTTTACCTGCGGCTTAATCTTAGCAAAGCGAGAAGCGCAAAGCAAACATGATCAATTATCACTGAAGGGAGTGTAAAATTGATAAGAAAATAACTACTATCTGCTTGATAGCAGAGAAAAAAATGGGCAGACCACGGAAATTACGAGTGATTTAGTACACACAAAAATGTAACTAAATAATGCCGGAGAGGAACAGAGATGGAACCAAAAATTATGTGACAGAGAAGACAATTACCAACTCGAGTTACAGGTACGTTGGTGTCTAAATATGTTATTGCAACACTAGAAACTTGGGAAAATATAATTTTCCACAGGACTGTTGAGAGTGATATTCCATATTGTGAATGAAGAATTTACGAAATTTATTCTAACTAAACTTGTAATACACAAGGTTTTGCGGTGTCGCAAGATGGTTTCATCTAGTACTGAACCATGAAGATTGTATCACATTTTGTATTTGCTAAAAATATACTTCTTACTTTTGTATAAATAAGATTTTACTTTTGAAATAACCCAGTTCTGTATCAGCTTCTTCATTTAGAAGAGAAAGTGTGGGAGGAAAACTGGGGTTGCTGGTTCTTGACCACAACAGTGACAGGTCTGACAAGATGTTGTCCTTGTCCGTGATTAGCGGTTTGGGGGTGAGAGGCATTTAATTCTTTCCTTCGATTAAATCTATTTTCCCCCGTAAACTGTTGTTGTTGCTTTTTTAACAGTAAACGTGTACAGTAATTTTTCTGGATAAATGTCTAGGAGATATCGTGGAGCTGGCCTATATAGAATGTCTAGGAGATCTTGTAGAGCTGGTCTATATAGAATGTTTAAATGATATCGTACTGCTAGTCTATATAGAATGTCTAGGAGATCTCGCGGAGCTGGTCTATATAGAATGTCTAGGAGATCTTGTAGAGCTGGTCTGTATAGAATGTTTAGATGATATCGTACTGCTAGTCTATATAGAATGTCTAGGAGATCTCGTGGAGCTGGTCTATATAGAATGTCTAGGAGATATCGTAGTGCTAGTTTATAAAGAATGTCTAAGGGATCTTATAGAGCTGGTCTTTGTAGAATTTCATCACAAGTTTCAGTCCAACTCATCATTTTCTCTTTTATGTAACTAAGCAATTAAATTTGCTATACCTGTTTGTAATAAGACTATTTGACTGCCTACTTTCCCTGTTGGTAATAAGACTGATATATTGGCTACTGTTTGTTTGTTAGTGTTGATGTAGAGATTCACATATTTTATCTGGATGCACTTTCCACTGCCTCTCTTGCCAACTCGTTACTGTATGTCCTCTTGTATGTTCCCATACTTAATGTATTTACTTCTACGTATATTTCACGAGCTCTCGCTTTGGGGCTTTTGGATTTGTTTTCTGTTGAAATGTGCCTTCTAAACTTGTTTGATCTCATTGGTAACTTCTATTGTTGGCGTTGCTGTAACTTCTATTGTTGGCGTTGCTGTAACTTCTATTGTTGGCGTTGGTAACTTCTATTGTTGGTGTTGCTGTTTCCAAGAACTTCTCCGCATCGTCATGCCGTACATGGAGAGCCGGCCCTTGAGATTTTTTTAAGGTGGTGTGAGGTCACGTGATGGTGCTCCCAACACCCGTACAGTATTGAATGTACTATAACGAGGCTTAATTTTAGGCTATTGAGTTTGACCGCTATGTCATTTCCGGAAGTCATGTTCACTGTGTCTTTGTTTTTTTTTGGGGGGGTTTCATTTGTCTTCTTCTTTTAAAATTTTAATATTTTTTATAATTTCAAGAAAAAGTACATTTTGGCACTTCCCTCAAGTCGGCGTCTAGTGTGGCCACACTGCTCGTACCGCCCTCAAGTCGGCGTCTAGTGTGGCCACTCTGCACGTACCGCCCTCAAGTCGGCGTCTAGTGTGGCCACACTGCTCGTACCGCCCTCAAGTCGGCGTCTAGTGTGGCCACACTGCTCGTACCGCCAGAGAGTCGGCCCCGCGAATATGTGTGATCTGTTGCCTGTGGCCTTCTGTAATTTCTTTTCGTCTACTTGTTACTGAAACACTTGGACTTATTGGATATTGTAACAGTCAGCCTTCGTGCTTTTTCTTCTGAGATATCCCACTTTGAGCTCATGTCTGTAGCAATACGTCACTGTACATCTTCCGAGGTTCTGCTCTAAATTTGGCTGATAAGACGGCGATCTGATGCCACATCTGCTCCTTTACATACTTTAACTATGTCTAATAAAGATCTAAACTAATTGTTTGGGCCAGTATGATCAATCTTATTGTCTGTCCTGTGTTCTGGTAATACCAATGTTGCGTTATGCAGTAGTGTATGTGAACATATGATTCCTCATATAACCAGCTGATGTGAAGCACAAACATTTATGAACCCGTCTCCATTGTCATTCTCTAAACCATCTGTTCCCATAATGTCTCCAAAGCCTTTGTTGTCTGCTCCCATCTTGGCATTCATATCATCCTTCAAGCTAGTATTAACTTTTCCTTTCCTTCTATCCGTGACATTTTTAATGTCGATGTCTAATTATTCTTTGCTATTATTTGGACTATAACAGTAGATGATATTCATCTTTAGTGACGACAGTTGCTAATTTTAGTCTGGGTCCCCTTTCCTTCGCATCCCAAAAGTGTCTTCTCTTTCTTGGACAGCATTAGACCTACACCTTCTGAATACAGTTGTTTCCCCTGTGTTGCCTTCCATTATGTTTCGCGCAGTGGGCCTATGTTTAATTCCGACTGTTCAGTTATTGCATCATTATCCTTCTCGGTGGAGGGCCTTCGTCCTGGAATGCTGAGTTCAATTACCTGCCTTTGTTCACATATCTGCCTGAAGTTTTGGGGGCTTTTCTTTTCTATACGTTGGTGTAACCAACCTCACGCCCAACCCTCCCTAGTCGTCTCAATAGACATGCCTGGTGTAATTTTCTTTTATCTCTTTACAGGCATTATTAACACCTAGGCGATGTTGACACATTAGCTAACAGTCATTAATAACACCTAGGCGATGTTGACATATTAGCTAACAGTAAGTCGCCATGTAGCATCGACTTGTACATGTTATACACAACAACAAAATGTAACAAATATGTCCACAAACTGACGTACACATCAACAAACATATGTAAATCACTTTAAAAACAAACATGGTACATATTAATTTTTTTTAATAGCTAACACGAACTATAACAAGACATATTTTGACAGCTAAATGCAGACAATCATCAATTAAAAGACAACCTGTCAACTCAACAAATAAGCGACATCGCTTCACCACAAGTTCACATCTTGTTAGATATTTTATGAGGATATAATATCGTGTTCGCGGCAAAAATATTTCACGAATGACACATCTAATCTAAGCCATAATTTATAAAAGACATATGCGTGTTTATAATATCACTGATATGATGTCAGTTTTGTGGACTTTGTGTATATACATTATAGACAACCATACTCTCTATAAGTTAGCGTACATTTATAGTATGTGTACATCGGTCACAGCGATAATCGTAGCTTGTGTACACTAGTGACAATGAGACTCAAAACACGTACACATTTTTACATTCACCCTCAAAGACCCGGTGCGGAAGACGTGCTTGACCCGGAAATAAAATTTAACCACCACCTAGTGAATACAGTTCACAGGTACTTAAAGGACACAGAAGGACTTAACAGAAGCCTCGATGCCCGACTACAATCATGTGGAACTGGAAGACATGCTAAGCAACAAAGCCCCGACGATAATGTAGGAAGAACTTGGATGTGTTGCCTCTAGAACACACACACACACACGCACGCACGCGCACACACACACACACACAGAGAGATCAAGAGAAATATCGATCTCTCAAGCAAATATCGAAGCATGAAGTACAAAGAAGTTCATCTTCACCACTTGCGCGCCGCCCCCCCCCCCCCCCCCCCCCCACTTTTTGGCTCCATATGAAACATGGAACTAACACTGCACAATCAGGCATGTCTGACAAGACCCCACTAATATAAAAGTTGTGTAATTTCATCATATAAAACATGGAACTAATACTACACACAATCAGGCATGTCTGACAAGACCCCACTAATATAAAAGTTGTGTAATTTCATCATATAAAACATGGAACTAATACTACACACAATCAGGCATGTCTGACAAGACCCCACTAATATAAAAGTTGTGTAATTTCATCATATAAAACATGGAACTAATACTACACACAATCAGGCATGTCTGACAAGACCCCACTAATATAAAAGTTGTGTAACTTCATCATATAAAACATGGAACTAATACTACACACAATCAGGCATGTCTGACAAGACCCCACTAATATAAAAGTTGTGTAACTTCATCATATAAAACATGGAACTAATACTACACACAATCAGGCATGTCTGACAAGACCCCACTAATATAAAAGTTGTGTAATTTCATCATATAAAACATGGAACTAATACTGCACACAATCAGGCATGTCTGACAAGACCCCACTAATATAAAAGTTGTGTAACTTCATCATATAAAACATGGAACTAATACTACACACAATCAGGCATGTCTGACAAGACCCCACTAATATATAAAAGTTGTGTAATTCATCATATATAAAAATGGAAACATAGAAATTACTACACACAATCAGGCATGTCTGACAAGACCCCACTAATATAAAAGTTGTGTAATTTCATCATATAAAACATGGAACTAATACTACACACAATCAGGCATGTCTGACAAGACCCCACTAATATAAAAGTTGTGTAATTTTATCATATAAAACATGGAACTAATACTACACACAATCAGGCATGTCTGACAAGACCCCCCTAATATAAAAGTTGTGTAATTTCATCATATAAAACATGGAACTAATACTACACACAATCAGGCATGTCTGACAAGACCCCACTAATATAAAAGTTGTGTAATTTCATCATATAAAACATGGAACTAATACTACACACAATCAGGCATGTCTGACAAGACCCCACTAATATAAAAGTTGTGTAATTTCATAAAACATGGAATATAAAATCACATGGACCCCACTAATTAGTTGTGTTAACTCCTCATCATAAAAACACACAATCAGGCATGTCTGACAAGACCCCACTAATATAAAAGTTGTGTAATTTCATCATATAAAACATGGAACTAATATTACACACACAATCAGGCATGTTCTGACAATAAGACCCCACTAATATAAAGTTGTGTAATTTCATCATATAAAAACATGGAACTAATACTACACACAATCAGGCATGTCTGACAAGACACCACTAATATAAAAGTTGTGTAAATTTAATCATATAAAACATGGAACTAATTACTACACACATATCAGGCATGTTTGACAGAAGACCCCATAATATAAAGTTGTGTAACTTCATCATATAAAACATGGAAACTTAATACTGCACACAATCAGGCACTGACAAGACCCCACTAATATAAAAGTTGTGTAATTTTCTTCATCATATAAAACATGGAACTAATACTACACACAATCAGACATGCCTGACAAGCCCCCACTAATATAAAAGTTGTGTAATTTCATATTATATAAACATGGAACTAATACTACACACAATCAGGCATGTCTGACAAGACCCCACTAATATAAAAGTTGTGTAATTTCATCATATAAAACATGGAACTAACACTGCACAATCAGGCATGTCTGACAAGACCCCACTAATATAAAAGGTGTGTAATTTCATCATATAAAACATGGAACTAACACTGCACACAATCAGGCATGTCTGACAAGACCCCACTAATATAAAAGTTGTGTAATTTCATCATATAAAACATGGAACTAACACTGCACACAATCAGGCATGTCTGACAAGACCCCACTAATATAAAAGTTGTGTAATTTCATCATATAAAACATGGAACTAATACTGCACACAATCAGGCATGTCTGACAAGACCCCACTAATATAAAAGTTGTGTAATTTCATCATATAAAACATGGAACTAATACTACACATAATCAGGCATGTCTGACAAGACCCCACTAATATAAAAGGTGTGTAATTTCATCATATAAAACATGGAACTAACACTGCACACAATCAGGCATGTCTGACAAGACCCCACTAATATAAAAGTTGTGTAATTTCATCATATAAAAAACATGCGGGAACTAAACCACTGCACAATCAGGCCAGTCTGACAAGACCCACTAAATATATAGTTGAAGTGTAATATCATTTCAAAAAAACATGGAACTAACACTGCACACAATCAGGCATGTCTGACAAGACCCCACTAATATAAAAGTTGTGTAATTTCATCATATAAAACATGGAACTAATACTACACACAATCAGGCATGTCTGACAAGACCCCACTAATATAAAAGTTGTGTAATTTCATCATATAAAACATGGAACTAACACTGCACACAATCAGGCATGTCTGACAAGACCCCACTAATATAAAAGTTGTGTAATTTCATCATATAAAACATGGAACTAATACTGCACACAATCAGGCATGTCTGACAAGACCCCACTAATATAAAAGTTGTGTAATTTCATCATATAAAACATGGAACTAACACTGCACACAATCAGGCATGTCTGACAAGACCCCACTAATATAAAAGTTGTGTAATTTCATCATATAAAACATGGAACTAACACTGCACACAATCAGGCATGTCTGACAAGACCCCACTAATATAAAGTTGTGTAATTTCATCATCATGGAAATATAAAACATGGATCTAATACTACACACAATCAGGCATGTCTGACAAGACCCCACTAATATAAAAGTTGTGTAATTTCATCATATAAAACATGGAACTAATACTACACACAATCAGGCATGTCTGACAAGACCCCACTAATATAAAAGGTGTGTAATTTCATCATATAAAACATGGAACTAACACTGCACAATCAGGCATGTCTGACAAGACCCCACTAATATAAAAGTTGTGTAATTTCATCATATAAAACAAATAGCCACATAAACCACAAGAGCATGTGAACGTTTGGGGCAGCCTTCCTGGGGACCTGCTGCATTGGTGGCTCCTTGCTCCCTGAGACGCGCTAAGGGAAATGATGATAACTACCGGACTGATGGCTGGACTGTGAACGGGACTGACCCAACAACAAATTATGATAACTACCGGACTGATGGCTGGACTGTGAACGGGACTGACCCAACAACAAATTATGATAACTACCGGACTGATGGCTGAACTGTGAACGGGACTGACCCAACAACAAATTATGATATCTACCTGACTGATGGCTGGACTGTGAACGGGACTGACCCAACAACAAATTACGATAACTACCGGACTGATGGCTGGACTGTGAACGGGACTGACCCAACAACAAATTATGATAACTACCGGACTGATGGCTGGACTGTGAACGGGACTGACCCAACAACAAATTATGATAACTACCGGACTGATGGCTGGACTGTGAACGGGACTGACCCAACAACAAATTATGATAACTACCGGACTGATGGCTGGACTGTGAACGGCACTGACCCAACAACAAATTATGATAACTACCGGACTGATGGCTGGACTGTGAACGGGACTGACCCAACAACAAATTATGATAACTACCGGACTGATGGCTGGACTGTGAACGGGACTGACCCAACAACAAATTATCTGGTCATGTGACTCGATGTAAAAAGATAAATGTAGTCCCGTAGCAGAAGTGAAGTGGAGGAGTGAAGTGTTAAAGACTTCAACATACTAGGTCAAGTTTTTTATGAGTTAGTGTGACCATTTAACTTCAAGACTGGAGTTATTGTCCCTGATCTGAAATGCAGGAACGTCTGGTCGTGTCAGTTGTTACTGCTTTTCTTGTTAATATCGAAAACTTCAATGTGAGAGGAGAATAAATTCTCCAGTATTTTATGAGCAAAACATCTTTTTGTGTGGAAAATGTGAACAGTTGTACACACCTGTCATATCAAACACCTGAAGTACTTTCAACATCTTAATGACTAAACAAAAAACCAATATAACCTGAGTGTAATGCCCTATTATCTATCATCTGTGGCTAAAATACAAGGTTACACAAAGTTCCATATTTTTCCCCTTTTAACAGCTAACTCAAATATTCTCTGGTCTTTCTAGCTTTTTTTCTGCCATCTTGTGACTTTTCATATGAGCACTGCGACTTTTTACTTTGGGAAACACCCTGCAAAAATGAGAAGAAAACATTGGTTGTGACTGGAGACTACTGCAGCTAAAAATAGACCAACAGGTTAAATTATGACCTAGCATTGACTTCCATTATACTAATAAGTCGTCTGTGTGACTTTTATTACAAGATTTACGTCCTGTTAAAAGTGAGTTTTTTTTCATTTTGTGCTAACTTACAATCTTTAAAATTCTGTTAACAAATTAACAAACTATGTTTGTGTTAGATATATATTTAGTATGTTAGCAAGTTATTAATCTGCGATGTATTGGAGCTGTACGTTATATTAACAAGTAACTTGTACTATTTGTATTACGTCTGTACAGTATATTAACAAGTAACTTACAGTGACCGACAAGTGGTGAAGATAACCATCACAGTAACTAATACACTACCCGACCTACCTGTCACACAGTTGACATGGAAAAATCTCTTCTCCACCCTGGTCATAAACCGGAGTCCGAGGTGACGTATTAGGGCTGGACTGTGGTTTTTTCTTGTGTCTGCGCATGTGACACTTCAAACTTTGCATTGAGCGATACACCTGGAGGTAAATAACACAATAAAAGTGTTGATTATAGAACACAGATTGTTCAGCTGGGAGCAACAACAACAAACAGATTGTTCAGCTGGGAACAACAACAACAAAGATATTGTTCAGCTGGGAACAACAACAACAAACAGATTGTTCAGCTGGGAACAACAACACCTAACAACCCTTACACGTCATTCAGAAACCAGTGTCCTATTTTAAGCCCGTGCTAATTGTATTTTAAATGCCTTAATTCATTTCATTCATAATATTCCAGAAATGTGTACATAACTTATTTTGACAGATACATCGCTTTCAGAAACAATCACTATTTTCTTTTATAATCAGCATGGTTGTATAAAGATATCAGTAACAATAAGTACTCAAACATGGTTGTTTAAAGATAACAGTAACAACAAATACTCAAATATGGATGTATGAAGATATCAGTAACAACAAGTACTCAAACATCGATGTATGAAGATATCACTAACAACTAGTGCTCACAGCCTCTTATCTATAAACATGTATTTGAAAAGAAATGACATGTACTCAGGAAATGATCAAGTCATTCCTTGAAGACATGAAAGGA
Organism: Oreohelix idahoensis; assembly: GCA_024509875.1. Lineage (NCBI taxonomy): Eukaryota > Metazoa > Mollusca > Gastropoda > Stylommatophora > Oreohelicidae > Oreohelix > Oreohelix idahoensis. The sequence continues at coordinate 68,230 of JAMPIV010016864.1, forward strand.
ACAGTCCTATATGCACATCACTGCCCTTTGACATACGCAATGTCGTTAAACAAGGCTGCATCATGGCTCCGACCCTCTTCGGAATCTTCATTGCCTTACTCTTGAAACATGCATTCAGATGTGCTACTGAAAGAATATGCCTTCAAACTAGGTCAGATGGCCGACTGTTTAACCTCCCAAGACGAAAGAAAACAAAAATAAAATCAGAAGGGTCACAACAGGAGCGACAGAGATTGATGAATCGTCTCACCCTAGCATGCAGGGACTTTGATCCCACAATAAGTTTAAAGAAAACAAATGTGCTGGGGCAGGATGTGGGGGCTGTCACTATCGATACTTTAAATTGGCAGTGGTGCACCATTTCACATACCTGGGGTCTACCATCAACGACAAACGCTCTCTGGGAACATAAATTGATAGCCGCATTGGCAAAGCTGCAGTCGCATTTGCCCGCCTCACAACGCGTGTTTGTGGAAACTCCAAACTCACAACGAAGACCAAAGCTGCGGTATATAACGCATGCGTTACCAGCACACAACTCCGCCTATGCCGGTCCCAAGCCCGGATGAAAAAGGAAGAGGGCGGCCTGCATGGAGGCCGTAAGGAGGCAGCCCCTCCACCATGCAAAGGCACAACAGGCCAATCACCTGTTTGCTTTAAACCACGATTACAAGTAACACAAGAGAGAAAACCGGACTGATTCTAAAGGCGACGAACTGGAACGGACTACGGACTACGACTTATGGAACATGGAACACAAGAAGTATAAATGGGAAGGAAGAGGAGCTGGTGGAAGAGATGAGGAAAGCAAAACTAGAACTCCTGGCTATAACGGAAACAAAGAAAAAAGGACAAGGAGTCATGGATCTCAATGGCAACACGCTGCTCTACAGTGGTGTACCCATATCTGAAAGAGCTAAAGGGGGTGTGGGTTGCATTGTGGCCCAAAATCAAAAAGATAGTATCAAGGGGTGGAACTTTGTCTCAGAGCGCATTATGGTTGTGAAACTAAAAGAAGGAGAAACCATAGTCAACCTGGTCATAGTGTATGGGCCAAATGAGGATGAGAGAGCAGAGGTCAAGGAGGAATTCTTCGAGCTGCTTCAAAGGACAGTGGATGACTGCTAGCTAAGTTATTGCTCGGGAGATTTTAACCCTCCAACTTTGTCTATATTCTCCAAATATGTGTAAGATTCTACATCTTGTATTTGGTGCTTCTTCAAGTTCAAACCCTGTTAATCATTACCCCTCATTTATTCTCATTAAATTTTTGTCTTTTCCCTTTGTATTTTCCAGACCCCAATTGCTGTGCCTCTTCATCGAAGCGTTTTTCCCAAATTTGTCCTGCATCTGATTACGTGTTAAGGGACAGAAGAGGGGGCCAAGTCATCAGCAAAATCCAGATCATCCAACTGCTTAGGTCAGAGTCCCCACTTGGATTCCCATTTCTTTGTGGAGTGTTGTCGATTGATCTCAATAACCCAATCTATTGCTACTAAGAAAAGATGAAACGAAAATGGAAGACAATCTCGAGGCATCCCTGTCGCACTCCTGTTTCTTTATCTACCCAAACGGTTCTGTAAGGGGTTGTAGGGCCTTCGCTTGAAGAACTCCCTGCATGCATCATGTCTTTCATGTATATTCTATTTTAATCTTTATTTAAATTAATTGATCTTCAGGGGAAACTCCATAGAGAGGCCTCAACAATGTATCCAAAGTGATTCATCTCTGTCTACACTGTCAAATGCATTTTTTTTCTGAGTTAGTCCCACAAAATCTCGATGTATAGTAGCGTGTGAATTCCATTCCAGACTTTGTTCAACTATTATTCTCAAAGGGCTATACTGGACTTTAGCCATGTATCTGTTTTGGTGTGCAAAACCTGCTTGTTCATCCTCTCGGCAGATTAGCTTGGCTGGATGGACCTCATATTTAAATCACTCAGGATAATCCTGTTAATACACAGATCTAATTACTTTTACCTGGCACTATGAATTAGTAACATATATTCCTCTATAATATGAATGTGCACTCTCTTTAAATTTATCCCTTCTTAGGCACCTTATTCCAGATATCCGTCCTCCTCCAAAACTGGCTGGTATCCTCTTCCTTTTCCCCCAGACTTTACCAAGTAATTTAATAATACCATCCTCTGTATGCCGTTGTTCGATATCTTCTTGTTATTAATGGCCTCTTAGCTGGAATGCCATCTCATGTCCCAGCCCTGTCTTATTTTTCCAACTCTTAAGGAAGCTTTTATGGCATTCCTTTTACTTTCTTCCCTATCGTGGTTTTGCTTTCACTTTCACTGACCGTAACTTGTAGTCTCTTACGTCTGCAGCTGGGATGAGTCCGCGGTGTGTTTGTTGTGGAGCTTGGTCTATTGAGAAGTGTCCTCTAAAATAATTCCTGACACACCCTTCTTTCATTTGCTCCTGTATATTGCTGAAAGACAAAGTCATTTCCATCCTCTATATACCTTTATTACAATTTTTTACCTTGATACGATTAAGAAATTATCTAAGGGACCCATATAGGAGCACGAGGTCTGATGAGTAGATCTTGACTCTATGGTACTACCGAATGAAATAGCCAGGATATGCCTAGAATTGTATTCTCTTAACTCTGGAAGCGATGGCATTCATAATATTTGTTGTTCAAGTTTAATCGTAAGACGACCCGAATCTAATTGCATATAGTTCCCGAATTATCATTCACTATTGTATGCCCATGTTATCCCCCATGACTTACGACAAGTCCGATTGGTGGTTGTGTTATTAGGGTGCACTGTACGATAGTGCGGGGTAGTTTCGGGCCTCCTCGCAGGGACTTAATAAAGGTTTGGAGGCATATGGGTTTGTATGGGCGTCTACATACCCAACCTAATCATTACGTCCGCGGCACTCTAAGATAAGAAGTATGTTTTATGTTATAATCAATTGTGAAATAGTGGGAACATTAACTAAAACTCAGGTACTCGCAACTTAATATTTATTGTAATTATATGTGATTAATACAAATATATTTATTTGATATATTGGGAGATGTTTAGATAGGAGTGATGGATGAGAAGATTATTGGTTAGAGATTATAAGCTCATCTATCTGGGCGGGGAGGGGAAAAGAATCTCATCTATCTCTCAATAAATACATCTATCCTCACATAATCAAATCTAATCTATCTCTCACATAACACATTATCTCTCATATAAATCACACTATCTTTCATATAATCACACCTAATTCTCTCATAAAATCACATCTAATACTCTCATATAAATCACTTCTAACTCTCAATATAAATCAACATCTATCATCTCCTATAATATCATCTCTATCCCTCATATAATCACATCTAACTCTCATATAATCAAAACTTTGTTCTTTATTAACGCAGGTTGTATAATCCATACGAAGTCTTTGCTATACTCTGGGCCGTACAACCATATATAACTATGTCAATCAGGTACTAACAAATTTACCATTCAGGCTATTTCTTGTACTAATTCATAAATAATGGAGATCTAAAAATAACACCGACAGTACTGCCAATAGTCCCTTGTTATATTTATTAATAAAACCACAAACATATATCCTTTTGAATACGAAAAAGAATACTGAACGAGACCCATTTTATAATTTGTACAATATATCACATCCACCGTGTTATATATGAGCCCAACTTTCACAAACTGTGTTTGCAGTCATTACAAACTATCATATTGCACAAACTACGCGAATAATGGTTTGTGATGTTAGTAGTATAATATCATCAATAACTTAGTATTATACATGTAAACCAAAAATAATTCGTGCGTCCACCACAATAATATCTATCCATTCCATGTTGTTGTTGTATTTTCGGTTAAATGTATTCAGCCCACCCCAGGGTCAAAAGTCACAAAGGTACTACTATCTTATTCTATGACATCAGGTTAATAATTGTAGTTATTCAATGTACCCGTGCAACAATATAAGTAACGCCCAAAAAAACCATGCTAAACCACATCATCTGGAAGTTCTGCGACAAGGGCCAGTACACCCCAAACCCAGTACTTACAATTCTGCCTCCAATACACACTCAGCATAACGTACCGCGTACCCACCATAATAAAAACAGAAAAAACATACCCATAATTACCCACAAGGTTCACGTCCCACAACCCCAAAACAAACCTTGTAAACCGGAAGCCGCACATAAGTCCCACAGAAAAAACCCGTTGGCGAACCTTCTAACAAGCACAGCTTTCAACTGAATACCGCTTAGACTTAAGCTAACACTATCTGACCTCTCAATTTATCCCTACTAATCGCCCGTCCCCTGGCCTCCCACGTTCTATATTTAAGACTAGGGTTGGCCATACAATCTGGATTTGGCCGATTTGCCCGGCATTTTTTCTTTTTTTTCATTTATTTTTACGAGCGCCCCAAACTGAGGCGGGGGGGGTGGGGGGGGGGGGGGGGAGGGGGGTCCGGCGATTTTTTAGTACATGTTGACTAATCCCGCCGGACTTATTTAGTTGAATCTGGCAAAATAAAACTCACGTGAAAGACACAAACCATTTTGAAAAAAATCTTTTCCTGGAATCTCCCGATTTCCTCTATTCTTAGTACATAAATTCTGCCTACAAAAATAAATCGACGGATCGCCGCAAATTGCCACGCCCGCACAATTGTTGTTCGATCGTTTAAATAGATTACATCATATAATTTAAAATAACCAGGTGAACATGCTGTGTTGATGTTTAATGCAAATTTAAAGGGGGGAAAAATCTAACGACACAAACCAACACGGCCTTACACCGCCCAATGGGCTGGACTAACGTCCCAACACACACTTACGATTGTACACATGTGGCCACCTACACACTGACCTGCCACACACGCCATTTCCGTTGCATATTTCCTTATCCCGAGTTACTACAAGAGATACAGAAGCAGACTGACTTGTCAGCAGAGGCGTGCACACTTTGTTACCAAGTCAGCCCCAAAAGTTTCCCCAGAAAACCCACCCCCACCCACCCCAACTCGGCCCCAGACCCGCACACCAGCCCGCACTTAGCTATGCGTCTTGAAAGAATGCCCACACCCCAGACATTATATTCATATCTACCCGAAACTACCTCGAGGAAATCTATATGTCACGTGAGCCAAGGGCCGCAGGGAGCATATTGCTTATATCCATACTGTCCAACAACCCCCACACTCATTTTCCACGCTCCACAGGAAAGTGCTCCCAGTGTTACTCAGAATAGCATTCCCACCACTATTACCGAAATTGGCCAGCAAATTCTTCTCATGCCAAAACAACAACAGCTGCTAATATCCTTTTATCTCGTGATTGCCCGAGGCATTCTACTGAAGCAAGCTTCGAAAAGCACAGACAGGCAAGGCGTCATATCCATACTCTGGGTTTCCCCACCCCCTGATGAAGAAATCCCGGGCTCCAGACAAAATATTTCCACTAAACACACTCTGTCTAATGGACTTGAACAGTTGGTGGTTCACCAGTCTACGTGATAAATTGAGTAGACCGAAACACCCCCCCTGCGCCGCCGCCCTCCTATCCAACTAAGTACCCGACGCCATGCAACACCGTCAGATCCTACATGGCGAGTTAGGATAGTATGCATTTACTTGGGATAACATTGTAAGAACATGTATTGTGAATTGGGGGGGCGAATGCAGAGGGAAACAATGTGTTACAAAATTAAAACGACTGTGTTACAGAACGAAAAATTCTTTGGAGTAGGCAGTCCACACATGTTTTGAACAAGTGCATTCACAATGATGTTGAAAAAACTTGAAATTGATATTGACAATATTCTTAATAAAAGGTTGACCAATATTTTTCATCATTCAATACAGTTTCGAACAGAGGATTGAAGGAATTTTGTGGACATAGAAACAGACAACTCCTTCCACCATGGCAGAACAAGGTGGCGTCATAATTCCCCTGAGTTGTCAAGAAAGATCCCAGAATGTTTCCGGTACTGTAGGCTTATTTTTTCAGTCACCAGACAAACCACCCTACGGTCATCAAAAGGATTTTTGAACACCACTTGGCCAGGTGTATCTGATGGTTGGTCCATTCACTTATGATTGTTTTCGCAGTGCCATATTAACAATTGCAAGAGAAGCAACTCAATTGTTGTGGTATGTGCAGAACAGTTTAAAAAAAATTTAAAAAAACGCATTGAAAGAACATTCTTAACACTGAACGACTAGGTCAATAATTTGTGCCTCTTAAAAGTTAACTCAGAAATTGGCCCAGAAACTAGAGTGGGGTTTGATCATTAGTGGTGACAGTTTTATCATAAAGATGGAAGCTGCTCCTCCTTTATTCCCGAGTTTGTATTGAATAGTTAGACAACTAGGACACGAGCCATTAGAAGATTTTGCAATATTTTATTCCTGGATGACCTTGCCTGCCGTCCTTTGAGGAAAGTCGGTGTGAAGCCTCATTGCAATATCATCTTAAATATAAAAGGAGGCATTCTCCCTGATGACCACACAATGCTTCGAACCCAACTGAACAAATATTAAAACATGTGTGAAGCTCATATCAGACACGAAGAATTCAGTCAGCTACTGGCACATTCAGAAATGGACCTAAAATTAATTTGAAACAATCGAGAAATGTAGAACTGCCTTCAGAATCTCAAAGACATGCAAAAACAGATTTAATTTTTGCAATATCCCAGGGCACACGCCAATGTTGAGAACTTTTTTCACTTATGACAGGGTCTAAAGGACAAAAGCAAGGAACAAGTTGAGTGTAGATTCCCATTATACAGGTCACTTCTGCTTGTGCAGTACCATATTTCAAGGACTTTAGCTTCGTGCTCAGAGATTTCTATGCGATATTTAAAACGTAGCCCAACTTTGGTGAAGAAGATTTTATCTCAACAGAAAAAATGTAAGAAGAAGGCACGCAAACATTCATCAATATGTGATTTTATTACTTATTGTTTTGAAATGTAAAAAAAAAAATATGTTTTTCAGAAACCCGTTCTCTGTAAGTTTATCCGAATCAAATGTGTCCTCCTTTTCGTCCTACTTTTCAGAAAATCTTGTCCTTCCATTGTCCTCACATTTTCAGGACCATTAAGAAATGGCATTTTGTCAATCCGTATTTTTTTGATATTAACCACATAGGCATCACCCCCCCTAATTTAGGCCGCTGCTAGTATATAGATTTGGTAGGTATAATAATTGAGCCCATCTGGAACACCCTATTGGTTCACGAGGCTGACACTATCCAATTAAGGGTCCTTTCATTGGTAAGGGAGAAGTGGCGTCAGACAAATACCAAGACAGGCTCAAGAACTAGTATCAGCATTAGTAGGTTCGTGATACCGTATCGCCCACCAGTCATACTAACAAAACTATCGGGGATGGTAGCCGTTCTAAGTACTCGCCCTCTCATGGCAACTGAAGAGTGTTCCGTTGCTTTATGAGTGGTCACACTAGCACTCACCTGTATTAATACACACTTGAAAAAGTCATAAGAGGGCGTGCTCTTTGCCAGAAAGAAGACAAAGATGGTCAATCAACACTAAAACCAAAAACGAAAAAAAAAACTCAGGCGAGTTTCCTGGACATCATACGAAGCAACAAACACATCAAATAATGAACCAGCACACTCAAAATATGGCACTTGGAAATAACGTTGGACAGCTATTTTTCCCACTAAGAACAATGTTGACTCATATTAGTACGCCTCGTGCACGAGCCACCAGGTACAGACATGGAAGAAAAGCATTACCCGGGCGTTGTGATAAATTAAATAACATGCATAACATCTTGTCGAATGTGGTAACCCACAACCTGGCATGAGTTACAAAACAACCGATATGAGAGTTTTTAAACATCATGTTATGAATTACAACAAATTATATTTCCAAGGTAATTCCAGTCAAAAAAATAACATAAGGCAAAGACCAAGAAATAATATCATCAGAAATTTTAGAAATAAAAAGATGTGGTCTACTTGCCTGGGGGCCTCGCAAGCGAGCGATCATACAAACACCACGCACCTAACCACCACACACCATTCCTCCGTTTTCCTTAACATATATTTTATATTGGCCACTATTGGTAACCAAATAAAACACAAAGTATTTAGATCATAAATAAAAAAAAAAAATCAATAGTGATATCTTAGGATGGACCCGGAAATACCAATTCCACACCGGCTTTTTGACCTTATAACCAAGGCCTCTTTTAAGTTATCCGGTGACCTGGGAAAACAATACAGCGGCAGTTTTTGCTAAACTGTTTTCGGAAACTGTTTCGGGTCACCCACCCCCTTAGGCTCCCAGAAGGCTCTTCTTAGGCGCCCCCATTAATTGCACTGCATTGCAGTTTGTTTTGTTTTTAAACATAAATAAGCACAGTTGGTTTTATACACTATGGCCTATTGAAAAGTTTCCTCTTGTTTATTAACTATACACGTGATCATTAGCGTCCGCTAAATACCAGGCAATCAAATCGGGCAAAAAAGCAAAGTTAGGTCCTGTTGAAACACCACTGCAGATAGCTAATTTCTTATTCCACAGCGAAAAATACATTCGTGGACACAACCCCTGCCTGTGACATTTCCACCGACATAAATTGGTTAAAACACTATTTTAGCCATGACTGATCTGCCCACCTTCCCAAAAGATGATTGAATAAATTTTATGTGAGTCTGGGGCCACAACGTCTTGTTAGTGATCTCTACGTTTCTTCGGTGTTGACCGAGTGGTCAACAGGGGGATTCATTATACGACAAACACCAAACATTTTTAGCAGACACACCGTTAAGAATATATGATCCCGATGGATTGCCTGTAGCTGAGGATGTTCCAATACTATCGAAACTCATCTTTGCCTAATGATCCTGGTAGATATCTATCTTTCCTGTCTCGTCCTCCAAACGTCCTCCGAAGTGGGAACGTTTGCTTTATAAAAAGATGAATGCTCGAGAGAAGTAGGACGAGCGCACAGATAGAAGGCTGGTGGGTTTGGCTATGTTCAGCAAAGTTACACCTTTTACAAGCGCTCACGACCGCCCCAATCATAAGTCCACACCGGCTATATATCCCATCAGAGTACACAATGGATCCACAATGAATTAGATACCCTTGCCACAACCCCTCAGCCAACCCCTTAACAACTAGAAACGTCCCATTATCGCCCTATTGTCCCATAACGCCCCCTATGATCTTCCCAAAACGCCTCCATGGGCTGTCCCGCCCGCTTTGAGAACCACTACTGTAAGTAAGTGGCCAGAGACATGATGCCAAAAAGTGGATGACAGCTTTGAATATTGTATTAACAGACCTGCACACCATTTACTCCTAATAAACATTCATCCTCGATATGTACCGCGATAATTTATTTTCATTACTTTAAAAAACACATACCTATAACATGTAGAGCCTACTAAAAAAGACCAATCAACGAATATCAATTCCCCACAGAACAATGAAACACAAGACTACCATCACGAACACATCAACACAGAAATGAAACACAAGAGACACATAATAGCGAACAGCAACCGAACCCAGAATTAAACCCAAGAAACAATCACGAAACAGCATCAACACAGAGAAAAACCACAAGAACACAATCACGACATCATGCAACACAGAATTGAAACACAAGAACACAATACGAACAGCAACAACACAGAAAGAAACACAAGAAGAAACAATTATACGCGAACAAGCAACACAACAGAAATTATACACACAATTTCAATCACGAACAGCAGCACATACAAGGCCATTAAACACCAGAAGTTCCATCACGAACAGCCTTAACACAGAATTCAACACAAGAAGTCAATTCACGACAGCATCACACACACAGAAATAATTACAAGAAGACCATCAACGAAACAGCATCAACCCCTGACAGAAACATAAGAAGAACAAAAACACACGAACCGACATCACACACAGCAAGAAACCACCGACGACATACCGAAAAGCAACCCCACAAAATTAACCCCCAGACGACAATCCACACGACCCGCATCACACAAATGAAACAACAAGAAGACACAAAACGAACCGCATCAACACCGAATGAAAACATAAGACGACAATAACGACCAAGCATCACCAACCCCACAGACAATAAACACACACCGCAGAACCATCAACGAAAACAACAGCATCACACAAAGAAATAACACCAGAAACAAATCACGAACAGCATCAACGACAACACAGAATGCACCATAAAGCCACCAATAACGACCCGCTCCACACATAAATAAAACACAAGAAAGCCACATCCCGAACCAGTCCTCCACCCACAGAATTAAACACAAGACGACAATCCGACGAACCACGCAATCAACAACGAACTAACCCACAAGAAGACAAACCACGAACGTCATCCACCCCGAATTACCGCAACCGAAGGACATTTACGAAACAGCCTCCCCCCAGACTATAACCACCAACGACACTCAAACACGAACAGCATCACCACCAATACAAAAAACACAAGCACCGACAATCACGCCCAGCAAAAATACAGACTTAAAACACAAGAAACAAACACCGAAACAGCAACAATCCAGCATAAACAAACACACAAGAAGTCAATCACAGAACAGCAACAAGACAGAATTAAACCCCCAAGCACAATCACGCATCAGCAACAACCCAGCAAATGAAACCCCAGACATCAATCACGAACAGCATCAATCAGAAGTAAACACAAGAAACAATCACGAACAGCAATCCAACAGAATTACAAACCCCAGAGACACTCACGAACAAAGCCACAAACACAGTAATCAACATCAGACACCGACGCAAACACGAACAGGCAACACCCCCGACAACCCCCCCCCAGGGCCATCACTACCGCAACCCCATCCCCGACATCCACCCCCCCGGTCCAAATCCACGCAACCGCATCCCACCCGAATTAAACCACAAGACGACAATCAACGGGAAACCGCCACAACAACAGAATAAAATCCCAAGAAGGTCCATCCGACACACATCAAACCAGAATGTAAGACACAAGACGAACACTCACGAACCGCATCATCACCCATAGAATACAAACACCAGACGTCAACAAATGTAAAGACCGCCAAGAAACGATTAAATAATTCAAGATGCATCTTATTATAAACATCATAACACTGATTGACAACAAGACCATCTGCAGCTTGATAGACCCCCATACTTAAGAACCCTTAACTAATTAGTATATCAATCATTGCCATTAATTTATCATTCCAAACACGGGTCAGACATTCCTCAATTGTATTTAACTAAACCAGGTTCAGTTACAAACTTACCTCCCAGGAATTTCCACATGTTGACTCAAAAACTAATTATGACTTATTATTCAGAAGAATAATTCCATCAACAATCTTGTGATTTATTCAGTGAAAGGATAAATGTTGATATACTCCACAATCATCCAAATGATATTCTGTAAAGCATCGCTGGTATTATATCAAGCTATCTCCTCATCTCCAGCAGAATATTATACTCAAAGTAAATTAGGCTTATATATCAACTATCCATAAAGATTTACTCACTAAAGAATGGTTGGTTATATCTACTACAATCAAGGAATTAATCTCAGAATATCTTGCTGATATTATCATCACACACAAAAGCTTTATTCTACAAAGAATATCTGGTTTAAATCTCACAATCACAAGACTTTTATCTCCGAAATTTGCTGGATATCATCAACAATCTTCGTGATTAAATTTACATAATTTAACCTTCTAGTCAATCTCCTTCTCCCCCCCATCTCTCTCCACCCCGTAGTTCTAGAGATTCCTTAAATTATGGTCTGTCTTGTTGTCTCGTGCTCAGCGTCGCCATTTATACCTTCTAGTCAATACGTACCAACCCGTAGTTCCTGTGATGTCTTATGTCCGTCTATGTTGTCCGTCACGTTTGTCACGGCCATTTAACCATCTAGTCAAATGCTCTCCGTAGTTCAGCGTGATGTTCTTATATCATAGTCATGTTGTCTCGCGCCATTTCTTCCTTACAGAGTCAATCTCTCCTCTCCTGTATTGTGATGTCATATGTCTGTCTTGTCTTGGGTCTTGGCATTTAAAACAAAAATGTCAGGCATGCTGGAAGTAAAACCACCAACCTATAATTCCTGATAAACCAGAAGTTATTCTGTACTAAAGGCAATCCTTCCAACAAGGATAACCTCGTTTCTGTCATCTTTCTATACGCTATGATTTCAACTTTATTTAAAAATATATCATATTGATTAACTTATCAAATTAATAATTGCCCACTTATTCCCCTCTCCCCACCCCCTCCCCCCCCCGCCGCCATTTAACTGTACGAGTATCATTAGTCATCCATTTAATCCTTTAGTATCCTCCTCGCTCTCCTCCTTAGAACTACGCCGATAAACTACGCTCTCGTGTTTGCTCGAAACTCTCATTACATTATTAATTGAACTATTTTTTTCAACAGCCCCCCACCTTGTCCGCATCAGGCCATCACTTGAAGAGAACAGTGCACATTTAGAGGAGTATCTGACACGGGAGTCATCAACGAGAAAACCACATCAATCAAAAATATCAAAACTTTTGACAAATACAATTTGCGGATCAGAAAACCGCAGACACAGATAAACGACAAACACCGGGCACCAGGGTGGGTCAGCGTGTAGATCTATTGTTACCCTATATGACCCCCGGCACAGCGCGAGACAAAGTAAGGACACGGAGCCAAGTTCGTAAGCCAGCGGCGGACAACGTGGTCTGACCCTTTGAAGCAAGTGACGGTCGACATATGTGATTGAAACGTACCCGCACAATTTTAAAATAGTTACTCATGATCACACCAGACACGACACAAATGTCTCGGACAACAAGCAACAGATACCGAAAATTGTCAGGGCAATTTAGTACCAAAACCGACATGTCACGATACCCTTAACATCTGACACTTGCTTTTCGGATTGTTGCCCCTCCTGACTATCACCGCAGGCATCCATAATTTGTTTAATAAGTACGCTCTTGTATACGCCGCGCGACGCCCTTGATCAAAAAAATTATAGAATTATACTTGCCTTGAGATAAGATATCTGTAGCCAACCAACCTAACACCAAAATCGTCCCACCCCGGCCGACCATGACAGGGCACCCGACCAAATTGAAACCCCTTTTACACTCGTCGTTGGCCTCAACCTTCGTACATGACCCAACTCTGGTTCCTACTGTTGCCACACAAGCCTCCATGTCCTCCGCCAGTTGTTTTTAATATTATTTGTTTTTTGGTCCGCCTCTCTTTTTTCGTTTTTTCCTTCAGGGGTCCATAGCATAGCAGTTTTTTTGATGTGATGGCAAAATCGGGGTACTCTCTCAGTCTGAGGACACATGGCCAAACCCAACCCTATCACCAGCGTCTTGCCAGCTAAGATGGTAGTGCAAGTCCTCATTGCTTGCTCCGAGAAAAAGCAGATCTAGGTGGTGATGGTATTCGCCAAAAGATTACGGAAATTTTTCTTAGGGCATGATGAGTTCCAAGAGGTCAAAACTTTTGACATGACCTTCTCTTAAACGCTCCTCCCCGCAATTTTTACCGCAGCCATAGAGAACACCATTAAAGCACCCTCAGCGCGCAACTGAAACCACCTAATATTGGTGCTTGTGCTAGTACAGAGCGGACTTCCCCAGATGTTGTTTAGACTAACAAAGGCTGTTCTTGCTATGTTCCTTGTCTGATGTTATGATGTCTTTTGCTTATGCTACCGCCGTCTGGTGTTAGCCTATGCATCCTAGGTAAAGTGAATGGTGCTATGACAGTCCAGTTGTTGATTAATATAACACTGTTATGGGTGGGGGGGGCGCCTGGGCTCTAGCTCACATTGAGTGTATTCATGAACCTCAAGTCTTCTTTAGATTGGTGTTCAGGGCCCCCTGCTGGCTATACATCCCAGTTTTTTTTTTTTTTTTTTTCCCCCTTTTCTTCCCTGGATGTGTTGATGTGCATGTGCAGCATGGTCAATAACATCCTATCATCTGCATATCCAATCCTCCATGAAAAACTTAGTCCATCTTATACCTCTTTGTCCTGGGCCTGCCCCACTGTTGTCTTTATACATCCGCAGCAGACTGTCATTTGCTACGACAGGACAAATGTGCCACCCAACCTCTCATACGAGACCTTCTGCTTCTATATCTTAGCCGACCGTCGTGGAAACAACATGGAGATTCTTTTTTCAAATTTATCCTGCGCATACACACCCTTCTTTATTTAATGGCAAACCCCACAAGGTCTAAATATTTGGACATGGCGCCCCTAATAACCCGGCAGACCATGATGTCTAAGTATAAGAGTGAAGTGGCGCTCGATTAATTGAGGCATAAACTAAATGTTGTTTGTTTGTTTTGTTAGTTTGATTGATGGTATTTCTCGAAACAGGTTTTTAATGAGTACTATAACTATATAACGTCTAAATTCAAGAATCACGAAGAAAAAATCGATATTCCGCCAAACCGTCTCAAATAGTACTATTTGCAACCAGACCACGGGTTTTCAAATGCCATACACCACCAGACCTCGACCACCAGACCCCGGTCTTAAAATAAATCATTTAAAGTTCCCTTTTTGGAAACCAGGAGGCGAATAAACCCAATCGGGAGCGCACCTGGGTAAAACACACCCTGACTTAAACTAATGATTACAGTCAATCTCAACCTGAAAGACCAAAAAACCTACACCATGCAAGCTAGTGGAATGTAGAATCACAATAGATATACTGGGATACTGAGGACAAAATTCAGTCTCGGAACGTGAAATATCGAATGTAAATTTCCACAAGTGGCGACCTTTCGAACCTAATAAGTAAACCGCGCACCCGCCGGATGCATTTAAAAACCATACCCAAAAACATCCGCCCGGTGGGGCGCAGGCGCATTGTAACCAGCTTGCCCACCGCAAAATTCGGCACAAAATCCCGGGAATTAATGATGTCACCCCCAACCAGTAGATGCCGACTTGTTATGTTGTTTATATACTGGGGAGCTCACAGGTGAAAATAATACTGCAAGCGTGCTCCATATATATTACATCCACCTACTAACAGTCCTTATAACTCGACTTTCCCCTTTTCACTCTCTCTTTGTCCTCCTCGCCGGCAGTCGAGATTCCAATCCCTCCATATTACCTTCCTAATTCCTCCCTAGCCCAAGCTCAAGAAGAACTTTCCGTAGCCGCCATTATTTTCCTCCCTAGTACCATGCAGGGCATGAAAGGTTAAGAGCTGGGAATCTAACGTCAGTCTAAAGCAGGAGTCCCCAACAGTGGTCTCTATCGACCCACAAGGGTTCGAATAAACACCCCAAAAGGGGGGTCGATTGGGGTCAGTATAAGAAAAACTTGTTGGGCTGGTTCTTAATAGAAGACAATGCATGTAAAGAACATAAAAATGCCAGCTGTTGCTGTAGATAATATCGATCTGGAAGTGTTCGTACCAGCCGCACACAGTTCCTTATTATTTTATATGTTCGCTATATTGAGCGCCACGCAATTTGTACAACCCACCCCGCCACTTGTTTTTTTTATATAAAATTTTAAATTATTGGTTTATTTACACCCGCCTTACACCAAGAATTTGACTTTCCTATATCCTTGCAACGTGTTGTGTTCAGAAAGTATCTCTTTAACATTCCACAACAGGATCCCAATGCAACCCATAAGCTGTTGCGTGATAAATTCCAATTCTCGCAACGATATCGTTTTAAATTTTCAATAACTGTTATAATGCCCGCACTGGCAACCACTGTCTTTGAATTCTAAAGTAGTCCCTTTACTCCTTCACGGTACGGGCGGCATTTGTCTTCTCCTCAGCGTTATCGGTATCGAAATGCACGATAACACACACCCTTTAGCGCTGAGAGTCAATTTTTTGTTGAGCGTGCTGGACAGCGCAGGACGACTGAGACTTGTAGTTATGGTCGAACGGATTCATCTCCCCGGCCTCCCGCCCAACCACTAGTGGAGAGTGTGAGCGATTTGGAATGGGCGAAAGAGATTCCCTCGTTGGAAGAGGGATCTCCGCTTTTAATTTTGTATCTGGTCAGGGGGAGTGTGTAGTCCCTATTACTGGATAATTCCGTTTAGTTCGTTGATAAATCCGACTAAGTGTTTAGTTCCCCTCCCCACATGTCCGGGAGGCGTGATATTATCGAGTATTTCTTGATACAGCAAGGTGAAATTGTACATTTTTTAGTTCCCCCATTAATAACTCAATCTCGTCTCGATTTTGGGTCGAGAGCGATTTCGATTCATAGCCTTCATCCTGAGCCTGTCTCCGAAAGTCGGTCGTCACGTAGATGTTCTTTTCCCCAGCTCACATGTCGTGCATGTACTGCAACGGTTGAAGCAGAGTTCCAAGGACCATATAGCTTGCTACTTTGTTTAAATAACTAGTTATAGAGAGAAACCCGATTTTTGATTGTTATGGTGGGGAAGGGGTTTACTGTGAGAGGACAATATTTATACTGCTTCGGCAGACGGTGTCTGTCCTGCTGAGAGTCAAACCTAAGGAAGAGTGTGAACTGAGGGATTCTCATACATCTCTAGGTTTATCCTCCTGGCTTGTTCTAAGCACAAAAGGATGGAGTTTGGTTTCACCTAGACCACAACATAACAACAGCACTATTGCTGAAATATAAACCTCAGGCAGTCTGACTACATTCATATTGCAAAGCTGCTGTCCTACCGTATTTATTTATTGCTTTGTATTGAAAATTGATAGCAGTGATAAATGACTGTTTGATTTGATGTGCCAACATATTCGCGTAACCATTTTGTCCCTGTGGCGTCCACAATAAATAATGAAGAAAAACGTCAACGGCTGTTACAAGAATCATTGACTTTATACGTCGTGAGTTTACTGACGTCCTATGTGGATTGCCCTGTCTCCCCCCCCCCCAATTTGTTATTTTGTATGAACATTGTTTTGACTGAACACATCTACACACTACACAAAACCAGACATGCGGATACCATCCATCATCATATGGCATCACGCATCTTTTGGTGGCCATAAGCTGGTTTGATTCTGGTACTAGCAAACACGGGGTCCCTTACCCACTTCATTTTCAACAAGAATTCATCAGCATCCTTCAAGAAATTAACATTCTTCAATACAGTCAACAACATCCTTCAAAATTTTCAAAGTACTTGAGGGCTCTCGCGGGCGTTGCCCGTAAAAGTTCCAAAAATTTCGAACATTCTCAATATTTTTTGACGGAAACAAGAATTTGACAGTACCCGGCGTTGTTACATGTTGCCGGATAACTCGGACTGCTGTTATCTTTTACGCAAGTCAAGCAAGTTGCTGCTGTCAAGGTTCCAGTGCTGTCGTTTTTTGAGAAGGTCAAGTGCCGGTTGAAACGGGTTGTTTTCTGAAGAAGGCCAAGTACCGATTTCCATCAACTTACTTTTGGATTAGAAGGTCAAGTGCCGAAACAACTCAACACACAGTATTTCAGAAGCTCTCTTGTACCATCGTGTTAGCAGCCAGGTGAAGGGCAGAAGTTCAGGATGTGCCATCATGCGTTGAAGCTGGGGGGGGTTCGCTCTTTAGGTAGGACGTATTGATTGACATCCGTTTTTTTTTCTGTTCGTTGTTCTATCTACTAGCGATATTGGAAGCCTATACGATAGTTAAGTGGCCTGTTTGTATGTAAACTGTGCCCTTATACTTTCTTGTCTGAGTCTTCTGTGTATCATCTCATTCTCTATGTTATATGTTTATATGTTATTTGTATATTTATATGTTTATATTTCAGCGGGTTCTCGGTTGGGTGGTGTCTCCGTTAGATTATGCCACGTCATAGAGGTCGTCTATTGTGAGCGTTTTCTGTAGGGTTTGCAAATTTCCGATACTGGAATTTGCTAAGCGACTTCTGTTGCTATTTATGTTAGCTGTGATGACATGTTTTAATATTGTTTTCGTTATTATTTCGCATTCTTTAGTTTTGTTTTGATTTGTTTGTATTTGTTAGCCTACTCTTGTCTATAATTTAGTTTCATACAACATATTTGTTTATACACTGTGGTGGTGTCGGGCATGAATTTAATTTGTTTAATTCCTAGAATCGCAGATAATCGTTCACACATTTTTTGTGATACTTATTCATTAATTTCTGCTTATTATTTTTTAGTTGAATTACTTCACTTGGCGAACGTTTTTGTAATTGGTTGCTGATCTTTGTTATTGTTTACATTGTTATTGTTTACATTGTTTGCATTGTGTACATTTTCCAAACTGTATTACATTCTGCATGGTGTTTTACATAGTCCATCTTGGTTTACAGTTCTATAGAAACTAATAAGTTAATAGGGCTATGCTAATGCACTGTGAGTTACTACTACCACTGATGACAAAAAAGAATGATATAGAAAGGTAGTCTGCGGTGCTACTATTACGACGAATGGATAAAAGTGCACACTTAGTGCAAGGCAAGAATTGGAGTGCTGATATTACATATACAATTCTTTGAGTTTGGAGACTTGTTTCCCCCAGAGACACAGGGCGACTAACCTGTTGCTGGTGAATAACCCCGATGCTAAAATCCGCACAAGTAACCACTTCGGTAATTGGAAATAAAAGAAGAACCTACGTTACAGGAAATTTGTACCTCAATATTGTTAGCAGGAACAATTACTACATTAGAGCACTAAACAAGAGCCGGACAGGGGCAGGTCAATTGCATCGGAAGACAGTGGATAAAGTTCGCAGAATTATGCCACGCTCGAATAAGCAAAAGCAATGGAAGCCCTTGGAAAAAAAACCCAACCACCAAGACACAGCCAAACAGGACGCTGACCCCCCTACACAGCCGACTGCGAGGAGTAAGCACCGCGTCAGGACGACCTTGAGCCAACATGTGTGGCCCCACCCACCCCCGGGACACCGCCTCATCGGTCCTACGCACCGCACCCCCCCGCACCTGCAGCGCCACTCCGCCAAGCCCCCGCCTCATCGCCGACCCTCGCCTCCAAGCCCCCGCCTCAGCCCCCTCCCCGTCCAAGCCCACCGCAGCAGCCCTCCCCGCCAAGACCCCTCCAGCAGACCCCCCCCTATCATAAGGGGGGGGGGGGGGGGGGGGGGGGGGGGGGGGGGGGGGGGTGGGCAGGTATGAGAGTCTGTTCATTTTTTCCAGCTTCTTTTTGGTTTTTTTCAATCTTTTTAATATTTTCAGCTTTCTTTTTTTTCAAGTGCTTTTTAATTTTTTCAGCTTCTTTTCACAAGTCGTTTTATTCTCAGACTTCTTTTTTTCAAGTCTTTTATTCTCAGCCATCTAGCGTGTAGCATTCCGGTGTTACGGCCCCGTCATCATACATATACCTCTTTGTATATTGTTTTTATCTTTACTCTCTCCTCCATTTCTTCCAATTAGGAAATTCTTAATACAATCGCACGCTGCATCTGCAGTTTCTTTTTGGTTCAGCTTCCAAATGCAGTGTCTTTTTGTTCAGCTTTCCATTGCTTTAAGACATATCGCGTCAGTAGCCACTACTACACCCCACAGCCCACCTACAACGCCACGCCAAAACCCCAGCATCCCACACAGAGCACACCCAATACGCCAAGAATGTCTATCCCCCGAGCTGCAGCAGATAGGGCCCGCCACCTGCAGCCGTCTACCAGTAACTTC
>JAMPIV010016865.1:0-316229 GCA_024509875.1 Oreohelix idahoensis
TAACACTATACCCATGGTTGTTTGATTCTGAAAGGAAAATTTGAGTTTTTTACCCTATCAAGGTAGCCTACTATTAAAAGCTATTTATCAGAATTAAGAGGTGAAATAAGAACAAATGTTAATATGTAGTGATATGTGGCTATATTCCAGAGAAAGTGAAGGTCAAGTTGTGTTCATGTAAAACATATTACTTATAACAAATGATAGTCAATAAAATATACCACTAAACACCTAAGGCTTTTACACCCCTCTCACGTTTTTATTATTGCTTGTTTGTTGTTGTTGTTTTTTTTTGTGCTTTATATTATTTACTGTCGTTGTGTCACACCATCACAATTATAATGAAACTGCTATTATAGAATAATAAAGAGATACATACACACAATTTGGACAGGAGATAATGATGCCATCTTCACATTTTGGCAATTGAACATATTATTTGAACTTGAAAACACTACATATCTTAATTATAACCCTTCAAAGGGTGAACGAGATATTTTGCATAATGAATTGAAAAAAAAAGAGGTTAAATATGAATGGGGCACATAGACAGGGATGTGACTACCACCTGGATGGACCGAGCACTTCCTGGGGCCCCAACTCCGACAATGCCCCAGAAATTAGTGGTCAGAATGTACCGTCGTCAGAATGTACCGTCGCCTTCAAACATATCCTTTTAATTACCTTTCTTCCTGTGTTTACATGTCATAGCGTAAATGTTTACATGTCATAGCGTAAATGTTTACATGTCATAGCGTAATCCACTTTCTGGAGAGAGAAATAAAATGGATAAAGAAGACATTGAACCATCTACAAAGGTCAGGAGGACGTGGCATAAATTTAGGAAGACCTATGGTCAGAGGCGTACTAAGGGGGAGGGGGGGGTGCGGTCCGCCCCGGGTGTCAAATGTGGCCCGCACTTGCCTCTGGTTCATGGGTAGCTCAAGGATAAATACTGAAAATGTAGTAAGTAGTTACATGATTGTCAAATATTCGCGTATAGTGATAACACATTATTGAGCCTAGTATGTAAGAAGGCCTCCACTTAAATTTGTGTCTGGTGTCCCTTACCTTGTAGTTATGCCACTGCATGCAGACATACCCATAGAACGACAGAAATTCAATCCTCCTGCAAACACACGGTTTCCATTAATGTATGCAGTCCTCGTTCACCTATTTTTCTACCGCAGACCACTTAAGCAGATAAAAGAGACCTATGTAATCCAAATATTGATCGCGTGCGAGATTAAACCGGTCAGTTTTGATGGATCATTTTAGAAATGTACCCACGCGTTAAAGGAGCCTAAATGGGGACCAACGAATAGTACACCATAACCTACCAAGCAGCCCGTACAGGGCGACTAAGGATTGTTCGGCATGAGGCCAGCAACCAGACAATACAGAAACTTTAAGAAATTAAAAACTTCAACAAAATGGACAAGTCAACTGAAAGAAATATTTCTATGCAACCATCCAAGGATGTAGATCGACCAAAAAAAAAAAAAAAAGGGGGAGAAGAGAAACTGGCCACACAAATGAAGGGGGCAATGAAGTCGTGGAAGGATGTTGAGAACGGGACTCACGTTCTCTCTCTAGTCTACATTTTTGTTTCGCCACCACTACTACTTTTGGTTTGGGTTGGTTTGGTTTTAAGGACTGTCTTCATTGCACACGGACAACTCCATCCATAGATCACACAAAAGAGAATCTCAGCACAGTGCACGAACTACTAACACTTGGAATATTTCAGTAGGATAATAGAGTTATTTACCAAATCATTCCTGCACCCCTCTTGACATGTACCCTAAGTTGGAAACCGTGGTCTACATAACATCCTATTATAAGTGCGAAAAGTCACGTGCTCGAACTTTCTGTACCAGTGTTGCAGACAGGACGCACTTAGCGTTTAGAAACACTATACAGTGCATCCTACCTGAGGGTACCGGACACTGTACAGTGAACCTTACCTGCTAGGTAGGAAGCACTGAACTTGGGTAGGAATGACTTAACATTTTAAAGGTTAAAAAACATCGGAAAACCGTATATAAATATAATTAATGCTGTATTGTATGTATTGAGAAATGGATGTGTCAGTGAAACCAAGGCAATAATACATGATAATTGCGTTTTCTGTTCTACTTCATCATCATCATGTGACGTATTCTTTCCAGAACGTTGTCTCCATTACAGCTGCTCTGAACGCATCACGATTCTGGGCAAGTCGACCTGCATCAGCCAAAGGCAAGTTCAGACTCTCTGTGATGTCCTGGGTCCACCGTCGTCTAGGTCGACCCCTTCCCCTTTTTCCAGGGACCATGCCTTCCATCACTGTTTTTTCCAGACTATTATGTCTTTTTATATGACCGAAAAATTTCAGCTTCCTTATTGCGATGGTATTTAGGAGCCAATGTTCCTGTACATTTAGTGAGTGCAGTACTTCTCTGTTGGTCTTTTTTTTTGTCCAGGGTATTCTCAACATCCTTCTGTAGCATTTCATTTCGAATGATGTAATCTTTTTTGCAACTGTTTTATTGAGTGTCCAAGTCTCGCAGCCGTATGTTGCTACTGGGAATATATATATTCTACTTGGAAGTGTATAAAGAAAGAGTATTAATAACGTAAAACTGGATAGATGACATTCCTTCGAAACATAGATCCAACCAACGAAAATCAGTATACCGGTATGTCTAATCTGTTAAAAATAAGTATATTGCTTATTTCGCGTGTTTGGGGAAACTCTAAACTCACAATGAAGACCAAAGCTGCGGTATATACTGCCTGCGTCACCAGCACACTCCTATATGGCAGCGAGACCTGGACGACCTATGCTAAGCAAGAAAGAAGGCTCAATACCTTCCATTTGCGGTGTCTACGCCGCATCCTCGGCATCTCGTGGAAAGATAAAGTGACAAATGTCGAGGTGTTGTCACGTGCTGGCCTTCAAAGTATTTATACGCTTCTTAGACAGCGCAGACTTCGCTGGCTTGGCCATGTTCGCCGCATGGATGATGGTCGCATCCCAAAAGATATCTTCTACGGACAATTAGCAGATGGCAAGAGAACAGTTGGGCGACCACAGCTGAGGTTCAAAGATGTGTGCAAGAGAGATATGAGGGCACTGGACGTGGATCCAGCAACATGGGAGGATAAAGCTGCCGATCGCACTAAGTGGCGATGCTATTTATGGCGCCACCTCAGATTGGGCGAAGAGAGGCTCACACAAGAAGCAGAGGTGAGGAGAAAACGTCGAAAGGAGCACCAGGAAAATAGACAGCTGAGGGCTGTCAACTATTTTTTACCTTAATATAAAAAGTCAAATAATTATAACGTCATCTGTTCGCATTGTGAAATAAACCTTCTCTTTGACCAGAACGTACTTAATCGCGGTGCGGGCAACGACAGAAGTATATTTTTTCGTCCGTAATAAGTTTAATTGTAATCGAGCTCAAGTTGCTGTAGATAAGTAGCTGCTTTGAATTACGATAAGAGCGCATGAACACTTTTAATATATTTTCTCAGACCTAAATGTCTTTTATATTCGGACAAGCGCCCTAATATAACCACCTAGGTTGAACGGGACGCGCCTCGCCAAAACGAGGCAAAATTTTATTTAAAAAAAAAAATTAAGAGCACATAAAAAAAACACGAATCTGTAAGAAACCTTTTAAAAGAGTCATATTTCGTTTAATGTTGAAAATTTTCACATCTGATTTTCAGTGATCTTCATATTTATTTTTTCATGAAGTTTCACGACAGCAAACTATAAGTCAGAAGAGTTCAGGACCACCACTGGTGTAAGACAAGGCGATATCCTGTCACCTTATCTTTTCATACTTCTCATGGACGATGTCATCAAGGCATGTAAGGAGAGAACAAGAAAGTATTCAGTGGGGTACTGGAAGATGAGACAGGTCTGTATTTCAGAGCTAGCATTTGCTGATGATGTTGTCCTGATTGCTAAATCAGAGACACATCTCCAATCCAACCTGCAAGTCTGGAAGGAAGAGCTGGAGAAGAGAGGGATGGTCATAAGCAGCTCTAATTCAAAATCCATGGTGATATCACGAGAAGAAAGAAAACATCAGATTAAGTTGGGAGAACAGGTCCTGGAGCAGGTCGACCACTTTAAATATCTCGGAGCTATTATAGACCGAAAGGGGGGCATCAAAGAAGAGTTGGCCACTCGAAAAGCAGCGGCTGGGAGACTTTATCAGGCCATAAATCGAGGATTCCTCAGCAAGAAAGAGGTTGGTAAGAAAACGAAGATGGCTGTATACCGCTCCACCTATGTCCCAGTCTTGACATATGGATGCGAGTCATGGGCAATGACTACAACCCACAAAAGCCAGATCCAAATCTCAGAAATGAGGTATCTGAGGAAGGTGGTTGAAGTAACAAGAAGAGACATGGTCCGCAACCAGACGATACGTCAAGGCCTAAAATCCCACCCGCTGCAGACCCAAATAGAACAGTCCCAACTAAGATGGTTTGGCCATGTCTGCAGAATGGGAGAAGATCGGCTACCACGACAAGCATGGGAAACAAAGAGCCAGGGATCCAGACCTCCAGGACGACCCAGAGTCCGCTGGGAGGACAACATTAGACAATCTTTGAAGGACCGAGGACTAGAATGGAACCAGGCCAGGAAGAAGACAGCTGATAGAATAGTCTGGCGCTCTCTCTTCCAAACCTCTACACCTCACGGTAGAAGAGGAACGACTAAGTAAGTAAGTATGAAGTTTCACTTATAAAAATTAGTTCAGTTTACGTAATGGTAATGTGACAGTGCGAAGACGATGTGTGAAGAAGAATAAGAATTCGTGTGTAATGTTGTCGCCACTCTCTGGCCTACTTTCACACGCGTTCCGTAGTGACAGAAAAACTCTCTTGATAACAGGGGTCCCACTTTTATTAATGAAACCCTATCAGGTAGCATGTGAATCATACAGAAAACAATGTTGTCAACATGTTTATTTTGTCGGTAATTCCTATGCAAAACCGTATAACCTAGCTATTTACCCAGCACAGACTGCTGGACTCTCTCAATGTCGTTGGTTCTCTTAGCACAGACGCAACTATGCAACAGCCCGAACCTCACTTGCGTATCATACGAAGGCGCTTATTGCACAAGAAGACGATCTGGCTACTTCTCAGCTCTGACTGAAGCCTTCAACTCGTTTAGTTTAAATCTTACCTATACACCCCGGTACCTTATGATAGCCACGTCAAAATGTCCTGCAACGCTCCGTCCATCCCTCTAGGGAGCAAATCAGGAGTCATATGCTCAGTTTGGATGACATGAGATCACATTTTAGTAAGGATTATCTTCCTAATCATACACAATTCAAGGTCTGCCCACTAGTGGTAACATTACCACGATATCTGTTGCCCTAGTCAATGTGTATTTCACTCGTGTCAGCCAGCGCCAAGATGGCTAAAATCGAGGGTCGCCTCCGATTACATCTTCTGCGTCTCACACGTTTGTCTTCAACAAAGATGGCACAAGTATGTTTCGTTTAGATCGCCCATTCCCGTGTGAGAATGCCAACATGGGCACAAATATACACCGTAGACCAGATCGAAAATTAATTACTCCGTCTAAAATTAAATCCTTCTGGCCACATGGTCACAGTAATATACAATACAACACAAAACAATGGTAATTTGTAAAATAAAATAAATAATAGCTTTGTTAACATTTCAAAATAGATATATTTCTCGCTTCATTAGACGTCAATGACGGCTATATGTGCCAGTAAAACCAAGGCAACAATTCATGATAAATGCGGTTTTTTTTTCCTGCTTGGTAAGGCATCTGATGTGTGTAAATAAAGAGATGGGGTGACTTTGCCCCATGGGGTGATTTTGCCTATTAGATACTTAAAATTTCAATGGGGTCATACTTGAATTTCTAGAGTTGTTTGCCCTGATTTTTCAACTCTTCATGAAAGAAGACATGTTTGGTGGGATGTTTTGGTTTTCCTTTCCCTCCAAAGCATCGAGGCATGAAAGAAGCAGACCTGGTTTTCTTGACATCGTCTTTTTGCTGATTTAGGTGAGTTTGTACTTCTATTTGAATGTGACGCAGTTTATTTCCGTATGCATTTTATTCTCATGCATTTCAATGATAAAAAGGTTAATTATTTTTTTGGGTAAGATTCAGTCTCATGTTTCTTTAGCCTAATGCTTTCCTTCCACAGCCTGGGGCAAAGTCACCCCATTGATCTAGACTTAATGTGGTCTTAAACTTGCTTTTTCAATGTTGCACACTTTGGTGTTTATAGATCTTTGTTTGTTTTGTTTTTTTCTTCAGATCACCACACCCAAACATCACAAGAGAAAGCCTGGTAGCAGACACTATAGAGACTATTCAGAAGAAATCTTGCTTAAAAGACTATGGAATGCCCCTTGTAAAAGACGACGTTAATAACGTTTGATTGTGAATCTTATCTCAACTCGCCTGCTGGTGTGAGGCATTTATGAGTGTTAACGTGAAGCATTCACGGTAATAGGCTGTTATGATGCAACAACTAGATATAAAGTCTGCAAGCTTTTCTATTATTGCGTATAACCTAATTAACATGCAGAGTATGGCAAAATCCCACAGAGGACTGTTACGTTTAACCGCGGCTTTGTAGGGAGGTTCAAAGAAAGAAACTAGCATTTAATGACGTGAACTATTGAACTCTAAAAGAAAGTTGAATGTAAAATTTAAAGTAATTGCCAACACTTTTCATATTGTGAGAAGAACTCTATTCGTGATCAGAAGCAACTGAAACTTTCCTACATTATGTAAAAATAAACTTACTTTAAAATGAAAGTGGTTAACTCCTAAAACAGTTTTCCATAATGAATTATACATAATCATAAGTACAACTTGTTTTGTAATTAAAAATAAAAATTGTTCTGCACTTCATACTGTATAAATTGCATGCATGTTTAAAAATCACTGACCAATTCAATTAATTGCATGTCATAGCGCTTTCATTTCTTCACATTTTCATATATAACACTGTATGTTATCTTTAAAAAAATTATTTAATGTAAAACTAGTAACGGTAGTCATGTCTCAAATTAGCTCGTAAAAATGTGGTTTTTTAACACGAATATTAAGATTTAACTTCAACCACTCGTGACATTTCGTCTCAGTATGATGCCTATTAATAATTAAATGAAGCTTATTTCATGTCTTTTCCTTAACGGAGACAGTCTGTGTGTATACACATTGTGATATAACAAACAAGACCTTTCGTACATATTTTTTTTTAGTTTTAACAATTGTAATTAATAAAAATTCAGAGATACAATTATATGCGATATTATTTATTTTATTGAGCGTCCGATTGAAAGAGTGGTTAGAGCACTGGTCTCTCGCGGCAAAGGAGCCGGATTCAGTTCATAGTATCGACATGCTCCATTTCATAAAATGGATTACTCCAACTGGGGGCTTGAACGGGCCAGAACAATTGCATAAACCCTTCACAAAAGGCGACGGACCAGATAAGAAGTTAACAAATTTGCTCAGCCTTAAGCAATGTTTGCTCTTGACTTCTGGGAATATCTTGTGAAGGCTCCCCTAGGGTAGAAGCGCCATTCATCTTCTATCTACATCTTTGCCAAGAGTAATCTTGCGCGAAGATAGATACCTTGGACGACCTACTTTTAGATACGCTTGTGTTGTGACCATTAGTTGACCACTACTGCAAAGCAGGGGAGGCAATCTGTGACAACAATAATTAGGCATGCAGGAAAATACCTGAAGACCACGGGGATGTAGCTTTACAGAAGACAGTTAAGAATACCATGGACAGGTAAACATAGTAATTAGGATGTCCTAAAAGAAGCTATTGTGCAAATGATTCTTATTACAGAAAGCAATCCACTTACTTCAGGTATTGTTATGAGAAGACGAAAGCTGGAATACATTGTGACAACAGGGAAGATTGACGTAAACAGATATCTTCTTCTTCTTCTTCTTCTTCTTCCATCCTTAGCCATCAACCGGCAAAGCAGTATGTGGCCAGTACGCCTAGTGGCGTCTTAGGGCAACAACAAATTGATCAATCTATCGCTGTTTCCACCACGCCTGGTGGCGTCTTTGTGGAACAAAAACAGACCAAACAATCTATCATTGTTTCCGTAATCAGATTGGTTGGCAAGCAGGTGATCAGCCCACTGTGCGAAGTTTTTACGGGATGGGGTAAACAGCCCCATGCCCATACCCTCCTTAGTCGCTTTTTACGACATGCGTGGTAGGGTGCAGTGTTACTATTCTTTGCTCCCCTTTCGGGCCCCGGTAACACACGGGTGGTAAACAGATATAGAAGACAACAAAGAGAGAAGATAATGATATGGAAAGAAGTCAATAACAGAACTGAAAAAACCAACACTGTGGACAAGAGAGTGTTGAGAGAAACCTGATCACCTACGCCAGCTCCACGACAGAGACACAGTTTAACTGATCATCCTTACTGACAGGTTCAAACCCCTCCCCTTTAGGATTTGGTGAAAAACATTTGTGGGGAAATTATACTGTACCAAAAAAGTGCATTAAAAATTTTTTTTTAAATTAAAAACGCCCCTCCCCCCCCATTATTAAGTCCTATCTATGGCACTGACCTGTTATAGTTTCTTATCATCACGTTCCCTTGCAGAAATTGTGCGGACTTTGAATTGACAGCTGCAGAATTGTAAGATAAGACTTATTCCCACCGACACGTTTTTTTCACCGATTTTTAAATGTAAGCTGCACTATTTGTGTTTTGGCTTTAAAAAAGTCAAATTCCATTTTGTTTTGCTGTTGAGTCGATACATTTCTCCAAAATGGAGTTTTCTTGTATAAAATACCAAAAAAAAAATTATTTAATGTAAAACTAGTAACGGTAGTCATGTCTCAAATTAGCTCGTAAAAATGTGGTTTTTGAACACGAATACTAAGATTTAACTTCAACCACTCGTGACATTTCGTCTCAGTATGATGCCTATTAATAATTAAATGAAGCTTATTTCAGGTCTTTTCCTTAACGGAAAATACAAGAAAACAACTACCTTGTAAAAACTAGGTCTTACATTTTTTTTTTAAATTTTAAAATCATGCTCAGTTACAAGTACACTTCCTTTCTTACCTCTACATCGACTTACCACGTAAGCTGGCTTTGCTGGCAATACTTATTCTTCTATATCGTCGTTCGCACTGATGTAACCACACACGTCTATTTCTGTCATAGAATTGGTGATCTATCTCAGGCTTAGCTGGATATTCTTCTTTATCGTCGTTCGCACTGATGTAACCACACACATCTATTTCTCTCATAGAATTGGTCATCTGTCTATGGCTTCTCTCATCACCAAACAGTTTGCCTCTCAAAAGGCTTGGCGAAGGACATGCTACCAGTCAGCTCCTGTCGTGGAGCCGACAGTCTTGGAGGTCACGCCATAATGTATGTTTGTCCTCCCCACGTTGACACATGTTTGTCTGTCCGATGTTTGTTGTTGTTGAACAGATGGTATTTCAGTCTGCAGTGATCGGTTCCCAGGTTAAAAATGATCACTTCATCTCTTCTTGATAATGAGTAGTATACCTTTGTTGTAACACACTGGGTGTTGTCTACGCAAATTGTCTTTGAAGTTTGCTTTTATCTCTTCATATGTAGTCCTGTTCGCAGTTTGAATGTAGCTTCCCCTCCTCAGTAGCAACACTATCTGCCTTCTCATGTCCATGTATCTTGAAGTGGGCAGGAACCCGCCGTACTTTCCTCATTATCTCCCTTTAGCTCCCCAAGGAGCATAGGCCTTCAACAAACTTATGCCAAGTTTCCCTGTCACGTGCCATCAACTCAAGGTCTTTCCATATCTTCTTCATTTCCTTTATGTCTGTCTCCAGTTCTCTTCTCCATGTTTTACTTGGTCTTCCGCTACCTCTCTTACCCTGGGGTTTCCAGAACAAGGACAGCCTGGTAATGCTATCAACAGATTTCCTCAATGTGTGTCCTATCTATCTCCAGCGTCTTCTTCTCATCTTTTGCTCCATTGGCACTTGTCTGCTTCTTATCATCAGTTCCACATCAGCGATCTTGTCATACCACTTTAATCCTTCTATTGTGCGCAAGCGTCCAGGTAACTTTTCTGTAACCTTTTGGTTGTTGTTTTTTGTTGTTCAACATTTTTCATAGCCATACAATATGACTGACTTGACATTTGAAATGAAGATTCTGGTTTATTTGTTGGACTTGATTACTTTTGAGCTCCATATGTTTTTCAATGCAGTAAAAGCTCCTCTTGCCTTATTATTATTTTGACTAGCAATAACCCGTCAAACTTGACGGGTTTTTAATTACAGTGTGCCGCTTCCGTTCCCGGATGAGCAGATAGAAGTGCATTCTTAGAGTGTTTTTGCTTTCTTTCCATTATACAGTGTTATCAAACTGTTCGCGAACACCATCATTTGAACGCTTTTCTTTGTTGATTGTAACTATTTTCAGGAGAGTATATATAATGGAAACAATACAATTTTTCAACACGGTTGCATTCCTCAGCTGTGACCAACGTACACACGGCGAGAATTATGTTATTTTAGATTCAATTTAAAAGTTCTTTGATGACAACATTTCGTGTGAAAGTGCGTGGATTGTTTTCAAAGAGTGTTCCCTGATAATAAGTGGTTTCAACAAAAACTTTCAAGTTTTCATGATTTGTACCTTGTACATCGGGTGAGGGCTCATGCACACCAATTTTTACGCACTTTTTCTTTGTCGAGCGCTACTAATTTCGTGAAAGAATAAAAATAAAACCAAAGTTTTTGTTTTATATAACACCCACGCCGTGCAAGTTGCACACCGTGCGATGCGCACTTTTTTTTCTGGCGCGAGTTACTATTTTGAGTGAGACCGACCGACGTAACATACATCGGTAATTATGTTAATTGGGATGAGATGGGATATGACAGTCTGTCCCTCCAACTTGTTTATATTTTTGCCACGATATATGTAATTGTAATTCCACTTTATTGAACTTATTGCCAGCTTCCATTCGTATTTCCGACAGGCTGTTTATTAGGTTGTGCTGATGATTCCTAAGGTCAGTTATGACTGACAGGATATCTCTGAGGAATTTTTGTCCGGCTTTAGCTCTATCCATGTTTTTTACAATGCAACTGTTTTTAATGCTTCAGAAGTTATTTGAAAATTGTCCAGTAACCACTGTGATAAGAATTTCATGTCCATTAAAATTTTTTTTTTATACAAGTATCCTCGTCCATTAAAACACACACACACCCACGTACGCACATACGTGAGCGCACACACACATTTCGGCCCATTCTATGGTTTCTTACGCCTCTGTAGCTATATGCTTCCTTTCTGATTCCAATTGGCTGCCTTTTCATCTGTTCTGGTACGTTATCAATCAAGTCTGTGAATCTCGCTCTCGTATATGGCGGGAACGCGCAGCTTATCGTTAAAAATTCTGCCGTTGACCGTGCAAGGTCTGGTGTAATGAGGGCGAGTTCTACTGCTTTATGTGAAGAGCAACTTCTCATTACTCGACCCCGACTGTATACTTTCGGTCTTTCATTCACTGGGTGGTGTCTGAACCATTAAAAAAAAAAAAAAAATGTGGTTGTGGTACTCTGTAGTCTTTTCTATCATTCGCGAAATGTGGTTAATTTCATGAATGGGATTGATTTCTGCACCATTAATAATTTTCTCAGTCTAGTTTTGTATTGTGGCTGTTTTGTCGAAGTGGATTGTGAACCAGTTACCCGGGCTGGGGCTCCATATTTCAGCGTGGGTCGAAGTTTCTGTTTACAACAGTGAGTGCGTCTATTTATGTGACTTTTGTAGGGCTTCCTACGATTTGCCGTTTTTCTTCTGCTGCCCATGGCGCTAAGTCAGCACACGTGCAGCGAGCTGTGGATCCCTCTGGTATTGTGTCAACTATGTCATTCACGCGCTATTCATCTTTTCCATCACTCTCCCTCCCCAACTTTTTGTGTGACATATCTCTTTGTAGTGCATCTAATTTCTGTGAACTTTTCTCAGTTTGCCGTTAGTATAGCTCCATCGTGGTTGGTGTTGGTGCGTAATTTAGATTATCTGCTAATTTTAATGGCGGTGGTTTCTTCCCAATTGCCATTGTGCCATTCGGTGTGCCTTTTTACGCTAGGCCTTCTGTGGCAAAGGCCAGGTCTGGAGCTAGCATTTATTGTTTTCCATCGTTTAGAGTAAAAGGATGGTAGGTTGCTATCTACTTCCTTTCTTCTGGTATCTGTCTCTCTGTATCCGCCCCTTTCTGATTGGCTGCCGAGTTTACCACATGTAACACAATTATTTAGGGTATTTCGAAGGCTTCTAATTCCATGGATTTTCTCTTGTGGGCAGTTTATATTCTATAATGTAATATTTATTTGGCATATCACAATGTCTGCCCCTGCTACCTATATTTATCCTCTTGGTAAAAGATAAAGGATCCCGTTACATGCCTATTGAGGCATATTGGGAATATGATGTTAGGTCCTTATTTTTGTGACCATCGGCACACTAGGGGTGATGTGGTCAGCCTGCCGCCTTAACCTTCTCAGAGTTGCTCTGATACCCAATTCATGAAGCTGTGTCTAATTATGGGGTGGGGGGAATAAGAAATAGGTAACACGTCTTATTATGACAAAAAACATTGAGAACTGTCTAACGCACTAATACAAGGAGTTCCTAAGTGAGAATCAAACGAAAATGGAAGAGAAAGAATGCGAGAACTATGTTAAATACCTAAAAAAATAAATAAAAATGATACGATCCGAATAAGAAGTCGCCGGCGATGCTTTTTTTTTTTTAAAATATGAAGAACAAATTTCACGCTTAACTTGTTTGGTTATACCTAGGAATTATAGTGTCGCTAATTCAAGATAATAATTAGATTTCTTATATCTGAATATGGTATCATTTCGCCCCTTCAATCGCTGGCGAGGCTCCCATGAAAATCAGGTTTAAAACACCTTTGCGTCCATCCCTTTTGATATGGTAACATAAATTTGGAAATCTGCGATTTCTGTTCGGTTTCTTCTTGCATACAGCCACATAGATATTTTCAACATGAAGTCTAGGTTTCTTTCAAACAGGCCACGTCGCCACTTTCAACATGCTGCAAGCATTTTTTTCTTTCTGCATCCAAATGGAGGATGTTAAGTTTTTGCTGTGGCCAATAGTATTTTCCCATAGTTTTCAACTCCCTGCTCCTTGGGACGAAACAGGGTGACTAACAGCAGTCAATTGAGAACCCCTCTGAGGCTTGAGGCCCAGCAGCCCTTCTGCCTGGTGGGATTCCTCAAATGGAGACACTATGTTTAATTTGTAAGTTTCTGTTTATTGGAATTAATACTATGGGTCGTAGTTTGTTTCCTCACTGTCTCTTCCCATGTTTAATCCCTCATTATGTATCTTCCCAAGTCTGATTCCTCACTGTGTCGTCCCATGTTCAATCCCTCATTATGTCTTCCCATGTTTGATCCCGCACTATGTCTTCCCATGTTGGATTACTCTAACTGCATCTTTCCATTTCTTTAGGCATTCAATCTGTACTCTTGCTGTCGGGTTTTTCTGAACATTATGTGAGGGTATCTTAAAGATCCGCTCATAGCACAGGTTCTCCTTAGTCTGGCCTAGGTTCTTCATGTACGCACATCTGCCTTGGACCTTATCTACTAATTACATTCTGCTACGAGCACATTTGTCCATGTTTTTAAAACTACTTACTTTAAAATGGTAGATTCTTCTTCTTGTCACTCCTAACTTAGCATGGAGCCAGGCACTGTAGTTGTTCTTAGAGAGCATGGACTAACTCATATGCTCCCTACGAAGCACAGAGTCAACACTGCAGCATTGTCTCCAGGAAGTGGTCACCAAGTATCTGCATGCTCCTACAGCGGTGGTTTCTACATCATCTGGTAGATTGCTAGCCCAGAAAGGATAACTTACTCATTTCCTTTTTTCGCTCCTTAGAGAGCATGGAACCACCCTTACTTCTGCGGAGCCCCACTGCAGGAATCCTTCATCCTCGCACCCGTGCTCTTGAAGTGGTGGTTTCTGTAGTTGTTTGTTCTACATGGTGAAGTTGCCAGCCCCCCATGCACAACCTCATGTGAGTTACTTCTGTAAACAAGCCTGAGGGAGCTGTAGTCATATTCTGTCATCTGCAAAAAAAGGGATAAACCTTAAGTCAATTCAGCTGAGGGAGATGTCATAAAAAAATTGGGAGCCGCGCTGGTGTAATGGCTTCGGCGTTGTACTGGCGACCAGGTGTTCATGGTTCAAACCCAAGCGTCAGCGTTTGAAGGAATGTTTACGACCGGAAATTTGACTGAATAACCTGAACGGCTCCTGTGATAAACCCTCTGTGGATGGGAAGGAGCAAAGCTCCTGACTGGGTTGGAAGGAAAGTCCTCAGGTTCCCCAGCCTCGCAATGACATGTCATTGGGCCGTAGGGCTGAAAGCCCAAGTGCCGCTGGTTAAGAAAAAAAAAATAAATAAATAAAAAAGTTAATTATGACAATTAAAAGTCAGTTAAACAATAAACCAAAAGCCTCATGTTTTAACACCCCCCACCCCTCCCCTTTAAAATTATTTTGTTTATAATTGTCTCTGCGTTTTTGCATCTCAAACAGTGTGACAGTTCCTGATTACAATCGATAATTGCAAATTACGATACATGTCCACGAAACACTGCTAAAGGGAAATAACTCCAAGTGAATATTCTGTGCGGAACGAATGGCAACGTTCTTTTGGAGATTACCATAAAAACATAGCAGCAGTCTGGTTTTTGCCCAATGCATCGTCATCAAATGCTTGCATTTTGTAGCTCTCCAATGCAGTTTTGCAACACTTTGAGCAAAATTTTGTATAGACACGCTGCTCCTTCAAGCCTGCCATTTTACTTCATGCAAGAACCACAGAACACTGCTGACAGCAGCATAATAAAATGCCTGTGAAAGAGGAGTATGTGCAGGGATTAAACTTGGTACAATGCTTCAGAGAAATTATCTGAGGACGGCAAACCATAAGTCAGAAGAATTCAGGACCATCACTGGTGTAAGACAAGGTGATATCCTGTCACCTTATCTTTTCATACTCCTCATGGATGATGTCATCAAGGCATGTAAGGAGAGGATAGGAGTGTATTCAGTGGGGTACTGTAAGATGAGACAGGTCTGTGTTTCAGAGCTGGCATTTGCTGATGATGTTGCCCTGATTGCTAAATCAGAGGCACATCTTCAATCCAGCCTGCAAGTCTGGAAGGAAGAGCTGGAGAAGAGAGTGATGATCATAAGCAGCCCGAAAACAAAAACCATGGTAATATCACGAGAGGAAAGAAGACATCAGATTAAGCTGGGAGAACAGGTCCTGGAGCAGGTCAACCACTTTAATTAAATACATTGGAGCTGTCATAGACCGGAAGGGAGGCATCAAAGACGAGTTGGCTACCCGAAGTGCAGCAGCTGGGAGACTTTTTCAAGCCATAAATCGAGGATTCCTCAGCAAAAGAGAAGTTGGTAAGAAGACAAAGATGGCTGTATACCGCTCCACCTATATCCCAGTCTTGACGTATGGATGCGAGTCATGGGCAATGACTACAACCCACAATAGCCAGATCCAAACCTCAGAAATGAGGTATTTGAGGAAGGTGGTTGAAGTAACAAGAAGAGACATGCACGCAACCAGATGATACGTCAAGGCCTAAAAACCCAACCCCTGCAGACCCAAGTAAAACAGTCCCAACTGAGATGGTTTGGCCATGTCTGCAGAATGGGAGAAGATCGGCTACCACGACAAGCATGGGAAACTAAGAGCCAGGGATCCAGACCCCCAGGACGACCCAAAGTCCGCTGGGAGGACAACATTAGACAATCTTTGAAGGACCAAGGACTAGAATGGAACCAAGCCAGGAGGAAGACAGCCGATAGAATAGTATGGCGCTCTCTCTTCTAAACCTCTGCACCTCACGGTAGAAGAGGAACGAATAAGTAAGTAAGTACAATGCTTCAGAAAGGAAGTCTAATTAACATAGTAACACCACACCATAAGGTCTTTTATATTTGGACAGGTGCCCTAATATAACTGACGGACCTTGTCAAAACTCCTAATTAAAAGAAAGATATACAGGAAAATATACAAAGACAAAAGTATTTGTTTTCCAAACAACATTATGATACTTATTATGTGCCTCAATATTACAAAGTTTCATCAACAGATGTTGTTGTTGTTGTCGATATTCCATAGCTGCTGAGCATGTCTACTCTTGGCAGCCCAATGCCATTCTTAGAAAAGTGCAGGTTTTCTGCAGTTGTTTTAATGTTCCATATAGTGAGTTGGTGAATGTCAGAGGTGTCTGTAAAAGTTTTTTCCTGGCATTTGTGAGTGATGGATGCTCCATGAGGAGGTGTCTGGTTGTTTCATAGGGATGAGAGCAGTGTCTACACATGGGTAGGTGCTGAGAGTTGATACGGTTTAGATGGCTATTGACTCTGGTGTGTCCTGTTCAGAACTGATCATCAACAGATAAAATATATATTAATATTCACACAAGAGTTACATAAATATCGTTTATTAATTGCAATAATCTCGTCCCAAAGTTTTTACAAATATTCCTCAACAAAAATTATACATATTTTACAGTGAACACACAAACATTTTCAGTTACCAAAATGACCCAAGCTGTATTCCCTATCTCCTTTAATCACAAAGCACACAACAATATAAAAAACACCAAAATATTCAAATATATCAATCATGTTGATTATCAAGAGTGAATGAAGATAACAGATGTCAAATACAAGAACAAAAATAAGTGAAAAGTTAAACCTTACTCGAAACGAAAGCAACATAAATAATAAATGGATAAAAAGTAGTGGTACAGGAATCAAGGAACAAAACGAAAAATAAAAAAAATACTTTGAATGCTTGTAGTACTTGTTTAACTTCACATTTTTGTTGTTTTTTTGTGTGTTTATTTATGTGACACTTTATTTAATTCATTCATGAAATTCAAACCACATTTCTATAATAATTTATGACCAAGTGCAAGACAACAGAGCCTAATAAGCTAAGGATTTATTAACATGAGACTGCAAATATCAACAGTTAACTTATGATGAAATGTGACTACATCAACATGGCGTTCACTATTTTTTGCTTAGTGGTTAGATGTGACAGTATATGAATGACAAAAACTTAAGCAAATACCAGCTTTCATTTCGACATTATCTCTTCAAATTTTTAGTAGAAAACAGCTAATATGATTCTGCTTTTTGTTTTGGTCTCTTACCTACAGATATTGATTGGCAGCTTAATTAGAGTGCTTCTCGTGTCACAGTTACTTCTTCGAAGCCTAGTAGCATCTAGCTTATCTAACTGGCTGTAAATGGGCATCTGTTTCTGCTCTTAAGTTAGGGAAAGCAAAAGCAGCAAGGAATGGAATCAGTTAGCCCCCCCCCCCCCCCCCATAAAGCTGAGACATAGCACAGTGAAATCTTTAACACTTCTCTTCTCTATGGCAGTATCTTCTTTATGGGACGACCTTTACTTTACTTACAGATGTCCTTTTAATTTTCAGAGTAATGCATCAAGAATAAATTTAGACAGTAGGAAGTCTATGGAAACAATGTCAAGATTTATAAAAGTGAACTGACAATGATGAGCTGTTTCCAAGGAGACAAAGAAAGATAACCCTGCTACTTCAGGCACGTTGCAGGAGGTAACTAATAAGAGGCTTTGCATGGGGCTGGCAACCTCATCATGTAAAACAACTGGTACAGACACTCTGACGCAGACTTCCTGCAAGGGAGCTAACTGCTGTGGTGGTTCCATGCTCCAACAGAAAGGTGACGGAAGAAGAAGGATAAACTCACATCAGTCTTTTTCTGTTGTTAGAAAGACACTGTTATGAATCAGAAATAATCAATGAAACGGATTTAAAAAAAATGCACTGAAATTGGATAAATTAATGAAAATTTATGCTTGGGAGAAACAAGCATTCATGAAATGTTAACATCGGAGAATTGAAATATTATGCTTTTATACGGTGAAAACTGCATGAAGTAACCCACTCATATTAACTCCTGATATAATGTAGTAACTAATAAAAGGCTGATTTAAATTTATGAGAATATACCAAAAACTCAAAAATGATGGTCTCTAAAGTATATTTAAATAAAAACAAAAAATAAACATATATATCCCTCATGCCCATTATCCCTGGTACAGGGGGAACCACCCTATCCACTTTATATTGAATAAATATTATTTACTCCTTTCACCACGACTGCCCTCTACCAGGAAGCATGTGTCAAAGCACCTCATGTACTCTTGATGTGGTTGTTTCTGCAACAATCTGTTGATATGATGAGGTTACCCCACACACAACCTCAGCACGGTTGTTCCTTTTAACGTGCCTGTTCTTTCTTCGTCTCTTGCCTTTGAAGGCCAGGAATTTAACAGGCCAATATACTGCTTATACTAGGGGAAGAGGGTTCCTTCCTCGAAGACCTGGTCTGAGTACTGGATAGATGTACCTGTTCATTTTCTTATGAGTTCTTCCTTGCTCTACGAATCTAGAATTTTAAAACAATTTCTTAGTTTAACGTCCACTAACATCTGATTTAATTTGCCATGTGACATCAAACTTAACATGCTGTCATAATCTCCTTTTATGCTCCTGAAAGAGCATGATGCCTCCATTGCAGTAAACTCCCTAGCAAAAAGTCTGCATTAAAGCAGTGGTGACTTCAGTAGCAACTTCTTCTATATGATGAAATTACCACCACCAGGCACAACCTCATATTAGTCACCTCTAAAGACATGTCTGAGGAATTAGAAGTTCTTTTCTTTCACTGTTTTCTCAGAGACCCCTGGAGACCATATTGTAGAGGTATTAGATACTTTAACAATGTTTCAACATTAAAAAATGCATTTCTTTTCATGTTTAAACAATTTTTTATTTGCACATGCTATTAATATTTATTTTTAATCCAAACAAAATATTTTTGTTTTGTATTTTGTAAATACATACAAAAAAAAGAGTAAATAGTAAAAATGTCTCCCTTACTCATTTAACATGCAGCAATGTATTCATGTATAAGTTCTGAGCCAAAAAAAATAAAATGCAGCAGCATTAACTGATTCTGTACGTAATTATTTTCTCCTCTGGATGGAATTATTTTTAGACCCCAAAAGTTTGCATATACATAAGTTACATTTACTGAGATAAAATATCTAAGTAAGTAAAGTATAACATTATATATGAAATTAAAGGAAAATGAATGGGCATTATGAACATATTAATCGTTTTTATTAAATTTATAATTTAGTGGTTTTGTTAGATTAAAAAGTACATACCAACATTTTTTTTCCTGAAATTATGAAATTTTTTTTCCATTTACCTAAGGCCTCCATCATAAACTTTTGTCACAATACATTCTAATTGCTTTCATTTTGTAGGTAATCCATTTGGTAATACAGAAAAAGCAACAAAACTGAATAGCTGTTAAACAAGCAGGATTGTAAACCTCTTCCATTCTGTGTATTTTCAGCCACTGTTTATCACTACGAAACGCGAATAAAAATTAAGTTAACACACTGAAATTCCCACCAAAAGTGAACAAAGACCGTCCGGAAATGTTTAAAAATGTGTTTACTTCCGTCCTGGAATAAATTCCGGTCATTTTAAAATACTGGATCGGAAAAAGAATGTAAATTAGTTAGCGTCTTTAAATAGAGTCTAGAGAAACAGAACTGAGTCTTTAAAAAAAACGTTACGTATGGAATCAGTTAAAACTACTTTATACACCAATGTTGAGATCATTATAACAGTTGCAATAAAATTACACATCCTGAAATTTACCATGAAAAAACTGCAATATACCAATTCTACTAATAAATACATGGGGTCCTACTTTGCCAAACATTTCACACCTTGAATGTGTTTCAGTCATTCTAGAATCACCCTTCCCTCTACAGCTCTAGAGCTTATCTTCTTAATTTTTCACTTTGCTGGTAATTGTGAACCACTTTTGTTTGAAAGTCCGCTGTCTACAGATAGATTTGAATTACCGGATTGCCCTCCAGTGTGCATATTTGCTGGTGTAGTAGCTCCCCCTGATACTCCCTCCCCTAACCTTGCTGCTTGCTGCAACTTAACCACGTCAGGTGGTTTGTTATTTTGTTGTCCTCTGGTCCTGCTGAGTGCATTTGGCACTACCTGGCTGGCAGGTGTAGCTGCACCTGGATTTAGCCTTATGGCTGCATCCTTGTGTAACGTTGTGGTGTTGATGACAGTTGTATTGGTGATTGGAATAGCTGGGGTACTGGTGGTAGCAGCAGGAACATGAAAAAAGTAGAGCTGGAAGACAAGAGCAAAACAATATATGGCTTATTTATTGCACTTATTATGAAAGTGGAGAGATTTATACTTTGTGTAGAGAAACCAGAGTTATGAATGTGGTGGGTTTAATTGTAATGTCTATAAACATGACCAGTAAAAAATGGTGAATGTTCCCATAAAAAATATAAAGATTACAACATTGTCATTACATTATTCACCACGAGAGAACATATCTGTATTTACCAACATAAGAGCAAACTGCACATCTGTAGATCATTTAAAAAAAAAAGGCTACAAATATTTATGATCTAAACTTATCTCCTAGATATCTTTATACTCTAATGGAATAAGATGCTTAACATTTGTATAATAGTACTCTAAACTCCTCATAAGATGATGAATGACTATTAAATATGTACTGACACCTCCTTGAATTTTATTAATCTTTTATTTATTTATCCCAAAGACTGAGATACTGTGTATTAAAAAAGTGGGGAAAGAAAGGTAGAGAACTACTATGATACTCACCACAAAGCCAGCAGCCAGTGCTGTATGCATGACAAATATGAACAACATCACACCAACTGCAATCTGAGAAAAAAATACGGACAGTAACCTGTGAAAAGTAATCAAAATATATTTAAAGTATAATTTATAGCCTTGAGACCCTCCCTACTCCTCCCATCATCATACCTATGGGATCATCACCACTTTCCTTTTGGCTCTACATGCAGCATGGAACCACCACAGCAGCTGGTCCCCTGGCAGGAAGTCTGCACCAAGCATTCAAATGTTCTTGGACTGGTTGTTTTTTTGTCTAGTTGATATTAACATGGATTTTATCATTAAAACAAAGTGCATGTTAATATCAACTAGACAAAAATTACAAATTCAGAGAAAACAACACTTCAGATCTACAATGGTACCTCACTAATTGAAAACGTTAATGCACATAAAACTCTAGGTATAATCGTCGACCAGCATCTAAATTGGAACTCACATGTACATGCACTGAGCAAACAAACGGCACAGAAAGTTTACCAGTTAGCTAAAATAAAACATTTCCTAGATGAAGAAGCACGAAAATTGTTCTTTATATCTCACATACATGCAAACCTTGACAATAGCTCCACAATGTCCAACACAAAGAGACTCAGTTCACTACAAAAGCGTGCAGTGCATCCAGTCTCTGACAACTGCCTAACTCAGTGTGTAGATCTATATAAAAATCTTCAAATACTGCCCTTAAGAAAGCGCCTTCTGTTTAACAAAGCTAAATTTGTTCACAAAATCCTGTCACAGAATGCTCCAGCATACCTGTGGCCAATGTTCAAATACAACGAAAGACACAGTCAACACTTTAACAAATTGCAAGTGCCCAAGCCTAAGCTTGACTTATTCAAGAAAAGTTTAGCGTACTCTGCTGCTCATCTTTGGAATTGTCTTCCACATAACCTAAGAAACAACCTGTCCCTATTTATACAATCGTAGACTTTTCGAATACTTTATTAGTTCTGATTACATGCCCCCTTAATCAGATTATCTTTTCTTATAATATCAACTGTAGGTTCTAATGACGATGTTTGTACTTTTCAACATCTTTTATGTCATGTTTATAAGTAGTTAATGTTAATATGAGTGTGCTATTTTATTTTACTTTACAACATTGAATTCATTGACATTGATATGTAAAATGCATAAGGGAATAAATGAATTCAGTATGAAAGGTGAGAGAAAGGAAGGGCAGAATGTCAGACGGGCCTGCGTGCGCAATTCACAACCCTTTTTAAAATAAAGTTCGTTCGTTCGTTTGCTCAATTTCTTTGGCATTAAGAGGTTGTCAGCCACCACACACAACCTCATATTAGTCACCTTGTACAACATACCTGAGGGAGCAGTAGTACTATTCTTTCTTTGTCTCTTCAGAAACCCCCGGGAACTACACAGGGCAACCTATGAGATGATGTAACTATTTCATAAATGACCTCCACCCCCACCTAAATTAAATTAATATTAGACAAACATAAAGGTATGTTTTCAGGTGCTCGTAAGAAATAAAGAAGTAGAACACCAGACAACAGAAAAACAACAGACGCGAGTGGCATACCCAGGGTTCGAACCCCGTACCTTCCGTACGACAACACCGCCTAGCCATACAAGCGAATCACACTATCCTCCCGGCCAGCTAGGCATCCCCAAAAAAAGATGCTTTACTGACCGGTCATTAGTGCGAAACACAAGGCAAAACCGGAAGTTTACAATGGACACCTCAGCCTATTAATGACGCAATCACTTCTGTTGTTCCCCTATTCTACAGTACGTGTCAGTCCACACAAGACAAAGACCTTGATACTGTGTCCAGTAAATGATAGAAGACTTAAGAACAGTAGTATAGAACAGAGG
Organism: Oreohelix idahoensis; assembly: GCA_024509875.1. NCBI lineage: Eukaryota > Metazoa > Mollusca > Gastropoda > Stylommatophora > Oreohelicidae > Oreohelix > Oreohelix idahoensis. The sequence goes on from JAMPIV010016865.1 coordinate 22,769, forward strand.
GTAGGTTTCTGGTATTGTATAAACATTAATGACACATAAGGAAGGGAAACCTGAGGCCTGTAAACAGTAAATTAATATTAGACAAACATAAAGGTATGTTTTCAGGCGCTCGTAAGAAATAAAGAAGTAGAACACCAGACAACAGAAAAACAACAGACGCGAGTGGCTTACCCAGGGTTGGAACCCCGTACCTTCCGTATGACAATACCGCCTAGCCATACAAACGAATCACACTATCCTCTTATGTGTCATTAATGTTTATACAATACCAGAAACCTACCCTCTGTTCTATACTACTGTTCTTAAGTCTTCTATCATTTACTGGACACAGTATCAAGGTCTTTGTCTTGTGTGGACTGACACGTACTGTAGAATAGGGGAACAACAGAAGTGATTGCGTCATTAATAGGCTGAGGTGCCCATTGTAAACTTCCGGTGTTGTCTTGTGTTTCGCACTAATGACAGGTCAGTAAAGCATCTTTTTTTTGGGGATGCCTAGCTGGCCGGGAGGATAGTGTGATTCGCCTGTATGTCTAGGCGGTGTTGTCGTACGGAAGGTACGGGGTTCGAACCCTGGGTAAGCCACTCGCGTCTGTTGTTTTTCTGTTGTCTGGTGTTCTACTTCTTTATTTCTTACGAGCGCCTGAAAATATACCTTTATGTTTGTCTAATATTTATTTACTGTTTACAGGCCTCGGGTTTCCCTTCCTTATGTGTCATTAATGTTTACACCTTAATTAAAGCATATTTCTATTTAATTTATCTGACAATTTATGATAATGAAACCTGAGACATGTAACAAAATTACCTCAACAAGTATATTATCAGCATTTCACAAATAAATAATTCTCAGAAAACAGGAGAAAGAAAAACTGCTAGACCTTTTAAGTGATTTCAGCCTTCAAGTACAAAAAGGAAACCTATGCATCAAGGATTCACAAACAGATAGACTGAATAAGTATAGCCAGCAGGTGGGTCTCAACATCAGTCTAAAGAAGACAGAGGTCATGACAATCAATGTGGGCAATTCTGAGCCCAAAACAATAAGGAACCAGAAGCTGGAACAGACAGACACATTTACATACCTTGGATGCATAGTAACACCTGATAGCGGAACAAGCAAAGACATCAAAAACAGAATTAATAAAGCGAGAACAGCCTTTGTTATTCTAAACAACATCTGGAAAAACTCTCAGTACAGCACAAACACCAAATTAAAGATTATATGAGAGCTGTGTACTTTCTGTGCTTCTCTATGGTGAGGAATGCTGAAGAGTAAAAGAGAAGGAAATGTTGAAATTGTCCTCATTCCACACAATCTGCCTAAGGAAAATTCTCTGAATCTTTTGGCCGAATACCATCACCAACCAAGAACTGCTTACTCGGAGTAACCAAGAGGACATGCATACCTCCATAGCTGGAGTTGGGTTGGCCACTTCCCCAGAAGAGACCCTGACGCCATCACAAGAACATCTATGCTATGGACCTCTGAAAGAAAGGCCTACCAAAACAATATCTAAAACATTACACTAGATTAAGAATGAATAGCACAGATAAGGTTGTGATAAAAATGGAAGTCTAGAACTAAAAAGAGTAGCCAAGGACAGAACGAATTTAAGAAACCAAGTGTGCAGCAAAGAATTTTATAGAGTAAGAGGTAGATCATGAGATTTGCACCTGCTAATGAGGCTTTAAAAACCCAACTTTCCGTACCTTTTTATTATCCTCACTAACTGCTGGCCAGAATGTGAGCAGGAGGACACTTCCAGACAAAACAGCACCCACAACCACAAGTGTCCACTGCAGCCATGAAACCTGGATGGCCCACAGTACCTAGAAGTAATACATAACTGAGTTTATCAAATCTATCAATTTTGAAAAGATAATCTAATGTTTATGAATTATTACTTATAAACCTAAGAATGTATAATGTACAAAGTCTTATATAAGTTCTAATAAAAATGTACTCTGATACTTCAGCACTTGTGCTCTTTAAAACTGTAGACACATGAAACTCCTCAATCAAACATATGGTACTCCTCAATCAAACATATGGTGATTCATCCCTGCAATAACCTTGACACTGATCTAAGTCACTGTCTTACAATAAGTTTAGACTGATTACTCTGAATCTGCAATATCAACTCAAAAATCCGGCAACCTGACCTGACATGTTGAAAATGCCCTCAATTTAAACAGAAAATGACTACCTGTACAATCCTTTAAAGAAAGAAAATTAAAAAGTAAATGTGATTCATCCCTGCAATAACCTTGACACTGATCTAAGTCACTGTCTGACAATAAGTTTAGACTGATTACTCTGAATCTGCAATATACCACAAGTCACAGACAACAGTTGATCATGTACTGTTTCCAGTCACTAGTGTTTAACTAAAGCTCTACACTTTGATAAAGTGGTATCATTATCTTTTCCAGTAGTCTCCAATATTTATATCAATGCTCATCAACAATAAAAATGTTTTTCCAGTACAGTATCCAATCAACAGTATACTGGTTTTCGTATCTCTTGAAATTTTTTATACTCAAAAATGTATAGCATCATTATGGACTTTTGTTATTATAAAAAAATTATTTCAAACAAAAACAATAAAAAAAATATCTATCAAGTATGTATCATCTATGTCAAGACTAATAAAAGGTTGAGCATGGTGTTGGTAACCTCATCATGTAGAATAAATCAATGAAGAAATTATCACAAGAGCACATAAATGCTGGTGCATGCTTCCTGTAAGAAGACCAGCTGTAGTGGTGGTTCCATGCTCCATGAGGAGCCAAAGGGAAACATTGATGATTATACATATAAATAATAAAAAAATTGAAACACATGAATAGTTCAAATCCGTTTTTTTATTACAAGAAGCCAAAATTATTTTTGTCCTATATATTCCCAAATTCATTCCTACTGATAAAATTATGACCCAACAAGTACAGCTGGTCTGTTTTACACAGTAACAGCAATGAAAAAAAAAAGTTAGTGTGTAATGATGTACATAAGCAAAAGTATAAAAAACTTACAGAGATGGGAACATAGATTGCCAAGGAATATCCATAAACGCAAATAATCTCTAGAAATGTGAACTTGGCCTGACTGCCACGCCACCATAAAATTCCAAACAGTATAAGGGGAATAAGCCACCAGTAGCTGAATATGGCGGTGGCTGCAAAAGTGACTGTGGATCATAGAAGAATTTTCATAATACTAAATATCTTATCCATTCATTACCAACACAAAAAATATTTAATTGTACTAATACTTGATATCTTTCCTTCTTATTATAAGCATAAATTTTGATACAATTTAAAATGTACTTACTTCATATTATTATACTCACATTACTTTTTTGTTGTCACTTACGTTGTTAAGTGTCATGAGGAGAAGCAGTTTTTGTTCACTACTATACACCTTACAGTTGGGCTTCTTTACCTTGTAACCATATCTTCTGCTATTAATGGCCAGTGTTGGCAAGTGGTTTGGATCACATGGATACACTCTTATTACTTTTTTTGTCACTTACATTGTTAAAAGTCATGAGGAGAAGCAGTTTTTGTTTTTCACTACTATATACCTTACAGCTGGGTACCTTTGCCCTGTAACCATATCTTCTGCTATTAATGGTCAGTGTTGGCAAGTGGTTTGGATCACATGGATGAGAAGTTCACATCATCTATAGTGTCTCTCTATGTAGCTGATGCATGGTGTTGTTCCTATTATGTCATTACTGGTTTCTCTTGCTGTTTCCTATGATGACAGCCTTGCAGTTTCTCTAAGACTTCACCAACACAACATTTGTCAAAACTTAATATTTTACCTACTTATTATCAGCAAGAATATGAAATTTTCAACAATATTTCCCAACAGACAAAACAATTAAGACTATACCAATATATAGATATATGCACATACAAAACTGCATCTCCAGATAAGACACCTCATGCATTCCTTCAGCATTTACTTATACTTCATTTTACCCTTACAAAAATTAAACTTTCAAAGGTATGACACCTTACCTTTATGAAAATCATATTTCCAGTTGTAATCTTTCCCTGCTAAACTGAAATAGTTTGCCATATTTCCTGCAATAGCTGTGGTGAAAACCAGAGTTGTGCAAATCCAAAAAGGCCCTGTGAACAAACACAATAATGAATATTTCAACAAGAAAATATGCCATAGAGTTCTATTTTGAGGTCACTGCTTCATAGTCTGTTTCCTTTGTATCAACAACTTTAATAAAGTTTTTGTTTAGCATCGTCAACTTCTGTACTTCTTTCTTCACATATATTATGAGCAATAAGAAATAGCCTGCTGCTAATCTTGATGATCAATTAGATATCTGGTATGCTGTGCGCTTTACCTACATTTATAGTTTCCATGCATTCTAGTCCTATTTGGATCATTTTCAAGTGACCATCTTGTCCACATTGGAATAGGAGACAGCTGTGTCAGACATTTCCATTTTTATGTCATAAAATGTTTAAAGTATTTAATTCAGTTCTCGCTTTCTTTCTCTCCTGTCGTCATTTGCTTGTTTTTGACAAAGGCTTTGTGGCCATAACAAAGACATTTTCTTAGTACTTTGTCCTCGTATAGATGCATTGTCTGTGTTTTTTTAAACCTGACATACATTCTTTCAGCAACAATTAGACATGAACAAATGGACAGGAGATATGATGCCACTTTCGCGTATCGGCAATTGAACATATTATATGAACTTGAAAACACCATATATTCTAATTATGACCTTTCAGAGGCTGATTGGGATATTTGTCATCAATTAAAAAAAAAAAATCAATGAATGCATCTATGTTTAAATTACATTTCTTGACTAGAAATGATCTCAGGGTAGTTTCTTCATATGTTTATAAACTATGTTCTCAGATGACTCTATAGCCTATATGAAAATTTACTTGCTAGAGATCTTCACATCCTATGACAGAAAAGTTCCTTGGAATACTCTTCTGATCTAACTTTAGTATTTTTTAAAAATTGTTACTCGCTTTATCTGATATGGGAGCTGTGGTAGCATAGTGGTTTGTGCACTGGCTTCCTAGCTCAGTGGTCTATGGTTTGATCCCCAGATGAGGTGGGATTTTTTTAGGCCGCAAACGGCTCCTGGGTCGACCCAGCCCCAATTGGGTACCAGAGCAACTCTGGGAAGGTTAAGGCGGCCGGCGTGATGCTGACCACATCACCCCTAGTGTGCCGATGGTCAAGAAAATATGGGCTTAACACCATATTCCCAATATGCCTCAATGGGCGTGTAACGGGATCCTTTTTTTTTATTATCTGATTTGTGTGTGTGTGTGTGATGTGCAAGTATGTGTGTGTATTTATGGAATCCTGGGATATCTACTTTCACATTCGTTTCTTTTTGGAGCATGTAATGTCAGACACACTTGCCTTTATTAGAGTCATAAATGTGGAAGTCTGAAGGCGAACGAGAAAGAAGAAGACACACTTGCAAACTAAATAGCCACTGTAGGCAGATCAATCACCAACTTGTAATTTGCCAATAATATACATGGGCTAGCTGAAGAAGAATATGAGCTTGCCGGCCTTGTCACAGATATCCATGCCTTAAAAATCAAACTGTTGAACAATAGTTCACAAGGAATACAATCAAATGTCATGATAAAGGGACATCAGCTGGAAACTGCCTCAGTTTAAATACCTAAATAAGAGATAACAAATTCTGAATAGAAATACCAGTAAGAACAGCTCAAACAACGGTAGCCCTAGCAAAATTTAAATCAAAAGGGAAACTGAATATTATCTCTCTGTGAACCAAACGCTGACTCTGTGCAGTCTTGTAATTTCCATGTTCACACATGCATGTGAAACTTGGGAGTCGTAGCAGATTTAGAGAGAAGAATTCAGGCATTAAAAATGGGATGTTGCAGAAAGATCATAACAATATCATAAATGGATTGCATAACAAATTAACAGGTAAGACACTCAGTTAGAGAAGTGCTACAGGACCATATGAAGATTTTCCCCACAACAATAAGATGGAAGGTGGCATGATATGGCCACATATCAAAATCATATGGGCTACTATAGATTTTCTTTCAAGGCATATGAGACAGGACAGGCAGAAAAAGAAATGGCCTGACAAGAAAGGAGAGGATAAATCTAATGGCTGCAAAACTAAACAGAAAACATTTGACAGATAAAAAATGGCAACTACAAGTAAAATACTCATTATTTGTGTCCCCCAATGACCATGTTATGGAAGATGTCAAGTCACATCAAGTCATGCTCTTGTTTGTTGTTGTGGTAATGAAGAATTTTCCCAAAACTTATTTTCATTGTCCAAGTGTATAACCGATATAATACCACTTTTCTTTAATTAAAACATTATTAACCCTGCCGATTTACAGCTCATACAAGAGTGGTAACTGGCATGTGACTGAGGGATTCTTGGACATCTTTCTTTCTTTTCTTTGATCCTTAGCCGCCGACCGTCAAAGCAGTCAGTGGCCATCACGCCTGGTGGTGTCTTGTAGGGCAACAACAAATTGATTCCACTTTGCTCGGTTGGTGGCCATCCTTCGTACAGTGCTCCAACTCTGGTTCATTCTTTGCATCTCAGCCTCCACAGTCCTCCGCCAAGTTGTTTTTTGTCTGCCTCTCTTTCGTTTTCCTTCAGGGGTCTATAGCATAGCTGTTCTTGTGATGGCATCGGGGTTTCTTCTTGGACATGCAGTTGGGTTTTTCATTTTCTTTAATCAATTTTTCTTTTGTATTTGTTACAATGCTGATGTAGACAATAAGCTGGTTTGTTAGTGTCACATGTGATTGCTAAATCAGAGGCACATCTCCAATCCAACCTGCACGTCTGGAAGGAAGAGCTGGAGAAGAGAGGGATGGTCATAAGCAGCTCTAAAACAAAATCCATGGTGATATCACGAGAAGAAAGAAGACATCAGATTAATTAAGCTGGGAGAACAGGTCCTGGAGCAGGTCGACCACTTTAAATATCTCGGAGCTATTATAGACCGAAAGGGAGGCATCAAAGAAGAGTTGGCCACTCGAAAAGCAGCAGCTGGGAGACTTCATCAGGCCATAAATCGAGGATTCCTCAGCAAGAGAGAGGTTGGTAAGAAAACGAAGATGGCGGTATACTGCTCCACCTATGTCCCAGTCTTGACATATGGATGCGAGTCGTGGGTAATGACTACAACCCATAAAAGCCAGATCCAAACCTCAGAAATGAGGTATCTGAGGAAGGTGGTTGAAGTAACAAGAAGAGACATGGTCCGCAACCAGATGATACGTCAAGGCCTAAAATCCCACCCCCTGCAGACCCAAGTAGAACTGTCCCAACTAAGATGGTTTGGCCATGTCTGCAGAATGGGAGAAGATCGGCTACCACGACAAGCATGGGAAACAAAGAGCCAGGGATCCAGACCCCCAGGATGACCCAGAGTTCACTGGGAGGACAACATTAGACAATCTTTGAAGGACCGAGGACTAGAATGGAACCAGGCCAGGAGGAAGACAGCCGATAGGATAGTCTGGCGCTCTCTCTTCCAAACCTCTACACCTCACGGTAGAAGGGAAACGACTAAGTAAGTAAGTTAGTGACCCGTGTAAAACTCACTTGAATGTACCACATTAAAAAAAAATTCATGCCTTGGCTTTACTGTAGTACTCTATTATCTAACATCATCAGGCAGTAATTAAAATTAAAGCAGAACATACCGTATAAATCTGGGTTAGGCCGTATCTGTCTAACAAGATAATTTCCTCCAGGCCTTGGAAGCATAGATCCAATAATCCTGCTTCCTACTTGTTTTGTTTCAACATCAAAGAATTGCTGATAGTAAGCAAACGTCCAGAATGAAGAGGCTCGCTTCTCATCATCAAGCAGCTAACAACGGTGTATAGGATAATAATAAATGCTTTAGTTCAGTGAAGTTATTTCAAAAATCACCAAAGCTATATAGTCAAACTATTCCAAAAGCCTAAGTTATTGTGAGTAAAAGCACTAGAACTGTACCATATGACCCTTTTGTTTTTAAGACAGTTACATCGTCATAATTATTCTTCAAAATTATGAGGCTTTTCCTGGTTCTAGAATTCCCAGGATAATAAAAATTAATGGAGACAAACACATGAAAGAGGGAAAGAAAGACAGACATGAATGGGATGAAGAAGATATGGAAGGCACAAAACAGGAAGGTGTTGAATGGTAATGAATAAAAATCCTGCCATCACCAGTGTCAATACCTTGTCGAGGTATGGCGGCTTGCGTACCCTGATTACCCCCAGAGCTACGCCAGCGGGAGTTTTACTCCTGGAAGGTTCTACCAAGCTGGACAGGTTTGCGCGGGCAGGGGTCAGACTAAAGCAGACACCCTGGTCCTCCAGGTTAGGGGTTTTAGCATAGGGCTGACACCCCTGTCTATGTAAAAAGAAATGAAGTTACAGAAACGACAACAAATGAACAAACTTTGCTGCGGGATGGACATCCGGAGTCTGAGGCTCGTATGACTGTCAGTGGTGAAAGCCGAAAGGAAGCCACTGACACGAAAACGGACGTCCTGACCGCAAAACGTGAAACAAGAATAGGATTTTGGAATGTCAGGACAATGAACGAGACGGGTAAACTAAAACAGGTCACAGCAGAAATGAGAAACTATAGATTACACATTCTAGGGATAAGCGAGAGCAGATGGACAGGGGCAGGAAAAGTTAAAACAGCAACAGGAGAAACAGTACTTTACTCTGGAAGAGAGGATGGACAGCACAACGGTGTAGCCATTATTCTACAGAAAGGAATAGAAAGGACATTACTGGAATGGAAACCCATCAACAACAGATTGATAAGAATAAGATTGAGAGGGAGATTCATCAACACTACAATAATACAATGCTATGAACCAACGAATGACAGCAATGAAGAGGTCAAGGATGAATTCTATCAACAACTGCAGAAAGAAATGGAAGACACACCTAGATATCATCTTATCGTAGTAATGGGAGACCTCAATGCGAAAGTTGGAACACACATTACATATAATGAAAGAGTAATGGGGAAATGCGGCAGCGGGGCAGTGGAACAGCAAACGAAAATGGGGATAAGTTTCTGTAGCATTAACAACCTGGTCATTGGAGGAACACTTTTCCCACACAAAGAAATTCACAAATTAACATGGGAATCACCAAATGGTCAGGACAGAAACCAGAAAGACCACATTATGATTAATGGTAGATGGAGACATGCATTACAAGATGTGAAGGTAAGAAGAGGTGCGGATGTGGGAAGTGATCACCATTTAGTAGTAGCAAAACTGAAAGTGAAACTCAGAACGGCTGGACCAACTGTAACTACACAGAAAAGGTTTGACATCAGCAAATCGAAGGACCCGCTTACCAGAAAAGCTTTTGCGGCAGATATAAAGAAGCGATATCAATTTACCAAAAGTCAGGAAAAGACATTGACTGATGATGTAGACCAGAAATTCAACACCATTTCAACAATATATAAGGAAAGCAGCAAATCATGCTTGGGATTCCAGGAAAGGAAGAAGCAAGACTGGATAACACCAGAAACATTAAACACCATAACAATGAGAAAGGAAATGAAAAGAAAGAAAACAGAAGCAAAGTCCCCCAGGTTAAAGCAACTATATAGCGAACAGTACAGTCAGCTGGACAACGAAGTTAAACGCCAAACCCGAGCCAACAAAAGGAATTTCCTAGACGATCTTGCAAAACAGGCAGAAGAGGCAGCACTGAGAAATGAACAAAGCACAGTATACAAAATAACTAAAATCATAGCAGAAAACGAGGTGCAAACAATATTACATTAGTAAGAGATAAGCAAGGAAATCTCATCACGACAGCAGAGGGACAGGAAACAAGATGGGCAGAGCATTTCAGAGAAACTCTGAACAAGGAACCACCAGAGACACAACTGAATGTTCCTGAGGCTGAAAACGATCTAGATGTTAATACAGACATTCCACGAAAAGAAGAAATCATCACAGCAATCAAAGGGTTAAAGAATGGAAAAGCTCCTGGCCATGATAACTTAAATGCAGAGCTATTTAAGACAGACCCTGAGCTAGCAGCAGAATTATTAGAACCACTATTTGCACAAGTCTGGAAAACAGGGACAACACCAACAGAGTGGAACAAAGGAATAATTGTCAAATTGCCCAAGAAGGGAGATCTTGCAGACTGCAATAATTGGAGAGGAATCACTCTTCTCTTACTTCCCAGCAAAATACTAGGCAGGATAATTATACAGAGAATTTCAAAAGCAGTAGACCACAAACTGAGGAAAGCACAAGCAGGATTTAGAAAGAACAGAAGATGTGTAGATCATATATTTACCCTCAGGAACATTATAGAGCAGTGCTCAGAATGGCAAAGACAGGTGTACATTAATTTCGTTGATTTTGAAAAGGCTTTTGACAGTATACATATGGACAGTTTATGGAAAATACTGAGGGCTTATTCAAAGCTGCATAGTGTCAATCATAAAAAGCCTCTATGCCAACTTTACGTGTAGCGTTGGGCAGAGCAACCTAACCTTTGAGGTGAAGACAGGAGTACGACAGGGATGCCCTTTATCAACCACTCTATTTTTAATAGACTGGGTGATGCGCCAGACAACAGAGGGCAGCCCAAGAGGAATAAGATGGACTACATTTTCTAAATTGGAAGATCTGGAATATGCAGATGACATTGCACTACTAGCACATTCACATCAACACATCCAGGAAAAAATGGATACTTAATAAGTATAGCCAGCAGGTGGGCTTGAACATCAATCTAAAGAAGACAGAGGTCATGACGCTCAATGTGAGCAACCCTGAGTCCATATCAGTAAGGAATCAGCAACTGGAACAGACAGACACCTTCACATACCTATGATGCATAGTAACACCAGACGGCGGAGCAAGCAAAGACATCAACAACAGAATGAACAAAGAAAGAACAGCCTTTTTTAGTCTAAACAACATCTGGAAGTCCTCTCAGTACAGCACAAGCACAAAATTAAGATTATATCAGTGTGCTTTCTGTGCTTCTCTATGGTGCGGAATGCTGGAGAGTTACAGAGAAGGAAATGTCAAAATTATCCTCTTTTCACATAACATGCCTAAGAAAAATTCTCCTAATCTTTTGGCCGAATACCATCACCAACCAAGATCTGCTTACTCGGAGCAAGCAAGAGGACATGCACACCATCATAGCTGGCAGACGCTGGAGCTGGGTTGGCCATGTCCTCAGAAGAGACCCCGATGCCATCACAAGAACAGCTATGCTATGGACCCCTGAAGATAAACGAAAGAGAGGTTGACCAAAAATAACTTGGTGGAGGACTGTGGAGGCTGAGATGCAAAGAATGAACCATAGTTGGGGTACTGTACGAAGGATGGCCACTGACCAAGCAAAGTGGAATCAATTTGTTGTTGCCCCACAAGACGCCATCAGGCGTGATGGCCGCCGACTGCTTTGGCGGTCGGCAGCTAAGGATCAAAGAAAAGAACAAGAATAAAAATCAGGAGCTGCTGCTACCCGTTAATCATAATTAGAGATTTAAAAACCATACACCAGCTGAAAATGTTTTTAAAAGTTACTACTTTGAGTAAGCAGGTAATGTAATAAAGAAAGTAAACAAGAATAATTTAACAATGAAAGTGCTGAAGATAAAGGAAGAACTAATTTAAAAAATAGTCCCCAATTTCCTCCCAATAGAATAATATCATGCCTATGCAAGCTGTACAGTGAACAGAAAGGAAAACCTGAAACATGAAAACTGAACCCAAATATGCCTGGCGGCCTAAACACCAGCATTATGGATCTGGCACTAACAAAACAACTAATAGTGTTACCATGAAATAACTGACAAGTAACACCATGACTGACTGCATTATACCTTAGCCTGATCACTGATTTCATGGTCTGGTAATGGGAGACAAAAAAAATAAAAAATGGGGAGCCGCGGTAGTGTATTGGTTAGTGCACTGGCTTCCACGCTTGGTGGTCCATGGTTCAATCCCCAGTTGAAGTAGGATTTTTTTTAGACTGCAAGCGGCTCCAGGGTCAACCCAGCCTCATGAATTGGGTACCAGAGCAGCTCTGGGAAGGTTAAGGTGGCTGGTATGATGCTGACCACATCACCCCTAGTGTGCTGATGGTCAAGAAAATATGAGCCTAACGCCATATTCCCAATATGCCTCAACAGGCGTGTAACGGGATCCTTTACCCTTTTTACTTATATCATGAGCTCAACAACCACAATCAATATACTACAAATCTGTGTCAATAATTGAACTACTTACTGCCACAATATCATCATCATTACTCCTCAGCTTCTTAAAGACCACAGGCATTCAAGAAATTTGTAGCTGGTCCTCTCGTCCTATACTATCCACCCAAGATCTGTCCTCTTCTTTATACCTTTCATTTTAGTCTCCGGAAAGTGGGACATGCTGTGACGTTTATACGCTGGAAAAGGCAATTAAAAGGATGTATATAAAGGCGTCTGTGACCTAATGGATATGAACGCAGTTTCATAATCCAGATATACCAGGTTCGAAACCTGCTGCAGGCGGTTTGGTAGCAGATCGCTTTGTGTGGATTTTTAACAATGGTATAAGCGTCGTACCGTTCAGAAAGCAATGGCAAACTACTGAATGAAAAAATTGCCTAGAAAAATCACAAACAGCCAATAAAAGCTGGGGTTGATTGCCACGTCCTGTAAAGGATAAGCAACTAACTTTATATAAAGGCAAGGATCCTTGTGACCTCTAATTTTGGGGGGCCCAATCAGGGCTGGTGTCCCAGGGACTTGCTCAGTCCACCCGGATGATAGTTACACCACTGGAGGTGAAGGGTAATGAATGAATGAATACTGTGACTGACTGTGTTATACCTTCGCCTGATCACTGCTTTCATCATCTGAGTCTGCAGCAGAGTGAGGGAAGTTGGTGAACTCATGTGTTTCTCCTTTGTCCTTTGTGGGGGTGTCATGAGGAATATCTATCCACAAGAGATAAAGATAAAATATATACATGAAGCTAAATGAATACCAAAGAACACCCAGTAATTCATAATTCACAGTCATAGCCACAATAATACAGAAAAAACATAAATGAAAAAATATGTGCATATTTTTAATGACAACACAAATGAGTAAGCTGCATTTCTAAAATTTAAAACAGAATAATAATAATAAAAATATTGAATAAACTGTTAAGCAGACAACCGAGGATGGCTACTCTTTTATGAAGACAAGCCTTTCAGCTTAGAGGTAAGAAAATCATGTTTTCTGATTCATACAAAGGAAGGCATTAAATACAACCCAGAAAATCACTATACAACAAAGATAAAAGAACACAGAAGAAAACAACAACCAGATTTTTGACAGATCTGGCAGGTTTATTTTTTTTAAACTGTGTGAGTGAGAGTGCTTATGTTAGGGATTTTCTTCATATTCTCCCTTCAGTAATACATTCTTTACCCATGTTTTTGTTCACTGAGCAAAGAGATACATAACATATTCATTGTGAATGGTTTATGGCCAAAATAAAATGGTGCAGACGTTCTGCAATGATTAGAGATTTAGGCAGCTGTCCAAAGCATTCATAAGACTGTTATGGGTGGGTTATGATTGTGGAAGATGGGTAATTTATCCGTTCCCTCCCTACCTGCATACCATGTTACCAAATACAGAGGGTCATATGAGTTAGTAAAATTAAAACACTTAATAAACAACTGAAGAATATAAACTGTAATGTTTCCTGACTTACCTTGAAAGTTTAATAAATCTGTACCGCCATTTTGTGTATCAATCTGAAAAGAAGCAATCTGTGATTGTGACAGCTTATCTAATAAATTAAAACATCACGTGTATACAAACAACAATGCTGACCAATGAATTTCATGTCAACATTTGCTAAACAACATATCTCAATGTACATGTTTCAGGAAGTATGTCCTTAGTTTAAAATGTGAACACTAAACCTACTAATAATTCTGGGCTTATTTATTCAATAAAAGTGTCTTTTGGCTCATTTTCTGTATATCTTTAGGTATACAGGTCTGATATGTCTCTCCTCGCATTTATTTTCAGAATCTCTCAATGATACCACTTTAATTTGTCTGTTTTCTTCTATCTTTCTATCATAAAGTGACTGCACCCCCAGCATAAATGAATAGTAGGTCTAACCACCAGCCGATAGGATAGTCTGGCGCTCTCTCTTCCAAACCTCTACACCTCACGGTAGAAGGGGAACGACTAAGTAAGGTCTAACCACACAATACAATAGCACATGCAAGACTTGCTGACTAATGTTATTCCAAAAATGATGAGAAAAAAAAAAGAAGAAACATTTTAAAACTGGGATGAATCACAGAATGGTGGGATGTGCATTGGATTTCGCCCAAGTGGCTATCGGCCGAACAAGTAGCCTAAGTCAGTAAGCTCTTAAACAAAGAAAAGGAGACGCAGCAATAAGCTGTAAGATGGTATTTTTTGTTGATGTTTTTAAATGTACAGCCTCAATGTTTGTCACATGTAATTAATTTGTAAAAAGCTCGAAACAGGGTTAGGGCTAAGGTTAGCGTTAGCAAATATTTGTGTGTATCTTTTCATAATATGCACAACCATAAATACTAAAAGCAACCTGCTAACAGTAATGCTGTTTCTCGCGAGTTGTAACTACAAATGAAAAAGAGCATGCGTGAGAAAAACTGACCATATTGATAGCTAATTGAGCGAGACCCAACACACTTCCCGCAATCTGTAATTCAACACAACTGCTCTTACCACATAAATATGGATAAATAGTGAAATCCTATTCTTTGAATCACAGACAAATGTCAGCAGAGTTTGGAAGACTTGAACACTTTCAACAAGTGAGGGTCTAGTGTGGTTTCTCTGCCCCATTATTAACAGCATAACAGGCATGGGAGACAAAAGAAAACAAACACATGCATATTCCCACAATTTGACACTTTAAATTTACTCTATTTACACTAACTGGAAAGGCAAAATGATACCAAGATTAGGCATCTCTTCTTCTTCTTCCATCCTTAGCCATCAACCGGCAAAGCAGTATGTGGCCAGTACGCCTAGTGGCGTCTTAGGGCAACAACAAATTGATCAATCTATCGCTGTTTCCACCACGCCTAGTGGCGTCTTTGTGGAACAAAAACAGACCAAACAATCTATCATTGTTTCCGTAATCAGATTGGTTGGCAAGCAGGTGATCAGCCCACTGTGCGAAGTTTTTACGGGATGGGGTAAACAGCCCCATGCCCATACCCTCCTTAGTCGCCTTTTACGACATGCGTGGTAGGGTGCAGTGTTACTATTCTTTGCTCCCCTTTCGGGCCCCGGTAACACACGGGTGAAGATTAGGCATAGGCGATCAAAATTATTATCTGGAATTAGAGGAAGACCAAAGAACACATGGACAAGAGAACTGGAAACAGACAAGACGGGGATGAAGAAGACATGGAAAGACCTTGAGCAGATGGCATGGAACAGGAAGACGTGGCATAAGTTTGTTGAAGGTCTACGCTCTTTGGGGAGTTGAAAGAAGAAGATATAACCTAATTATAACCTATCGGAGATTGAATGGGATATTTTTTCTTTCTAAATTAAAAATCTGCCATTTGATTTTCTTCTATGCCAACCTGTGAAGGTACCTAAGCCATCCTGAACACCCCAGGCTTTCACACCCTCCTCCTTCTTATTAACATCATGACAGATACGGGAAAACTATGAGGAGACGTTACTTAAAAAAAAAAAAGTTGTCCCTATACTAGGTCCAGCTTCGGGAGATGGGGTGACTAGTTCCCTTCCTCGCTACCTTTTCTTTTCCTAACTCATAAGCAGAGTCAGGTACCCATTTACAGCTGAACAGACTGAAGCGTGATGCTGTGTTTTGAACCTGGCACCTTCGCCGCATGAGACCAGTGCTATAACCACTCTGTGAATCGGACACTCAGACACTATATATATTCTTATTATAACCTAACAGAGGTTGAACAGGATATTTATCTTCATTAATATATATATATATTGTAGCATATTACGCAATTGCCTAGTTAAATGTATGAAGACAGTAAAAGTGGAACGGAGGTATACACGCCTAATATTCCTGGAATTAGGACGTGTATTTCAGACGCGATGCTTTGCTTATTTTTCGGAGGTATACTGGCCTGACAAAATCGGGAAGTGTGTTATATGCACGATGCTACTAATATTTTCGAGGACAGCCAATCGGAGACGGGGTTTCCCACGAACCGGTCAGGAATTCACTGAACGTTTAACATTGATGAATAAAATCATACGAAACAAGGGTCGGATTAGTGTTGGCACAAGAGAATGAGAGAACAGAAAAGGATGAATGTGGTCTCCTTTTATAGGGGATAACCTCACTTATATGCAAGTACAAGGAAATTGGAAGGAATGAGGTAGTTGAGAAGATGTTTGCAAGACAGTGTCAGTACATCGATGCATCCTGAGATTTTCCTATTCGAAATTAATTATAAAATCGTTAACACGACTGATATAGGAAAATACCATATGGATGTGAAGATCAACTTAATGAGAATTGAATACTATAAGCCTAAAGGATCGACTTGTAAAAGGTGCGAGGCACGAGGCTTGAAACCTATCTAGCACAAAACCCCTCTCAGTGGACAGTTTTTGAAAGTTATAAGAGTTCCGGGACATTGTCTTCCGATACATTCGCGCTCTGCCAATATAAGTAGAGAGAAAAATTTTCAAAATCACGTGTACAGCGAGAGACAGAAGGACGACGGCTGAAGAGAGAAACACTTGTCAAAGGCTAATACTTTGTTACTTGCAGCCAGGCAGCCCTAATACTCCACAAAAGCCAGTCTTTACTGATCTTAATTAGATCCTGAGAGGGTATGTAAATTTACTGTGTATAGTAATACAATTAATTACGACTTTTATTTCAGGACTTTATTCATCGATAGTTATGATAGAATCATACATAATATTTGGTTTATTGGTATATTTGTTGAAGATTGGACCCTGATATAACCACACAGTGACTGAGTACTTATTAGGACCAGCACAGTCCTTATCAGGGCTTATCCACTCTGCCCTCAAGTTACAGCACTTTTAGAGCGGACTTGTTAGGCAGGGGGATACTGAAACATCATACCAAGTAGGTGTGTACATATTATTTTGTATTTTATTTTAGATAATGTTCTGCAATAGACACCTGTCATGTCTCACTATAGTTTATCATGACTGGTCCATGTATCATGCATTTCCACACAGACATCTGAAAACAAATTCATCTCACCTACATTAGGGTGTGGTATTTATTATCAAAGATAGCCACATATCCTACACTTATCTGCAGGTTCATACTTGTCACCCAAAGTCAGAGGTCCATGATCAAGAATTGCTTGATGATCAATGCTATTCGCCCCAGCAATGTCTGGATTGGTAGAAGCACGACCTACTGAAGCTGTACATCTCACATGAACACTGATTATCATAGAAGTTGAGTGATATTTGTGACAATCATGCACCCAAGAAGTGATAACTGTCAAGCAGAGTTTTATGATGACAATTTGCATGATAAACTAGTGAAAGCTATAAAGTGAATAAGACAGTAAAGAAGTCTATTATCCAACAAGTTGGAAGTTTCTAGAAGGACATTTTAGTTTTGTGAAACTTTAATTGATTTCACTAATTTGGTTATTATGTAAGTATAACTTTTCTTTTCCACATAGATAGTAAAGTGGATATATAAATTGTATTCAACTGCTTTATTCATTCAATATAGTTGAAGGTGAACTTTGTTGAATTGGTTAAATATATATCTCAGGTGGTCACATAGTGGAGGTGGCGCAGTAAGGTCTGACTTTCTTTGAATATTTTCAGTTCCAGATACTTTCACAGCCGTGACTATTGAGTGATACCAGTGTACTTCTTTGTCACTGGGACCTCACACATTCTGGAGAGAATCCTTATTCTGTTCTAGAACTATCATCAACACACTTAAAAAAAACCTTCCGCTACATATATATATATATATATATATATATATATATATATATATATATATATATACTGTTCAAAAAAAGAAACGCATAGCTATCCGAGGGCGCGTTTTTATGAGTTTGTAAGTAAAATTTGGTGCTAGGGTATATAAAAACCAGCCTCAAATGTTCTTTACAGTGTCACATGCACGTGTTGACCTGAATTGCGTTCGTTTTTGAAATCGTTACAACGCAGTGGTCAATAGTGTATATGA
This sequence comes from Oreohelix idahoensis, assembly GCA_024509875.1. Classification (NCBI taxonomy): domain Eukaryota; kingdom Metazoa; phylum Mollusca; class Gastropoda; order Stylommatophora; family Oreohelicidae; genus Oreohelix; species Oreohelix idahoensis. The sequence continues at coordinate 41,057 of JAMPIV010016865.1, forward strand.
TGCAATTTTTGACCACAGCTCATGTTGCGCGCACGTGAAAGCAACAACATTTGGAGTGAACACTATTCACTGACTACGCAACTGAAACCCTATAAAAGGATAACGCTACACACAAAAAATTCAGTTAATTTTCAAGCAGACATTTATGCCGTCTCTATCGATAAATTTAAGGAACATTGCTATTGGCCGTTTGCACGCAGGCGAAAGTCAAAGTCAGGTTGCCAGGCATCTAAACGTGCATCAGAGTACCATCAGTCGACTTTGGCACCGGTTCCACGCATCCATGCCCAGAAGATGCCAGTAACTGATCGATGCAAGTGGAGGCCACACACCATACTAACGGGAAAGCCTGTACGCCAAAAACTCTCGTGACTCAGATGCAAAACAACTGTCAATTCATTGGTTGAACCCTAAGGTATTCTTTTGTGCAATTTGAACAATTAACTCATTAAATTAAAAAAGTTATTGAATGTCAAAATTATGGCTATGTGTTTGCCTTCAGTAGCTATGCGTTTCTATTTTTTTGGACAGTATAGAAAGATTAACTGAAGTTTAAAACAAATGTTGGGAAAGGTTACGACTAAGTATCCACAAGATTGGGATAGAATATTACCCGTTATTCTCTTCGCCTATAGAGAAATTCCCAACGAAAATACCTGAGTTTGCGCCATTCGAATTATACTGTTCAAAAAAAGAAACGTATAGCTACTGAAGGCACACACATAGCCATAATTTTGACATTCAATAACTTTTTTAATTTAATGAGTTAATTGTTCAAATTGCACAAAAGAATACCTTAGGGTTCAACCAATCAATTGACAGTTGTTTTGCATCTGAGTCACGAGAGTTTTTGGCGTACGGGCTTTCCCGTTAGTATGGTGTGTGGCCTCCACTTGCATCGATCAGTGACTGGCATCTTCTGGGCATGGATGCGTGGAACCGGCGCGAAAGTCGACTGATGGTACTCTGATGCATGTTTAGATGCCTGGCAACCTTACTTTGACTTTCGCCTGCGTGCAAACGGCCAATAGCAATGTTCCTTAAATTTATCGATAGAGACGGCATAAATGTCTGCTTGAAAATTAACTGAATTTTTTGTGTGTAGCGTTATCCTTTTATATGGTTTCAGTTGCGTAGTCAGTGAATAGTGTTCACCCCAAATGTTGTTGCTTTCACGTGCGAGCAACATGAGCTGTGGTCAAAAATTGCGTCATATACACTATTGACCACTGCGTTGTAACGATTACAAAAACGAACGCAATTCAGGTCAACACGTGCATGTGACACTGTAAAGAACATTTGAGGCTGGTTTTTATATACCCTAGCACCAAATTTTACTTACAAACTCATAAAAACGCGCCCTCGGATAGCTATGCGTTTCTTTTTTTGAACAGTATATATATATATATATATATATATATATATATATATATATATATATATATATATATATATATATATATATATATATATATATATATACATATACATGTATATATACAGGACAACACTAAAGAATAATTAAGGCAGTGGTGCAGACTCGAGACTGATTAACTTAACTCTTTGACTCCAGACCAACGCCCTGAGCATTGCAAAATTCAACGTGCCGTGCCAGAGCAACGCTCAGAGCGTGGTTTTTAGTTTATCATGAATAAACCCTAAAAATCATCCGTTTAATGCAGTTCATATTTTAAAACTCGTAGAATGACTTCCGCTACTATTTAAACAACTAATTTGACTGTAGTTAAGCAGCACATGTGCGCGTTTTGATGTTATTATCAAAATTTTTGTGACGATTAGCGTGTTCGTGTTTTTCGTTGTTATTGCTAGAGAAATATGTCACGCTTTATGTTTACATTTTCTAAGTCTCCTAAGCAAATAATTGTGTAAAACTACTTTGAAACATTGCTGACATTGATGATTGTTTGGTAGTCACAGTTTGTTGTCAAAATACGGAATCTGTGCAGAAAGCTAGACACACTAGATTTAGTTGATGAGTGGGCGTAGTCATATTCTTGGTTATCAAAAAGCAATAAAACTAGACCTACCGTAACATCTAATCACTAGTTCTTGGTAGAAGATGAAGCTAGGGATACTTTTAAAACATTAAACAAGAGTAAAAAAAGTTTTTATATGACGTTATTCTTCATTTGTTTGAAAATTACGCAATGCACGATAGCATAATTTATTTTTTTCTTACAAGGGACCACAGAAAAACTGGTGTGAATAACACTAAATGTACTAATTGTGGCCATAAGCATGTTTTTTTTTTTACTTTGTATATGGATTAACTTGACGTTTGAAGACTAAAAAGAAAGTTTTATTGTCTACAACAGTAATTTGTCTGTAGTAATATCGTATTCTACAGTTAACTTTTTAGTGTTTTTCAATTTTACATGCAATATGTTTTAAGTATAACGAACACACTTGTGTTAATACTAACAAAGACGTTATATATTACAATTCTCTATCCATTTCCCAACAGTTTGGTATATAATAAGTACATGTTCACAGAAAAAGATTAACATAAAATTTACACTAAAAGTCAGTAGCCTACACTTCACCGTTTAGAATTCTTCAAAACATAATTATGGAGTCAAGGAGTTAAAGTTAAGTATCCATCATCATCTATTTTCTTTGAGCTCCCAGCAGAGCACGGGGCCACCACTGCTGCTGGTTTCCTTGTAGGAACTCTTCACCAAGCATTCACATGCTTTTGTAGTGATGGTTTCTGTGGCAATTTGTTCTACATGAGGAGATTGCTAACACCATGAACAAAAACTAATATTAATCGGCTAGTACGATTGCCTGAGAGTGCAGTCGTAATTCCTTTGCCTCTTCAAAGACCCTCGGGAACTACACGGGGCTACTTAGGTAGCGCAGGGCTGTGCTTAGTACTAGTAACCACGTAATGTACCGTTAGACACAAACAGAAAAAATTAAAGAGACTTACAGTGTCAAACCCATCTACGTCGATGGTAGTTGACGACGCCATGTTTAATTAGTGCTAGTTAAAAAAAAGTACGAATATATTTCTCACATTTAGTTTACTCCATTTAGATACTGTAAACGAATAATATCCGTTTCTTCACAGATGTACATATTAATAGAGATAAATAACATGCTGTAGACTTATCAACGGAAAAACGAGGACAGTATTTTTTTTAAAAATCTTTGATTAACGTATTGCGAAACATTTCGCTGCAAATCACACTTTTTTATATTTCCGGAAAACAAAAGATGGCTCCTTCCATGGTCTCGAATGCAAGTGTTGCAAAAAATAGAAGCTAACCGATTATTAAACAAAAGCTCTGAAACCTTTATTAGTAACATTACTTCCATTACGTACGTCTCAATATACTAATATCCATAATTTTTGAATACGCTATTATTAGAAGAACTGAAAACGTCAATTTGAGGGGAGCAAAGTTTTGTTTAGGCGTGTACAGGCCCTAGGCCTGAAGGTAGCCTAACTAAACTTGTGTAACATTAGTTACATTGGCAGAATAGCTGTCGATACGTGCCATTTTGCTTCGAGTTATATTTGTTTTGGTCGGGGGGGGTGTTATTTTTAAAATACTACTTCTGTCGGGTGTTATGTATTTGTATAAACATAGCGCAAAACTGTGTTAGGCTAAGGCTTGCATTTTGACTAAGCTCTAAACAGGGTTGCTAGTTAGGTTTAGGCTAGCTGTAAATTTGGAGAGCCACTCGGGCAACATGGCGGTCTCCTATCTACTATTTCCTATTTTACCAAAAGAATTGATGATATTTTAAAAAAAAAGAGGTTGAATTAAAGAACGGTGTACAGTGTGGTTTTGCTCAAATGCCCATCAATTCGGCAGCCAGTTAAATCACCCACATTGATAAAGCCTTAAATGAGAATTCAGATATGCAGTAATAAGGGGTAAAGGGTAGGGTTAAGTTTAGGAATAACTTTCTAAATATTGATATTTTATTATTTATTATTCAACTTTCAGAGCGCATTGTAATTTATAAAGTCCACAAAATCTTTTTACCTTACTAAATTAACCAAGGCACCCGTGTGTTGCCGGGGCCCGAAAGGGGAGCAAAGAATAGTAACACTGCACCCTACCACGCATGTCGTAAAAAGCGACTAAGGAGGGTTGGGCATGGGGCTGTTTACCCCATCCCGTAAAAACTTCGCACAGTGGGCTGATCACCTGCTTGCCAACCAATCTGATTACGGAAACAACGATAGATTGTTTGGTCTGTTTCTGTTCCACAAAGACGCCACTAGGCGTGGTGGAAACAGCGATAGATTGATCAATTTGTTGTTGCCCTAAGACGCCACTAGGCGTACTGGCCACATACTGCTTTGCCGGTTGGTGGCTAAGGATGGAAGAAGAAGAAGAAGAAGAAATTAACCAAGACACAATTATTATTTGTTATAACATGTTTTAGTAATATGTAAGCCATACAAACTCCAAAATATTCATATGCTTAAAGTATCAAATACTGCACAATGTTTATAATATCAGCTGATTGAAGTTTATTCAATGAAAATTAAGATCAAATCCTGTTTCCAGTATTTCGTCTATTAATACTTTGAATTTCACAAAAGTGACCTAATTTCATTAAAGCAAAACCACCAGATAATGGGGCTTCCATATAATGAATAATGCAAAAGGTCAGCTAAATAGGAACCATAGAACAATTACTACCTGTGAAAAAGCAGCTAACAGAAGACAAAGAAATAAAGAGATTATTGCCACAGCTGGAACAGCACCAGTGAAGGAATGTGTTAAGAAAGAAAGAGTTATTTGGTTTGGATACTTTATAAGTATATACCTTGGTCACTACAATGTTTATGAATTTTCTCATATACATGTTTTTCTTGGCAGGCCAACATACTGCTGGAGTGACTGTTCTTTGTCTAGCTGATCACAATGCCCAGGAACCAGACAATTGCAGTCATTGTTTCTATAAGTGGTGCCTTCCTTCTAATGCAGTTCTTTGGCATGAAGGTGAGATAAATTACATACCATATTTGAGAGTTGCTTTGCTTATGAAAATTTCGTTTGAAGTTGTGATAGGTTAAGTTATATACACGACAGCAGTATAGATACAGGCATATAGGTAAACTAAGAATTGGGGCCTATTTTAATTGCAGATTTGTAGTTCCCAGGGCTCTCTGGGGAGATGAAGAAAGAATAAGACTACTGCTGCCTCAGACATGTTGTACGAGGTAATTAATATGAGGTTGTGCATAGGACGGTCAGCCTTTTTTTTTTTTTTTTTTTTTTTTAGAGCGTGCACTAAGAGTTAACTCCGCCAAGGCCACTCCCAAGCTGGCTGAAAAAAAGGAAGGAGGCCGTAAGGAGGCAGCCCCTCCATCTTGCAGAGGCACAACATGCCAATCACCTGTTTGCTGTAAAACCTGATTGCAAGTAATGCAAGAGAGAAAACTGGACTTATCTTAAAGGTGACGAACTGGCATGGACTACGACTTATGGATTATGGAATATTAGAAGTATAAATGGGAAAGAAGAGGAGATGAGGAAGGCAAAATTAGAAATCCTGGCTCTGATGGAAATGAAGAAAAAGGGACAAGGAGTTATGGATCTCGATGGCGACACGCTGATCTGCAGTGGAGTCCCCACATCCGAAAGAGCTGAAAGGGGTGTAGGTTGTATTGTGGCAGGAAACCAAAAGGATAGCATCAAGGGATGGAACTTTGTCTCGGAGCGCATTATGGTGCTAAAGCTAAAAGAGGGAGAAACCATAGTCCACCTTGTCATTATCTATGGGCCAAATGAAGATGAGTGAGCTGAAGTTAAAAAATAATTTTTTGAGCTGCTTCAAAAGACAGCGGACGACTGCCTGAATGAAATTATCCTCCTTGGAGATTTCAATGCCAGAGTTGGAAATGACCATGCTAGATGGGGTGTAGTTATCAGAAGGTATGGAGAAGATGTATTAAATTACAATGGAAAGTGACTCCTTAGATTCTGCACAGAGCAAAACCTTGTCATTACGAACACAAAGTTCCCCCATAAGTCCATACATACATACACCAGATATGAACCAACAAAGAATGAGAAATTATTGATTGACTATGCCATTGTTAGGAAGAGCTCATCCAAGTATGTGAGGGATACTAGAGTATGGAGAGGGCCAGAGATTGGAAGTGATCACTACCTGCTGACAATTAAAAGAACAACTGAAAGAGTTGATTGGCCTAGGCATTGCCTACCATCACACAAGAAACTAAGTAATTGAACAGGAGAGATGAGCATAAAGACTTACAGTCTAAGAGAGCCAGATGTTAAGACCAGGTATCAGGTGCTTATTGCTACAGCAGTGAGAAACCTAGAAAAACGATCAGATGACCTAGAAACTCTCTGGTTAAATCTAAGGACATCATAAAGGCAGTTGCTGCAGAAGCATGTGGTGAAGTCCCACTTGGGAAGAAGGGAAAGAGGACACCTTGGTGGACAGAGGAAATTAAAGAGAAAATAAGAGAGGAAAAAAGCGTGGAAACAATACTTAGAAGCTAAAAAACACAGCAGGAAAAACTGTGAAATATAGAGAATATGTGATACTCAGCACAGAAGCAAAGAACAAGGTGCTAGCAGCAAAACAGGAATCCTGGGAAGAATTTGGGGAAAAGCTAGAAAAAGATGCTGAAGAAAACAATAAATTTTTCTACACGACCCTAAAGTGCCCTCATAATTTATAAAGGACAAGCAAGACAAATAGCTTACTGCCTCAAAGGAAGGAATGGAAAGATGGAAAGAATATTTCTCAAAGCTCCTTGGTGGTGGTGAGCAAGGTCAAGATGGCATCAAGATGGAAGATTCCTCAACAAAAGAGAAGTTAGCAAGAAGACGAAGATGGCTGTATGCCGCTCCACCTAAGTTTCAGTCTTGACCCATAGATGCGAGTCATGGGCAATGACTACAATGCACAAAAGCCTGCTCCAAACAGAAATGAGGTACCTGAGGAAGGTAAGTAACAAGAAGACGTGACTGCAAGGCCTTAAAACCCAGCCACTGTAAACCCAATTAGAACAGTCCCAACTATGATGGTTTGGCCATGTCTACAGAATGGAAGAAGATCGGCTACCACAACAGACATGGGAAACTAAGAGCCAGGGATCCAGACCTCCAGAACGACCCAGAGTCCGCTGGGAGGACAACATTAGACAAATCTCTGAAGGACCGAGGACTAGATAGGAACCAGGCCAGGAGGAAGACAGTAAGACGCTCACTTTTCCAAACCTCTACACCTAACGGTAGAAGAGGAACGACTAAGTAAGTAAGTACTAAGAGTTCATGCTTCAGTGCAAGTTATCTACAAGGGGACCAGCAGCAATGGTGGCTTCATGCTCCATAGAGAGTAAAAATAGAACTGAATAACTGTTATTTGCTTATATCTAACGATCTACACTATTTTGTTAAACCAATGTGAAAGCTGCACAGTGGGCTGATCACCCGCTTGCCAATCAATCTGATTACGGAAACAACGATAGATTGTTTGGTCTGTTTTTGTTCCACAAAGACGCCACTAGGCGTGGTGGAAACAGCAATAGATCGATCAATTTGTTGTTGCCCTAAGACGCCACTAGGCGTACTGGCCACATACTGCTTTGCCGGTTGATGGCTAAGGATGGAAGAAGAAGAAGAAGAATGTGAAAGCTGTGATATGGTTAAGAAATTCAGAATTATTATCATTTGTAAGACAGAGCTTATTAAATATAATCATTTGCTAAAATTTTATTATACACATAGATCTACTATAAAATTATTATACACATAGATCTACTATAAAATTATTCCTACACATAGATCTACTATAAAATTATTATACACATAGATCTACTATAAAATTATTCCTACACATAGATCTACTATAAAATTATTCCTACACATAGATCTACTATAAAATTACTTTACACATAGATCTACTATAAAATTATCTCTACACATAGATCTACTATAAAATTATTATACACATAGATCTACTATAAAATTATTATACACATAGATCTACTATAAAATTATTATACACATAGATCTACTATAAAATTATTATACACATAGATCTACTATAAAATTATTATACACATAGATCTACTATAAAATTATTATACACATAGATCTACTATAAAATTATTCCCAGGGGTCTCTTAGGAGTCAAAGAAAGATAGAACTACTTCTGCCTCAGGCAGGTGACTGAAATGAGGTTATGGATGGGACTGGCAACCTTATCTTGTGAAATGATTGCTACAGAAACCACTGCTGCTTTAGTATGTGCTTTGGTGCAGGCTTTCTGATGGGAGCCATCTGGAGTGGTGGGTTCATGCTCCATAGTGAGCGAAATAGGAGATGATAATAAATATATTGTAATTTTAGCCAGCACTGTTGTGCGTTCTATTCCTTCACCAGTAACAGTCAGAACAAAATATAATCACAGTTTCATTCATATACGAGAGCAACAAAAACAACAACCAAAAAGCTACAGACTTATAAACGGGTGCTTGCGTAGAATAGAAGGACTGATATGGTATGACAAAGTCACAAATGTGGAATTGATGACAAGAACCAGACAAGTGCCAGTTGAACAAGAGTTGAGAAGAAGACGCTGGCGATGGATAGGACACACATTGAAGAGACCTGTTGATAGCATTACAAGGCAGTCCTTGTTCTGGAGTCCACAGGGAAAGAGAGGCAGAGGTAGACCAAAAAACACATGGAGAAGAGAACTGGATACAGAGGTGAAAATGATGAGGACAACATGGAAAGAACTTGAGCGGATGGCACAGAAAGACTTGGCATGTGTTTGTTGAAGGCCAATGCTCCTCGGGGAGCTAAAGGGTATATTTTGATTGATTCATATACATAAACATCTAACAGTGTAAGTGAACACCAAAACTGAATACACATGCATACACCAGTGAGTGAACAAAAGAGGTTCTTATAACACAGGAAGCAGCATGATTACAGAAAGCTGAGTAACAAATGCATCAGCACAGTCCCATCAAGTAATCCTGTTCACATTGATCTGGAATTTTCAGAACTTTAATGGCTGTGATTTTTCAGTGTGTAGCAAATAATAATGCTGTGTATAGGAATGTCGTACAAGGTGTCTACGCCGCATCCTCGGCATCTCGTGGAAAGATAAAGTGACAAATGTCGAGGTGTTGTCACGTGCTGGCCTTCAAAGTATGTATACGCTGCTTAGACAGCGCAGACTTCGCTGGCTTGGCCATGTTCGCCGCATGGAAGATGGTCGCATCCCAAAAGATATCTTCTACGGACAATTAGCAGATGGCAAGAGAACAGTTGGGCGACCACAGCTGAGGTTCAAAGATGTGTGCAAGAGAGATATGAGGGCACTGGACATGGATCCAGCAACATGGGAGGATGAAGCTGCCGATCGCACTAAGTGGCGATGCTATTTACGGCGCCACCTCAGATTGGGCGAAGAGAGGCTCACACAAGAAGCAGAGGTGAGGAGAAAACGTCGAAAGGAGCACCAGGAAAATAAGCAGCTGAGGGCTGCCACCTCAGGGGCGCATTCCCATAGTCAGTTATGACTGAAGGGGCTATTATTATTATTACAAGGTGACTAATATGAGGTTGTACATTGGGCTGGCAACCTCATCATGTAGAACAAATTGCCTTAGAAACTATTCTCCAACAGTGGTCAAACATTTTTATCTTTAGCACAAAGGTACTTTAAAAATGTGTTTTTTGTTATATAACCTTTGTATTTTCTGTTTCAGTACATTTATGAGAAAGTGAGCTCCAAACAACCACTGGAAGAGAAACCTCCATGGGTAAGCTGCAAGATTAATTATTATGTATGAATTTTTATGTTACATGAAAACTCTTCGAAGAATGCAGAGTGTACTCACTTGTGAAATATTTGATTCTTTATTGACATGTATAACAATTAATGCATCATTTATTAGATTGGAAAATGCATGATTAAATAATCTTATTCTTAGTGGAGCCAAAAGAAAGATTATTGGGCATTACATTTTCATGAACACTTTTTGTACACAGAGAAATAACAAAAAACAATTGCCATGCTTATTGCTCCATAAAATTGAAGTAGTGACTTTGAAACAGCGAACTCCTGCTGCAGTCCTGCCCAACATATAGCAATAAACGGAGCAGCATATGGCAACAACCTACTTGACTCCACGAAAAACTGTTTGGAGATGTCAGGAACCTTGATCTGACTACTGCCTTTATTAGAGTCATTAATGTGGAAGTCTGAAGGCGAACGAGATGTCAGGAACCTTGAGCTGACTACTGCCTTTATTAGAGTCATGAATGTAGAAGTCTGAAAGCGAACGAGGAAAAAGAAGAACAAACAGCCCACAGAATAATTCAATAGTAATAGTAAATGAAATTTACAGAAGCTATTCGAGTAATATGACAAGTTCACTAATGTAGAACTGATGTCAAGAACCAGACAAGTGCCAGTTGAACAAGAGATGAGAGGAAGATGATGGCAGTGGATGGAACTCACATTAAGGAAACCTGTTGACAACATTACAAGGCAGTTTTTATTCTGAAATTCCCAGGGTATGAGAGGTAGACAGAGACCGAAGAGCACATGCAGAAGAGAACTGGAGATAAGATTTGAAGGGGATGAAGAAGACATGTAAAGACCTTGAGCAGACGGCACGGGACAAAAAAACTTGGCATAAGTTAGTTGAAGGCCTATGCTCCTGAGGGAGCTGAGGGGTGATGGTGATGATTCAGACAAGAAAAAGAGTTGGAGCTACATGGGTGGAAAGGGTATTAAACATCATTTAGAGTAGCTTTAGACTAGCAGAAGGCTTAATTAACAGAAATGGGGGGAAAGGAGATGCACTGGAAAAAACACATGGAGATACCTTACTTTTGAAAAGAATAGTCTTTCCATGTCTTCCCCATTTCTGTTTATCAGTTTTCTTGTTAATTTCTTTCTAAGCCACAATGTTCAACTGTCTAGTATCTTCTGTTGTTGTCATCCTGCGCCTCCGTTTCCTTCAGTCTTTTCTGTTGCCACAATATTGTGTAGCTGTCCTCTTCTCTTAACATGCCCAAAGAAAATTAATTAATAAATAATAATAATAAATTCTTTAAGCGCCAAACACGGCGCATAAGGCAGAAACCAGTGCTCTCCAGGTTGTTCGTTGTGACGCCACTCCTCTTAGCTCTTGCACATTATTTAGGCCCAACGTTCTTCCTTCTCTTATTATTGTTCTTCTGAGTGTTTCTTTTGGTCTTCCTTTTTTCCTCTTACCCTCAGGAACCCAAGTGAGCGCCTGTAGTGGTATTCTGTTGTTTTGCATTCGTAGGACATGACCGATATATGACCACCGTCTTTTCCTTATATAGTCGGAGACATATTTCTGCCTAGAGTCTTCTCTTATTTGTCGATTAGTCTTGAATTCTTTCCAACTGATGTTCATGAGTTTTCTAAGACATTTGTTCTCGAATGTATTCAGCTTGTTCTCCAATGATTTTGTATATTCAATGATCGTAATTTCCAAATGTTAGATAATCTATTGAAGGCGCTAGCTGCCAAAGCAATTCTAGTATGGATTTCTCTTGTTGTGTCACCATCCTGAAGGCGAACGAAATTAATTGCTGCCTTATAATGGGAGTAATAAGCTTCCTTTGCACACTGACTTTTTTCCAGTACTTGTATATCCTACTTTTTTTTTTTTTAAACTTTCCTTGGTATTCTTAACGTTCTTCTGTGAAACTACATCACTGTGGCCTCTAGGAATTTTGTTGCATGTTTACTGATTGGCCTTGACTTACTTCCATATGACAAGATTGGCTGTATGTAACACTAAAGCACTCATTTTCTTACTTCTGTTGGCAAAGATTTGTTACATAAAATACTTTTCATTTTATAGAACGCTGCTTAGGCTGGATTATTCTACTCTTCATCACTGAGATGCATCTTTCTTCTTCTTCTTCTTCCATCCTTAGCCATCAACCGGCAAAGCAGTATGTGGCCAGTACGCCTAGTGGCGTCTTAGGGCAACAACAAATTGATCAATCTATCGCTGTTTCCACCACGCCTGGTGGCGTCTTTGTGGAACAAAAACAGACCAAACAATCTATCATTGTTTCCGTAATCAGATTGGTTGGCAAGCAGGTGATCAGCCCACTGTGCGAAGTTTTTGCGGGATGGGGTAAACAGCCCCATGCCCATACCCTCCTTAGTCGCTTTTTACGACATGCGTGGTAGGGTGCAGTGTTACTATTCTTTGCTCCCCTTTCGGGCCCCGGTAACACACGGGTGGATGCATCTTTCATCTGTTATTAATGTGCCCAGGTATCTTTTGACGTTTCAAAATTTTCTCATTTACTTTGATAGTGCATTCTGGGGAAGTCTTTTTTTTTTTTTGTTTTTTAAGATGACCATTACTTTTGTCTTTTTGCTATTTATTCTAGGACCTTTATTTGTACTGTCTGCCACTAGAAGTCAGTTATTTTATATAACAAGTCAGTTATTTTATATAACACTTTTTCACATTTTGCTTGAAAACAGTATGAACAAGGTGTCTGAAGTTGTTTATAATATGTCCGTCCTCTGATATTCCTGGAAGTCTTCTGTTAATCTCATTATTTTTTCACTATACAGAAAGAGCACAAGAGCACATCAGCTGACAAGCACACATTCCTGCCTAACACCCTGCTTTATCTGCTGAAATTTTCCTGTTTAGTTTTGAATTCTTATATCTGCTGTGTGATGCCATTAAATGTTAACTTATTATAGCTGTATTTTATATTAACATTTAAAATCATTTTAAAAAGTTCTTGTCTTCACCATCCGTCAATCTTTTCTCAAACAACTAACACTGTAAAAAACATTGCTTATCCAGATTTGTTGCTCCTTCACCATCTTAAAAAAATTGCTCATTTTATCCTTCCATTAATAAGGACATTGCTAACACGTTTATTGTGGCATTCTTGTCCAATCATTACATCAGCATCTCCCCATTCATCCCCATTATCATATCATAATCAGGGACCCAAAGATGCAGCAATAGAGAATGCAGTCAGCGACCCATAGCTTGACTGCTTGCATCAGGGTCAGCGAACCAGAGCTGACCAAGACCCTACTCCACCTCCATGTGGTGGTCCTGAAAACAGGCTGCATCACTGCAGTCTGGCTGAGAGAGTAGGGATCGCAGAGGGGAGGCAAACCCGGTCCCAAAAAATGCCGTGCTGAAGTCGGATGTGTTGACCGAAAGGTGCAGATATCACAGCTCCGGCGTAAACAGACACAACGCAACCAACGTCCTTTTCAGGACGAACGAGGAAGAAGAAGAAGAATATCATAATCATACCATAATCATATCATACCATACCATAATCATATCATAATCATCATATAATCATACCATAATCATATCATCTTCTTCTTCTTTGATCCATAACCGCCAACCGTCAAAGCAGTCAGCGGCCATCACGCCTGGTGGCGTCTTGTAGGGCAGCAACAAATTGATTCCACTTTGCTCGGTCGGCGGCCATCCTTCGTACAGTGCCCCAACTGTGGTTCATTCTTTGCATCTCAGCTTCCACAGTTCTCCGCCAAGTTGTTTTTGGTCGGCCTCTCTTTCGCTTTCCCTCGGAGGTCCATAGCATAGCTGTTCTTGTGATGGTATCAGGGTCCCTTCTGAGGACATGGCCAACCCAACTCCAGCGTCTGCCAGCTATGATGGTGTGCATGTCCTCCTGGTTACTCCGAATAAGTAGTTCTTGGTTGCTGATGGTGTTTGGCCAAAAGATTCGGAGAATTTTCCTTAGGCAGATTGTGTGGAAGGAGGACAGTTTCGACATTTCCTTCTCTGTTACTCTCCAACATTCCGCACCATAGAGAAGCACAGAAAGTACGCAGCTCTCATACAGTCTTAATTTGGTGTTTGTGCTGTACTGGGAAGACTTCCAAATGTTGTTGAGAATAGCAAAGGCTGTTCTCGCTTTATTCATTCTGTTGTTAATGTCCTTGCTTGTTCCGCCGTCAGGTGTTACTATGCTTCCTAGGTAAGTAAATGTGTCTGTCTGTTCTAACTTCTGGTTCCTTACTGTTATTGGCTCAGGATTGCCCACATTTAGTGTCATGACCTCCGTCTTCTTCAGATTGATGTTCAGGCCAACCTGCTGGCCATACTTATTCAGTCTATCAGTTTTGTCTTGAATGTGTTGGTGTGAATGCGCGAGCAGTGCAATGTCATCTGCATATTCCAAATCTTCCAGTGTAGAAAACATTGTCCATCTAATTCCTCTTGGACTGCCCTCTGTTGTCTGGCGCATCACCCAATCTATGACTGTCAAAAATAATGTTGTTGATAAGGGGCATCCCTGTCGTACTCCTGTTTTCACTTCGAAAGTTACATTACTCGATCCAACACTGCACGTAAAGTTAGAATAGAGGCTTTTTATAATGGAAACAATGTGGCTGGGAATTCCATAAGCCCTCAGAATTTTCCATAGGCTGTCCCTGTGTATGCTGTCGAAAGCCTTTTCAAAATCAACAAAGTTAATGTACAGCTGTCTCTGCCATTCTGAGCACTGCTCCATAATGTTCCTGAGGGCAAATATATGATCTGCACATCTTCTGTTCTTTCTGAAGCCCGCTTGTTCTTTCCTCAGTTTATGGTCAACTGCTTTTGAAATTCTCTGGATGATTATCCTGCCTAGTATTTTGCTGGGAACTGAGAGGAGGGTAATTCCTCTCCAGTTGTTGCAGTCTGCAAGGTCGCCCTTCTTGGGCAATTTGACAATTGTTCCTTTACTCCACTCTGTTGGTGTTGTCTCAGTTTCCCAGACTTGTGCAAATAGTGGTTCTAATAGTTCTGCTGCTAGTTCAGGGTCTGTCTTGAATAGCTCAGCATTCAGATTGTCGTGACCAGGCGCTTTTCCATTTTTTAGCCCTTTGATAGCTGTGATAATTTCTTCTTTTCGTGGAATGTCTGTATTTACGTCTAAGTCACTTTCAGCCTCAGGAACATTCAGCTGAGTCTCTGGTGGTTCCTTATTCAGTGTTTCTCTGAAGTGCTCTGCCCACCTTGTTTCCTTGCCCCTGTGCTGTGGTGATGAGATTTCCTTGCTTGTCTCTTACTAACGTTATGTTGTTTGCACCTCGTTTTCCACTGATAGCTTTAGTTATTTTATAAACTGTGCTTTGTTCATTTCTCAGTGCTGCCTCTTCTGCCTGTCTTGCAAGGTCATCCAGAAATGTCCTTTTGTTAGCACGGGTTTGACGTTTTACTTCCTTGTCCAGCTGACTGTGCTGTTCACTATATATTGCCTTTAACCTGGGAGACTTAGCTTCTGTTTTCTTCCTTTTCATTTCCTTTCTCTTCGCTATGGTGTTTAGCGTTTCTGGTGTTATCCAGTCTTGGCTCTTTCTTTCCTGGAATCCCAAGCATGACTTGCTGCTTTCTTTATATATTGTTGAGATGGTGTTGAATTTCTGGTCCACATCGTCAGTCTCTGTTCTTTCCTGGCTTTTGGTAATCAGATATCGTCTCTTTACGTCGACCACAAACGCTTTTCTGGTGAGGGGGTCCTTAAGTTTCGTGATGTTGTATCTTTTCTGTTTGACTGCAACTGGTCCAGCAGCTCTGAGTTTCACCTTCAGTCTTGCTACTACTAGGTGATGATCACTTCCCACATCTGCGCCTCTTCTTACTTTCACATCTTGTAGTGCATGTCTCCATCTGCCATTGATCATTATGTGATCTATCTGGTTTTTGTCTCGTCCGTTTGGTGATTCCCATGTTAACTTGTGCACTTCTTTGTGTTGAAAAAGTGTTCCTCCGATGACCAGGTTGTTAATACTGCAGAAGCTTATTAATTTGTCCCCATTCTCATTTACTATTCCACTGCCGCATTTCCCCATTACTCTTTCGTTATAATTATTGTGTGTTCCAACTTTCGCATTTAGGTCTCCCATTACTATAATAAGATCGTACCTGGGTACAGTTTCCATTTCCTTTTGTACCTGTTGATAGAACTCGTCCTTGATCTCTTCATCGCTGTCATTTGTTGGTGCATAACATTGTATAATTGTGGTGTTGGTGAATCTCCCTCTCAGTCTTGCTCTTATTAGTCTGTTTTTAATGGGTTTCCATTCCAGTAGAGACCTTTCCATTCCTTTCTTAAGGATAATGGCTACACCTTCGTTGTGCTGACCGTCCTCTCTACCAGAATAAAGTGCTGTTTCCCCTGTAGCTGTTTTTATTCTCCCCATCCCTGTCCATCTGCTCTCGCTTATTCCCAGGATATGTAGTTTGTAATTCCTCATCTCTGCTGTAATCTGTCTCAGCTTTCCTGCCTCGTTCATAGTTCTGACATTCCAAAAACCAATTCTGGTTTCGTGTTTTGCGGTCTGGGCATCCGTTTTCATGCCAGTGGCTTCCTTTCGGCTTTCACCACTGTCAGTCATACGAGCCTGAGACTCCGGATGTCCGTCCCGCATCAAAGTATTTCCATTTATTGCTGTTTCCGTAACGTGTGTGATTTTTTACACAGACAGGGGTGTCGGCCCTGTGCTAAAACCCCCAACCTGGAGGACCAGGGTACCAGCTTTTGTCTGACCCCTACCCACGCAGACCAGTCCAGCATGGTTGAACCTACCAGGAGTAAAACTCCCACTGGCATAGCTCTGGGGATTGTCAGGGTACACAAGCTGCCATACCGCTACAAGGTATAGGTACCATTGATGGCAGAATCATATCATGGTCATACCATAATCATCATAATCATACCATAATCATACCGTAATCATATCATAATCATACCATAATCATATCATAATCATCTTCCTTTTGGCTCCTTATAGAGCATACAACCCCCACTGTAGCTAAGTCCCCTTGCTGTAAGCCTGCACCAAGCATTCATATGTGCTTGCTGTGGTTGTCTGTGTAGCAGTTAGTTTTACATACACAACCTCGTATTAGTTGCCTTGTACGATAGGCCTGAGGGATCAGTAGTCCTATTCTTTATGTATCTCATTGAAGACTCCCAGGAGCTACATGGAGCCCATTATCATATACAGTGCAAGCAAACATGTCATAGTTGTCCACACATCTTGGTCTTTAGTATTAGCTGTCAGTTCTGTTGTCACTTCTGTCCATGCTGTAATATCAAGCTGTTATATTTCCTACTGTATTCCTCAACTTCTTTTGCCTTCTGTTTGTGTGTTTAAAAAACAAAAAAAAATTTTATTATTGTTAAACTATTTAATTTGCTGATAAAAATGTTGGCTTTCTTGTACATACAAGTGGATGTTAACTACAAGAAAAATAGTAAAATTTAACTCAGTTTGCTGATAAAAATGTTGGCTTTCTTGTACACACAAGTGGATGTTAACTAAAAGAAAAATAGTAAAATTTAACTCAATTTGCTGATAAAAATGTTGGCTTTCTTGTACATACAAGTGGATGTTAACTAAAAGAAAAATAGTAAAATTTAACTCAATTTGCTGATAAAAATGTTGGCTTTCTTGTACGTACAAGTGGATGTTAACTAAAAGAAAAAATAGTAAAATTTAACTCAATTTGCTGATAAAAATGTTGGCTTTCTTGTACATACAAGTGGATGTTAACTAAAAGAAAAATAGTAAAATTTAATTTGCTGATAAAAATGTTGGCTTTCTTGTACATACAAGTAGATGTTAACTAAAAGAAAAATAGTAAAATTTAACTCAATTTGCTGATAAAAATGTTGGCTTTCTTGTACATACAAGTGGATGTTAACTAAAAGAAAAATAGTAAAATTTAACTCAATTTGCTGATAAAAATGTTGGCTTTCTTGTACATACAAGTGGATGTTAACTAAAAGAAAAAAAGTAAAATTTAACTCAATTTGCTGATAAAAATGTTGGCTTTCTTGTACATACAAGTGGATGTTAACTAAGAGAAAAATAGTAAACATTTAACTCAGTTTGCTGATAAAAATGTTGGCTTTCTTGTACATACAAGTGGATGTTAACTAAAAGAAAAATAGTAAAATTTAACTCAATTTGCTGATAAAAATGTTGGCTTTCTTGTACATACAAGTGGATGTTAACTAAGAGAAAAATAGTAAACATTTAACTCAGTTTGCTGATAAAAATGTTGGCTTTCTTGTACATACAAGTGGATGTTAACTAAAAGAAAAATAGTAAAATTTAACGCAGCAGTTTCCTTTTACTTGTTATTTATTTTATTTTTTTTTTCACTTGTGCTTACTGCACAGTAGGGAAAAATCCTGCATGTTCTTGGTTTAGCTTTTACTGCATCCAGCATTTTTTTTAAATTGTCATTTAGGAAGCTGTCAAGCTTTTCCTGAGTAAATGTGAAAAATCTGGGCTGCCTGTGTTTATCATTGAGCCAAGTCTGTTGCGGGCGGTGAGAGAAGGCAGCCAGAGAAGAGTGGAACTGTGGAACCAGGAACATCATGATGCTGTAGCATTTGGGATCATTGACCCAGGGCTTGATCAACTGGTAGGAGTTGTTTATTTGAAATGACTAATGTCAGTACTATAACATTTCTTGTAGTTCATCATCATCCTTTTACTTTTTATTCCCTGTGGAGCATGGAGCCACCACTATGTAGCTAGTTCCCTGGCAGGAAGCCTGCACCAAGCATTCACATGGTCTTACAGTGGTGGTGTCTGTAGCTATTTGTTGTACATGATGAGGTTGCCAGCCTCATACACAACCTCATATTAGCCACCATGTATGACATGCCTGAGGAATCAGTAGTCGTGTTCTTGCTTTGTCTCATCAGAACCCCCCCCAAAAAAATAAAAGGCTTTCTTTACAGTTTACCCAGTAGAAATTAATAAAAATCATTTTTACATTTTAATGCTTTTCTTCAGGCATTGCTGTAGAAATTTGGTGATGAAGTGAAATAAATGTTTATATAGTATTTATTTTATATTTTTGTCGGATTGTAAGAGTAGAAGACATGAATTCAGTGTTCTCTCTCTCTCTCTCTCTCTCTCTCTCTCTCTCTCTCTCTCTCTCTCTCTCTCTCTCTCTCTCTCTCTCTCTCTCTCTCTCTCTCTCTCTCTCTCTCTCTCTCTCTCTCTCTCTCTCTCTCTCTCTCTCTCTCTCTCTCTCTCTGACGAACAAACACTTTGCTTCACTAAATCTCTGTTACTACAGCCTTCACTCCATTTGAACATTTGTTGATTTTTTAATACAACGGTAATAATCAGAACTTTTAATAGTTTATCGGTTAATATCCTCTAAAAAATTTTTCTTTGAATACTTATTTCGTTACAATTTAAATTTCTTATTATCACGCGTAGCTTCAATTTGTTAGAATTTTCGGTGTTAAGGTGTGAAGTGTTGTATACTTGTCTGACTTGTGACTATTATTAATTTCTTCCATCTCTCGTTTAACTTCACTTTGTTGCGTTGAGCAGTTCTGGTGTGATATGTTGTATGCCTGATTGTTTTGTGACAATTTTCATATACTCAGTTGAAATTGTTTTTTATTAGTTGTATTAATTATTTTAATATTGTATTTTCTGCAATTTCTCATTCCTTGAATTCCACTTCCTTGGTGAAGTATTAATTCTTAAAAATATTTTGCGCTTTTTTGTGTGCATAACTGTTTTTTAACTTGTAAATTTTTTTTTTTTATTTATTTATTTTTTTTTAAAATATATATTTCTTTTTACTATACAAATATGGCTGGTAATTATGTACCGTGGCTTCACAAGGATGGTCTACGACTTGGTCATCTGAATATTTACCATCTTCTAGGTAAACTCCCCGAACTTACATACATTCTAAGTAATAATTTTCACATTTTTGGACTTTCAGAAAGTCGCCTAAATGACAGAATAACAGACGATGACATTGCGTTAAATGGTTTTAAAACTATTCGGCGAGACGCAAGCAAAAAACAAGAGACAGGTATAACAGTTTATATTTCCACTTCCCTTAATTTTCGCCGCAGAAACGATTTAGAGACAGCAGAGATAGAATGTGTATGGTTGGAAATAAAGCTACCGAATCAGGGCCCATTTCTGGTGGGATATCTTTATCGAAATCCTAGTGCAGGACCTATATGGTACGAAGATTTCACCATAATGATGGACAATGTATTTGCCACAGTCAAGGAGGTTGTTCTTCTTGGTGATTTCAACATCGATATACACAATTCAAATCTAACATGGAAAAATATAATATTATCGTACAACTTAAAACAAATAGTAAACCAGTCTACAAGAGTAACACAAGCATCAACCACACTAATCGACCACATCTACGTAACTTGCCCAGAAAACATCATAGAATGCTCTGTCCCTAATATTGCAATGAGTGACCACTATCCAGTATGCTGTACATGGTCAAAGAATAAATGTAAAGTTCCAAAAAATAAACATTTAAGTATCAAATTTAGAAGTTTCAAACATTTCAGTAAGGAATTATTTTTAAATGACTTGCTAACTGCACCTCTCGCCCGTGTTTACCAACTTCCTGATCCGGATGACGCTATTGAATACTGGACAAAAATTTTTTATAATGTTTTTGACACGCACGTACCAGCTAAGGAAATTCGCGTCAAACGACAATTAAAATCACCGTGGATCACGCAGGAAGTGTTGGAGGCTATGAGGCAGAGAGATCAAGCGCACAAAAATAAGGACCTCAACACATACAGGGTATACAGGAACAAAGTTCAGTATTTAATTCGGAAAGAAAAGAAAAATCATTTTAGAAATATGGTTCAGAACAAATCAAATAGTAAGGAAATGTGGAAGGCAATTAACACCTTAGCGAAAAAACGTAATGCACCAGACTCATTCTCTTCCAACACTTCATTTACTTGCACCGACTTCAGCAATCACTTTCAAGCAGAAATAAACGGTCTGAAATCCACAATACCACCTTCCTGTAGTGACTTAGACAAACTTTCAGCATTCTGTAAGAACAAATGTACAAACTCAGTTCCACCCGACATTCCTTTTATGACAGTTAATGAAGTGTATAACTATCTTATTGGCCTTAAGGATAATAGCTCATCAGGGCTTGACGGAATTAGTAATCGAATACTGCGTTACGCCGCACCAGCTATTAGTGATTCACTAACTTTTATATATAATCAATGTATTGCTAAAAGTTATTTTCCTTCGGCCTTTAAGATTGCCAAAGTATATCCTCTCTTCAAACCTGGCTCGTCAGATAACAGTAATCTTGGTAACTATAGACCTATTTCTCTTTTATCATCGCTTTCTAAACCACTAGAAAAACACATACATAAAGCAACACTACATTACCTAGTTAGCAATGACTTGCTAATTGACAGTCAGTCAGGGTTTCGACAAAAGCATTCATGCCACACAGCTCTAACTAAGATGATAGACAACTTGCACCTAAACATAAATAACGATAACATATGTGGAGCAATCTTTGTAGACTTTAGGAAAGCATTTGATGTGTTAGATCACGCTGTTTTAATAAGAAAATTAGAAACAATGAAAGTTAACTTTAAACTAGTGACATTACTTAAATCATTCCTGTCCGACAGACAGCAAGTAGTGTGGTACAATAACTCCTTGTCAAGCCCAACTATTATTGACACCGGTGTTCCTCAGGGTTCTATTCTCGGCCCTCTACTTTTTCCATTTACATAAATGACCTTCCACTACACATCGAGCACTCATCCTGCGACCTATTTGCCGATGACTGTAGCATTTATACTAGTGATAAAAGTTGCAACATGCTAGAAATATTATTACAAAGCGACACAGACAATCTTATTAAGTGGAGCAATGAAAACTGCATGCAAATAAATATCACTAAAACAAAATGTATGATAATATCAACTAGACAAAAATTACAAAACTCGCCGAAAACAACACTTCAGCTCTACATTGGAACCTCTTTAATTGAAAATGTAAATGAATATAAAACCCTAGGACTCATAATTGACCAACATTTAAGTTGGAATTCGCATGTACAAGCACTGACCAAACAAACGGCACAAAAAGTTTACCAGTTAGCTAAAATCAAACATTTCCTAGATGAGGAGACACGAAAAATGTTCTATACATCCCAGATACAAACACATCTAGACTATTGTTCCACAATTTGGGATGGCTGCACCATGTCCAACACTAAAAGACTCTTTTCATTACAAAAACGTGCAGTGCGCCTAATTTCAGACAAAAACTTCACACAGTGTGTAGACGCATATACATATCTTAACATATTACCACTAAGAAAGCGTCTTCTCTTCAACAAAGCCAAATTTATTCACAAAATCTTGTCACAGAATGCTCCAACGTATCTGTGGCCTATTTTCAAATACAGCGGAAGACGCAGTCAACGCTTAAATAAATTATACATGCCCAAGCCTAGGCTCGACTTATTCAAGAAAAGTTTAGCTTTTTCTGCTGCTCATCTGTGGAATACTCTTCCACACGACTTAAAAAATACTCTTAGTCCATATTCATTCAATCACAGACTTTTCAAATACATCATGAGTGCAGATTATATGCCACCCTAATTTCGTTATGTTATTAAATAATTACATAACATCATATGTAGGTTTTAAAGTTAATTTTGTCCTGTTTAGTATAAATTATGATACGCATCTGTAAATCTGTGTAACTGTTATTGTACTGTTACAATGTTGGGATTCTATTTTATTGTACTTTTTTGTTATTTTATTATTTAAGTAACATTTAGGATACGTGTGAGAATAAATGGATTAACTATGGAAGAAGAGAGAAAGGAAGGGCAGAATGTTAGACGGGCCTGCGTGCCCAATTCTAAACCCTTTGAAAATAAAGTTCGTTCGTTCGTTCTATCTTTTTTTATCTATGGATAAGGTATGTAAGATGACAGAGAGAAGAAGGGCAGAATGTAAGACGGGCATGCGTGCCCAATTCTTAACCCTTTGAAAATAACGTTCGTACGTTCGTTCGTTCTATCTGTCTGTCTGTCTGACTGTCTGTCTGTCTGTCTATCTATCTATCTTCTTTATTTTAAAACATACTTTAATTATGATTATTATTGCAAATGTTTGATGTTATATTACTTTTATAATGATAAATGCCTTAATAATGCTTAAAGTAAATGTGAGGATGGAAGGATACAGTATACATGATGAGAGAGAGAGGAAGGGCAGAATGTCAGACGGGCCTGCGTGCCCAATTCTTAACCCTTTGAAAATAAAGTTTGTTCGTTCGTTCGTTCGTTCGTTCGTTCCATCCATCTATCTATCTGTCAGTTTATCTCTCAGTTTATCTGTCTGTCTATATATATATATATATATATATATATATATATATATATATATATATGTATGTATGTATGTATGTATGTATGTATGTATGTATGTATGTATGTATGTATGTCTGTCTGTCTGTCTGTCTGTCTGTCTGTCTGTCTGTCTGCCTGCCTGCCTGCCTGCCTGCCTGCCTGCCTGCCTGCCTGCCTGCCTGCCTGCCTGCCTGCCTGCCTGCCTGCCTGCCTGCCTGCCTGCCTGCCTGCCTGCCTGCTCTTGAGTTAGGAAAGGCAAAGATGAGGTAGGGAACTGGTTACATTACCTCATAAAGTAGGACCTAGTATAGTGAAGGCTTTAACAATTCAATCCCTATGGCAGTATCTGCTATAGGACTCAAAACTGCTCATCTCTGGTACAATTTTCCACATACCCTGAAAAACACTAAGTCCCTACTCATTCAGTAGCAGGTCCCGATTATATGCCACCCTAATCTGATTATGTTTTGAATTATTGTCTGATATACTCTATGAATGGTTTGGATTTTGTGTGTTGTTTTGTTTGTTTGTTTTTTTGGTGTTGCTTTTTTATTTTAATTACTTTCTTTTTTATGATTATGATTGGATATTATGAATGTATACTGTTATATTACCTTTATAATGTTGCATGCCTTTAACCTCTTGAACCCGCTGTCCTGATAAAACGGTTTGTTCAGCTATTTCTAATCCCCGCAGTCCCGCTCGGTTTACATCAAAGAATTTTCATGGGTATTTGATTTCCCATAAAGCTGCTCGACCATTGGGTAGTACCTGGCTGGGGAAGTTAGATGGTAGTGTCTGAATAGATCAATAGTCATTTGCTTCAGTAGCAATTGGTTCTTTCTTGACAGGAAAATTAGTGGAACGTACGCTGTGTGCTAGTGGGTTAGTAAAAATGTAGTCCCATAGCAGATACTACCGTAGGGGAGTGAAGTGCTAGAGACCTCACTATACTAGGTCATGCATTATGAGGTGGGGTGACCAGTACCCTTCCTCGCTGACTTTTCCTTCCTTAACTCAAGAGAAAAGTCAGGTATCCATTTACAGCTGGGTGGACTGGAGCGTGTCAATACCGTGAATCTTTTTACTTTTCAAATGCTGTATAACACTAAGTATGGGAGTTCTGGAGTGAAATGGCTGACTTTACTATAATATTGTAACATGTCAAATGTTGTATAGCACTAGGGAGGGAAGTCTGGAGTAATGTTATTGCCTTTACTATAATGTTGTAATTTGTCAAATGTTGCTTATCAATAAGGATGGGAATGGGGAGTAAAATTACTGCCTTTACTATAATATTGTAACTCGTGAATTGTTGTATAGCACTAGAGAGAGAAGTCTGGAGTAAAATTGCTGCCTTTACTATATTGTAATTTGTCAAATGTTGTATATCACTAGGGATTGGAATTCTGAAGTGAAATTACTATCTTTCTTAGAACATTGTAATTTATTAAATTTTATTTAGCACTTAGAAGGAAAGTTCTGGAGTGAAACTGCTGCCTTTCTCATAATACTGAAACTTGTCATAATTGGCATTGTGGAGGGAGATTGTGCAATGAAATGAAAGTTTATCCTAGTAAGCGGAGTACATGGTGATGATAATGATGAATATAAAACTGAAACACTTTTGTATTGTCCGTTTAAGCTGGGATCTCTGAGGAGACAAAGAAAGAATATGTTTACTTCTTTACTTCTCCCGTTCATGTCGTATGAGACGAGTAATATAAGGTTTATGCATGGGACTGGCAACCTTATCATGCACAATAATGTTCTACAAAAACTATCACAGCGAGAGCACATTCATGCTTTAGCATTAGGTTTCAATAAGGACCTGCTGCAACAGTGGCACTGTGCTCCCAAGGGAGCGAAAATGAAAATTTTGATAATACTAAGAATAGAATTTTATTTCAGATTCCTGTCAAATTTGAACTCATAAAAACAGAATGGTAAAACTTTGCTGTTATCCCGATAGATTTCTCCTAGATATTTATTATGCTAATGTGTGACCAGAAACTGTAGCACCACTAACAGAATAGTAAAACTTTGCTCTTATCTCGATAGATTTCCCCTAGATATTTATCATGCTAATGTGTGACCAGAAACTAGCGCCATCTGCAGAATCATCATCATTTTAATTTTTATTTTCATTTCTTATGGAGCATAGATCCACCACTCCAGCTGATCCCCTTACTTGAATCCTGCACAAAATATTCACATGTTCTTGCAGCAGTGTATCTGTGGCAATTTGTTTCACATTTTCACAACCTCACATTAGTCTTATACGACATACTTGAGGAAGCAGTAATCCCATTCTTTCTTTGTCACATCAGAGACCCTGGTGAACCACGTGTGGCAATTTCTAAATGTGTGACTAGTAAATTTTCAAATATCTCTAACGTTGATATTTGTTGTTCTCATAGGGGGAACACAATTTTTGAGACCAATATGTGAAGACTGGCCATTCAGAATTCCAGTTTCCTATGAGCCCGTAATTCACAAAAGCAGAACGGGGAGACTTTCATGTTATTTTGACGGATTTTCCCAAAATTTGTATAATGGTATTGTGGCCAGCAACTTGAGCTCAGTTAGTAGAACAGTGACTAGTAAATATTCCACCATTTAGGAAAATTTTCGCGCTTTTCAGAGAAAAACCACACCATGAACTCTTTGCGTGTCGGAATGAAATAACAATAGTCTAGCTATTTTATTTGTTGCATAGCAGTTTGATCGCTTTGAGTTCCCTTTCTAACTCTGGTCGCAATCTCTGATTGCAATTTACCCTCGCGCAGGTGAGAAACTGTTAAACATGTAATAATAGTGCTGCTGTTTTACGATTCTGACCAGGAAGCTTGGGGACTGGGTATAGGTGAAAGTTTTGCTGCGGGCTCAAAGGGTTAAATTAATGCTTAAAGTACACATGGGAAAGAAAGGGTGCAGTATGCAAGATGAGATAGAGAGAGAGGAAGGGAAGAATGTTAAATGGGCCTGCACGTTCAATTCTTAACCCTTTGAGAGTAAAGTTCATTCGGTTCTGTGTATATGTAGAGAAAGATATAGAAAGTAAAATGTGCATTAAACATAACACACTCTTTACCATAACGTTATAAGGTAACTGCTTATTTTACTTATAAACTTTGTTACACCCTCACACATACTGCCACACACGTGCACACTTTTCGCTTGTCTTTCTTTGTCTTTTGATTCTCATCATATAATGCAGATTTAGATTAATTTGTGTACTCACAGAATTAGTTTATCCATTCATTGTGTCCACATTATTCCAGCACCTGGTTTTGTCTGCGATGAAGTACCACAACTATGAATATTGGGAAAAGAGTGACCCTGATCCTCGTGGAGTGACAATCTTCTCTGGCAAATCATACAGAGTTATCCCCAGTCACTGCCTGCTTTGGGTTCCGGTTGAAGGTCACACACCCATGCTTATCCATCTGGTTGTATTCTACAAGAGGGGGAGCTACTTGTGGCATGCAGTTGGTCAGGACAAGCTTCATGTGCCGCCATACAGTCTTGCAGAGTCCATATTTGCGAAGACACCTGGAGCTTACAGCCTGTTAGTACATTGATCATTTGTGACATGTCCTCACAATATGAGTAACATGTTGGTATTTTGAAATATTAACATTATGACATGAGAAGAAAGGTCTTCAAAGGAACCCTTGCAATGGTGGGGAAAAAAATTATTAAATGTACAAATTTAGTGAAACATTATACATTTTTGGAGAAGGTATGTCTGAAATGTCAAATTCTTAATAAATTTGGAAAAAAGTTCAGCATCATCTGAGCATTTCATAATGTCACCTCGTTCCATTGTATTTTACATGTATTTAAGCTCACTTTTGACACAGGCATTTAACAGTGTGTCTGAAAGCAGGACTCTCATGATCAATATTTGTAAGAAAATTGACCATTTTTTATGACAAGAACCAAATAGGTGCCAGTCGATCAACAGATGAGAAGAAAACACTAGCAATGGATAAGATGCACATTGACAAAATCTGATGATAGCATTACAAGGTAGCCCTTCTGGAATCCCCAGTGTAAGAGGTAGGAGACAAAAAAACACATAGGAGAAATGGAGACAGAATGAAAAGGGATAAAGAATATATGGGTGACCTAAGCAGATTGCACTGGAGAAGAAGGCTTGTGTTCAAGGCTCTGTACTCCTCTGGGAGCTGGAGGGTAGTGAATGAATGAAATGTTTTTCACATTTTTACCTACAGTCAAGTATGCCAACTTTCTCATTGATTTTGTGAGCGAGCAACACATTTGTTATGTTGAATGTATGATTGTATTTTCAACATAAAAGCCTGTATGCCACTTTGATAATTCCTGATAACTAGGTATACCTCTTAGATTGCAGCTTACTGGATTGTTTTTCTGTTTCGTAAATTGAATAGAAATTAGTATGTTTGATTTTTAACTTGAAAGTATTTATTTTTGTTTATACATTTTATGTTTATAACCATTATAATTTCTAGGCAGATAAACCCATGACTATTAAATCTTCTACATTATTGGTTATGTATTTGCTAATGAGAAGCAGTGGCAGTAAAAAAAATTATTTTTAAACTAATTGGAACAAATTTTGTGTTTGCTTTAAAAAAAAAAACACAGCAAAGACACAAGATATGAAAGCCAGTAGAAGAAATAAAGAATTGCATGTTCGCCTTAAGCATAAAGAAGCACAAAGAAAAAAACCATAGAGAGGGAGACAACAGACGTGGGAGAGGTCATGATTGGCCTGTTGTTTTGCTGAAGGAGAATCCAAAGTTAGAATGGAGAAAATGTATCGGTGGTCCATGGTTCGATCCCTAGTTGAGTGGGATTTTTTTAGACCGCAAACAGCTCCGGGGTCGACCCAGCCTCATGAAGTGGGTACCAGAACAACTCTGGGAAGGTTAAGGCAGCCGGCATGGTGCTGATCACCACTAGTGTGCCGATGGTCAAGAAAATACGGGTCTAACACCGTATTCCCAAAATGCCTCAACAGGTGTTGGGCGACCACAGCTGAGATTCAAAGATGTGTGCAAGAGACATGAGGGCGCTGGGCACAAATCCAGCAACGTGGGAGGATGAAGCTGCTGATCGCACCAAGTGGCGATGCTATTTACGGCGCCACTTCAGATTGGGCGAAAAGAAGCTCACACAACAAGCAGAAGAGAGGAGAAAACGTCGAAAGGAGCACCAGGAAAATAAGCAGCTGAAGGCTGTCACCTCAGGGGCGCGTACCCATGGTCAGTTATGACTGAAGGGGCTATTATTATCACTGCAATACATGATCCCTTCCCATATGTTTGGCCTGTCTACCGTTTACATTGAAGATGTCCAGTTATATTATTAATAGCCTTACACTTAAAGGCAGTAGTGGACAAAGAATAATTAAATGTAAGCATTAATTGTGACATAATGTCTTATGCATATCACTGCAATACATGATCCCTTTCCACAGGTTTGACATATCCACAGTTTACATTGATGGTGTCCGATTACAGTTTCCTAATGACAGCTACGCTTTCTTGAAAGAGATGGAAACCTCAGAATTCATTGAATGCAACTACACAAGAGCATTTGAGTTTTACTCCATATATCATATTGATAAAAGGAAAGAAGTTGAAACTTTCAAAAGGAAAGCCAGACAGTTATTGATGAAGGTCAAAAATGTTTTAGATTCCACGGGGATTCCATTTTGGTTGAGCAGTGGAACTTGTCTAGGTAAGTTCTGTTGATGTTGGTATTTTATTAAGAGGCGATTAACTAATTAAATAAACAAATTGACATATACTTATTTATTAATCATAGGTATATGAAATTCTATTTACCACCTTTTCTTTGTTTATGAAATGTAAAACAAATGTGCTGGGTCAGGATGTGGATGTTGCACCACTTCACTTATATGGGGTCTACCATCAATAACAAACTCTCTCTGGACTCAGAAATTACAGCCACATTGGCAAAGCTGGAGCCACGTTTGCCCGCCTCACAACGTGGGTTTGGAGAAACTCCAAACTCACAATGAAGATCAAAGCTGTGGTATATAATGCTTGCATCACCTGTACACTTCTGTATCTCAGTGAGACATGGACAACCTATGCTGAGCAAGATAGAAAGCTCTATACCTTCCTTCTACGGTGTCTACGCCACATCCTTGGTATTTCTTGGTAGGACAAATGTCGAGGTGATGTCACGTGCTGGCCTTCAAAGCATGTATACACTGCATAGACAGTGCAGACTATGCTGGCTTGGCCATGTCTGTCACATGGAAGATGGTCACATCTGGAAAAATATCTGCTATGGACAACTGGCAGATGGCAAAAGAACAATTGGGCGACTGTAGCTGAGGTTCAGAGATGTATGCAAGAGAGACATGAGGGTACTGAGACATAATCCAACAACTTGGGAGGATGAAGCTGTCTATCGCACCAAGTGGCCACGGTGCCACCTCAGATTGAGTGAAAAGAAGCTCTCACGGCAAACAGAAGAGAGGAGAAAACGTAGAAAAGAACACCAGGAAAAAAAGCAGCTGAAGGCTGCCACTTCAGAGGCGCATGCCCATAGTCAGTTATGACTGAAGGAGCTATTATTATTATTATTATTATTATATGAAATGTATATGTTGAATTACAAGGAGACATGGGTAATCTTTCATAATGTCCTTATACTTAATGAGAGATATTAAATCTCTTTTCAGCAATAAGTTTGTCAAATTGTGGGGTCATAGTTAAATTGGATATTTTCATAATGTCTTCCAAATGTTCGTCATAGAGTTTGGAACGTGGCTTTTTTTTTTCATGTTCATGAGTGGAAATGTATGTTCACATATGTATGTGCCTGCAAACATGCTGAAGGTTTTTAGTGCAACTTCAATTAAATTTTTCAATTTTTCACTGTCCAGACTTTTATAGAAATCACACAGGCTACTTTCTCTGTGTTTATTTCAATAAACAGCCGAACATTGTAGTTCAATTAACTCTATCTGCAAATCTAGCTGCACTTCTTCTGGATCCAAAGAAAAGGGATCTTCAACAAGCTTGAACTTGAAATCTTCAGCTTTAAATAAAGTAAGTCTGCTGGTAAACTCTTCAAACAAAACATCAATTTCCTTTACATACTTTTCTCCTAACTCATTGTGTTTCTGGTAAGGGATATGTTGTGCACTTATGGGAAAGCTATATATTTCTCCTTTAGACAGCTGACTTCTGAAAAAGTTCAATTTCATTTTTAAAGCTTTGACTGTTATACACAATTGAAATATAAGCTGATTTTTTTCCTTGAAGTTGAATTTTTCAAATGTGAAGTTCATTCAAGTGTGCTGTAATATCACTCATGAAAATAAAGATCTTGATTCCAGGTTCTGAAAATATTTTTGATTCACTTTGTAGGAATATTGCCACTTCCTCCTTCAAAGCAACAAAATGGTGGAGCACTCTTCATCTACTCAACCACCTCACTACAGTATGGTACAATAAGTCGCTGTACTCTACGTCTACCTCTTCAAGAAAGTTTCAAAATGTTCTATGTTTGAGTCCTCTAGAACAGACGTAGTTCACAATGGAAACAACCACTGACATTACATGCTCAAATTGTAAGACTTTGCTACACAAAACCTGCTGGTGCAGTGATGCTTGATTATTTGCTGATCAAATAATTGTTCAAGAAGAGTAATTGCTCCAATATGTTTTCCGCACATAGTTGGAGCACCATCAGTAGAATTGGCCACCAAGTTTGTTAAATCCAGTCACAACTTATCTTTCATGCATGTTAACACTTCATCATAGATTTCTTTTTCAGTTCTACGACCTGTCAATAGAGCACTTACCAACAAGTTCTTCGGTAATTTGAAAGTTCTTATCAATACCTCTATTAAAAATAAGAAGTTGGACCATGTCTTTTAAATCAGGAGTTTCCTCCATAGCTAAAGAATAGTAGCAAAATTCACCCACTCTCTGCTTTATCTGGTCACTTAGATTGGTAGAAATGTCAGATATTTTTATCTGTACAGTCATGCATGATAAACTGATGCTTTCAAATATTCTTATCTTTTCTAGACATAATTCTAATACAGCAATCAACATGCACTTTAAAAAAATTCACCTGTCAAACATTTCCCGCCGCAGCAATTTCATACAAAATGTGAAAGCTAACTTTAGTAACCATCTCATTCTCAGTGTTGACTTTCTTGAAAACTTGCTGTTCACCACTCAGTTTTTCCGCTAAACTTGATGCTTTAATTTTTTTTTTTCATTTGGGTCAAATTTAGTGAGAACAGGAAGTTTTGTTTCAAAGTGCTGCCGAAGGTTGTATTCTTTTTGGAACAGCTAATGTTTCGCGACACACAATGCTCTGTAATAGGCGTTAGAAAACAACATCATATTATTCTTTAATTTGTGACTGAGGTCATGTATTTATTTATTAATTATGTGAAAATCTATGGGAGCAGATCCAGTTTAAATTTACTACACACACACAAATCTCAAACAGAAGACTATCTCCACCTAATTTGATCTAAGCTGGTCTTTCGTTAATATAGGGTACCCAGTTGTCAATTTTATGAGCCTATAATAACAAAAACAGAAAGGCGTTGTCATTCTACATGAGAGAAAACATTTTTTAGTTACAAGATTTAGTATTTATAAAGAGTTTTATTTTTTTTAATTGTTTCGTATGACAGAACTATAATTGGGAAGGTTATACTTGTGGTAGATAGAATATTGTTCAGTCATCAGATTTCAGTATTTTTAGTCTCTGTCGCTCGCCCTGTCTTACTCTGTCTACTGTTCATTGCATGTAGGTCATGAACATGTTCAGAAGGATTGATACCAAATACCTATATTAAACTCTTTTTACATTGCAAGCCTGTACGTCACAATCAATTCCATAATGATAATTTAATTAGGGAACTACGTGGGACAGTCGCATAATTATACTTTTAAAAATAAAAACCAAAATTATACATTTATTTCCAGAACCTGTCATGGGCCACACAGTGCGACCCTTATGCGGCCCGTATATTGGGCATGCCTGTTTTAAAGCAATATGCTGTGTATCTTTCTGTGTGCTGTAACTTCTAATTATAGTTTTTTTTGCTTCTGATGGGGCATAGAGCCACAACTGCAGTTGGTCCCCACGCAATAAGCCTGCTTCAGAGCACTCATGTGCTGCTCTTACAGCAGACGTTTGTGTAGCAATGTTTGTTTCATGATGAGGTTGCCAGCTCCATGTAGAACCTCATATTAGTCACCTCTTATGATATTATGTTGTAGCACTGAACTTTATTACTGCATCATCAACTGGACAATCTGGCATAAATTATATATCAGAATATCCTGACAGAGGGCAAAGGAAGCATATACCTGATGTTAGAAGAAAGTAATGCACTTTCTTTGGGCTTGTTATAAGAAGAAAAAAGCTGGAATATCTTGAGAACAGGAAACATTGAAGGAAAGAGAGAGAGAGAGAGACGACAACAGAGAGGACAGTTTGACATCATCGCGTGGAAAGAAGTCAACAACAGAATTGACCAATAGTTCTGGAGACAGGAAGTTGTGGAGAGACGTGATCGCCTATGCCACCAGGCATGGTACTGAAGAAGTTTTCATTTACTGAGATTTAATTTTCAGTGTGCAGGTATATGTACAGAGATTTAGTTTTCAATGTACAGGTATATGTACAGAGATTTAGTTTTCAATGTACAGGTATATGTACAGAGATTTAGTTTTCAATGTACAGGTATATGTAATGAGATATAGTTTTCAATGTACTGGTAAATGTACAGAGATTTAGTTTTCAATGTACAGGTATATGTACAGAGATTTTGTTTTCATGTACAGGTATATCTTCTTCTTCTTCTTCTTGCGATCGCATCTTTGATGATTACACCGTCAGACGAGTTCTCATGATGAATTCGACTGTTGTTTGAAGTTCCTCTTTAACTCCATATAGCTTTGAGTTTAGTGTTGAGTCATTCGGCCAGTATATCTTTCTTAACTGGTCATACAGAGGACAGTCCTGTAGAACATGCTCAGCAGTTTGTTCGTTTAATCCACATGTGCACAGTGGTGAAGCAGACAATCGTAGCTTGTGCATGTGTTTATTCAGTTTGTTATGCCCTGTCCTGAGTCGAAAAAATAGTTATCTGTCCCTGCCGGTCGAGAGTGTGATAGTCGTCTTTGGGTTGGTTCTGTTCTCTTCTGATAGTCTGGATAGCTATCTTTTTCTCAAAGTATGTGACTTCATTATCTTCTTGTTCACATTCTCCTCCCTTTTTTGCAAGTTTATCTGCCTTTTCATTTCCGGGTACACCACAATGAGATGGTACCCACTGAAGTATGGTTCTCTTTTTGGCAGCTACCTTGTTTAGTTCATTTCTCAGATGCGGGAGTTTACCACCCTTAAGAGCTTGCAGGACAGACAGTGCATCTGTGAGGATGACTACCTGGTGGCAGTCAGAGTTGGTGTTATAAATCATATTTGCAGCTTGCTCTAGAGCTTGAACCTCAGCTGTATAGTTGGAACAGAATTTACCAGTGGGAATGTGCCTAGTCTCATAGTGGTTGTCAGGATATGAGATAAAGATACCGGCACCTCCATTCCTAACAGCATTATTTGCTGATCCATCTGTATAGGCATGTATCCATGATTGATCGGGATAGCTTTCTTGGATCATACTCAATGTAGCAGTTCGTTTTTGCAGATCATTATACTCACATCCACTTGTGAGACCACTGACTGATGTATTAATTTGGAGGGCACTGCTGGCCTGCTCCCATGGTACAGGGTATAGGGTGGGCTTCAGTGGTGTTGTCTTCATGGATAGGTCTTCTTGATGCTGTCTTATAAGTCTTTTCCCCCGATGCACAAAACTGCTACGCTTTAGACGTCCCAATGCCAGATCATCTAGTCTTGCTGTTATGGTTTTTGTGTGAGCCTCTTTGAATTTGAGCTAAACTCGGGCCTTTCGTTCTGCGTTTTCAATATGCTTATTCCATGTAAGCCTTTGGTCAAATGTCACCCCAAGATAGGTGGGGTAGCTTTCTTCCTTGATCACGGTTGTCCCTAGGTGTATGTTAGCTGATTTGTCCTTGGGGGCGAGGGAGAACAGTGTTGTGGAGGTTTTGTCTGTGTTTATTGTGATAAGCCATTTCTCTGCCCATGACACTAGCATGTCTGCTGCCCACTGCATTCTATAATTTGCTGTGGTGACATTTTCATCAGCGCACCAGAGTACTAGGTCATCTGCATATAAGGCAGCTTTAACTCCTGCAGGGAGATCTTTCACCAGGTCATTGATGTAAACAAGGAAGAGTGTTGGGGAAATTACTCCTCCTTGAGGTACCCCCTGATGGAGCAACACTTTTCTGCTCTGCAGACCGTCAAGAGTGACTCTAGTTCTCCTGTTATGCAAGTATGACTGGATCCATTTCATCATGTTGCCTTGGATTCCACTTCTCCTAAGTTTTGCAATGAGGCCATCTTTCCACACCTTGTCAAAGGCCTGCTTGAAGTCGACCCAGATCGTTAGGACCTTTTTCTTCTCCTGGAAGGCATCTTCTATTGCTTGAGACAAGTAAGTAACTTGGTCTTCTATACTGTAGCATTCTCTAAATCCAGCTTGTTCCGGCACCAGGATCTGCTCAGACTCTAAATACCATTTCAATCTGTGGTTGACTATTCGCTCCATAGTCTTCCCAACACAGCTTGTGAGACTGATTGGCCGGTAACTTGCAGCCTCGGTCTTACATTTCCCTTTCTTTAGTATGGGTACTGTGATGGCTTCTCTCCATACTTGGGGTACCGTTCCTTTCAACCAGCTGTGGTTGAATATCTCAAGCAGTTTTGTCTTTGCTGCTGAGCTCAGATTTACTAGCATTTCGTTGCTGATTTTGTCTGGGCCGGGTGACTTTTGAAACTTAAGCTTGGAAATAGCCTTCTGTAGTTCTCCTAGTGTGATGGGTTCCCTCATTGGGGCAGGAGTATCTGTCTGTCCCATGGTTGCCAGTATTTCTTTTCTTATCTCTCTCTGATGATCTATGTTAATGGGTAAGTTGCTTTCTGAACTGTATCTTCTAGCAAACAAGTCTGCAGCTTGTTTTCCTCTGAAAAGTTTGCCACCTTCATCCAATGTGATAGTCTGCCTAGGTGAGGAACGCTCTTCATTTAGAGACTTGACTAATCTCCAAAGTTTCCTGCCGTCTTTCTCAAGGTTCAGCGATGCCGTTTTAGTTCTCCAGCTTTTCCGTTTTTCTTCTAGCTTTGTTCTCTGAAACTCTGCTACAGCCTTTTTCCATTTGTTGTGAGTTTCAAGTGAAGGCTGAGACTCTGCGTCCTTTCTAGCCCTGTCCATGGCTTCCTGACGTTCTTGGAGTGTGCTGGACCAGTATGGTATGTAGTTACGCCGGCATCCTTTGGGAATGGTTTCTTTTGCAGCTTGTAGTATGCATCTGTTGAAGTCTTTTACCACTTCATTAATGTCTCTGTTCTGTACCTTGAGGGTAGACAGCAGCGTGTTCACCTGATGCCTGAATAAACCCCAGTTGGCTTTTTTGTAGTTCCATCTTGTAATGGCTGGGCCTGTACTGAGAGTTGCACTCTGGACAGTAAGAAAGATTGGGCGATGGTCGCTTCCCCCTAGTTGGTCTCCTACTTCTCTACTAATAGATCCAGCTATATCTGGTGTGGAGAAGGCAAGATCTGGTGTTGAAGTTGTGTGCCATCCTCTGGAGTAGAAGGTAGGAGTATCTGTGGCATTATTGACTAGGATTAGGGAGTGATCATCTTGCCAAGTTTCAACCTCTTCACCTCTGTGATCCAGATGGTTATAGCCCCAGCTCTGGGAGTGGCTATTAAAGTCTCCAACTGCTATAAAGTTGGTGGCTGGTACCTGTATAGAGCTGAGACTCAGGGGTTTGTTGTTCGGACAGTAATAGTTCAGGAGTTCTATTTCCATCTTGTCTACCTTTATCTGCAACAGCTGATATTCTGCTCCATCCATGAAGGTTTTCCTTTCGTGTGCAGGAATGTTATTCCTTACAAGAGTAAGTACTCCTCCTTTTCGTCTATCTTTTCTGTCGGATCTGAAGCATTGATATCCCCTTATTTTAAAGGTTTGATCTGCTTTCAAGTGA
Source organism: Oreohelix idahoensis (assembly GCA_024509875.1). NCBI lineage: Eukaryota > Metazoa > Mollusca > Gastropoda > Stylommatophora > Oreohelicidae > Oreohelix > Oreohelix idahoensis. The sequence continues at coordinate 77,459 of JAMPIV010016865.1, forward strand.
GTCTCTTGGATACAGCAAACACTGACTTGCTTCTCATACAAGATGTTTTCCAGCTCTGTCTTTTTGCTGTATCCAGCCTGCTTGCTGTTCACTCCCTCTGCATTCCAGTGCATCATGACAAGTGGCACTCTGGGTTTCTCTTTTTCTGTTTTTGTTTTGGTCAGTAGTTCTCCGCCGTCTGCTGACTCCACAAGACGGTCTAGAGGGTCCTCCAGTAGCTGAGGGTGGGCTCTGTCGAGGCTCAGAGCCCGGCACTGCACCTGCCTGGTGGAGCTCCACAGGGCGAGCACCAGTACGAGATTTATTTGACGGTGTACTCTCCATAGAAAAAAAAAAAGCGAGTTGCGTGATACTGTGGTTTCCGGTGCGCCTTCTGGCCCAGTATCTATGACTTTAGCACCTGTTCAACGGGAGAGTGGGCTCATCCCTAATCTGTTTATGTTCCCAGTAGTAGACTATTCGCAAGCAGCCTGGGGGTGTCACTGCTCTGCGCGGACCTTGTTTACCGAGGCGGCGTCCGAGCTCGTATGGTGAAAATATGGTTGCATTATCTTCAAAATAGCCCTGTCTTTCCTGCCATCCTGCAACTTTGAGTTAGGGAGTTCTGAGCTCCAGTCTCTTTCCCAGGCATTTTATCCTGGCCTGGCACGCATACAGAGGACCCCACTTCTGGTTCTAAGTTAGCAGTTGGGGACAGGTGGGGTAGCACACTGTGCATTCCCCGTCATCCAGGGGGCTCTCCAACTATGCAGAGCTTGCACAATGCTGTGCTCTGGTTCTGGGCTCACCCAAGGAATCCTCACGTCCTGCACAGAGCCACTTCCAGATACCCACCACCTGCCAACCCCCCATTGTAGAAATCTCCTGCATGCGGCCATCCAGTCAAGAGCCAGTATTAAGTCTGGTGCCCAAGTGATTCCCCCCAAGCTCAGTGTGCAATTCTGGGTTCTCATCATGCTGCAACACAGGGGGGATTGTGATGCTCAGCCATCTCTCTCAACTCTGCACCGATAAATGACATCGGGGACTTAACTGTGTCTCAGTACTGGGAGGCCCCGTTTCCGGGTACACCACACACAGCCAGTTGAGGCAACGGTCGCCGTGGGCGTGTCTTCAGTGGGGAAGTTGTGGAGTCTTCCTGTCCATGTTCTTGCACATCCTAACACTGCCCGCAAGACATCGGATACAGGTATATGTATAGATATTTAGTTTTCAATGTACAGGTATATGTACATATATTTAGTTTTCCATGTACAGGTATATGTACATATATTTAGTTTTCCATGTACAGATATATGTACAGAGATTTAGTTTTCTGTGTACAGATATATGTACAGAGATTTAGTTTTCCATGTACAGATATATAGTTTTCCATGTAAAGGTTTATGTACAGAGATTTAGTTCTCCATGTACAGGTATATATAGTTCTTGTAAATGCAACAATGTTGTTTGTCTCCATCAGGTTGGTTTAGACAATGTGACTTTATCTCCCACACCACCGATGTAGACATTGGTATTTTTATCAAGGACTATAGAGAAGAGTTAGTCAGCTTTCACATTGAGGAAACCTGTGAATAGCATTACAAAGCAGTGCTTGTTCTAGAACCCCCAGGGTAAGAGAAGCAGAGGTAGATCAAGAAACACATGGAGAAGAGAACTGGAGACAGAAGTGAAAATGTTGAGGAAAATAAGCTTGAGCTGTTGGCATGTGAAAGGTGGACGGCACGTGTTTGTTGAAGGCTTATGCTCCTTGGGGAGCTAAAGGGTATTGATTGATTAATTGAAGTTTCCCCTGTCTATGTAAAAAAATCGCACGTTACGGAAACGGCAACAAATGGAAAAACTTTGATGCGGGACGGACATCCAGAGTCTCAGGCTCGTATGACTGCCAGTGGTGAAAGCTGAAAGGAAGCCATTGGCATGAAAATGGATGCCCTGACCGCAAAACACGAAACCAGAATTGGAGTTTGGAACGTCAGAACTATGAATGAGGCAGGAAAGCTGAGACAAATCACAGCAGAGATGCGGAACTATGAATTACATATCCTGGGAATAAACGAGAGCAGATGGACAGGGATGGGAAGAAAAAAAACAGCTACAAGGGAAACAGTACTTTATTCTGGTAGAGAGGATGGTCAGCACAACAAAGGTGTAGGCATTATCCTGAAGAAAGGATTGGAAAGGTCTTTACTGGAATGGAAACCCATCAACAATAGACTGATAAGAACAAGACTGAGAGGGAGATTCACCAACACCACAATGATACAATGCTATGCACCAACAAACGACAGCGATGAAGAGATCAAGGACGAGTCAATCTGAAGAAGACAGAGGTCATGACACTAAATGTGGGCAATCCTGAGCCAATAAGAGTAAGGAACCAGAAGTTAGAACAGACAGACACATTTACTTACCTAGGATGCATAGTATAACACCTGATGGCGGAACAAGCAAGGACATTAACAACAGAATGAATAAAGTGAGAACTGCCTTTGCTAGTCTCAACAACATTTGGAAGTCTTCCCAGTACAGCACAAACACCAAATTAAGACTGTATGAGAGCTGTGTACTTTCAGTGCTTCTCTATGGTGCGGAATGCTGGAGAGTAACAGAGAAGGAAATGTCGAAAATGTCCTCTTTCCACACAATCTGCCTATGGAAAATTCTCTGAATCTTTTGGCCAAACACCATCAGCAACCAAGAACTACTTATTCGGAGTAGTCCTATTCTTTCTTTGTCTCCTCAGAGACCCCCAGGAACTACACAGGGTCCTTTCAACCATACTAAAGTTATAATCATCTGTTGCTTAATAATACACATTAAACAGTGTTTTTACATGGCAGATATGTAGATAATATCCCAGAACAGCTACCTTGTTTTTAACATGGTAGATATGTAGATAATATCCCAGAATAGCTCCTTTGTTTTTACATGGTAGACATGTAGATAATATCCCAGAACAGCTCCCTTGTTTTTAACACGATAGATATGTATATAATATCCCAGAATAGCTCCCTTGTATTTACATGGTAGACATGTAGATAATATCCCAGAACAGCTCCCTTGCCCTTTGAATAAGTATATGAGGAAGATACATTAGAGTAAATTTTTTTAGTAGAATCAACCATTCTCGTCAGCTGCTATATGTTTAGTAGCCTGTGATCAGGCGTCCATTCATGTGCCATATACTTCTTCATCCCCACACATTAAGTACACCAGTTGATAGCATTACAAGGCAGTCCCCAATCGGGAATCCACAGGACAAGAGAAATAGAGGGAGACCAAAAATACACGGAGAAGATAACTGGAGACATACATGACAAGGATAAGGAAGACACTGAACGACCTTGAAAGGATGGCACAAGACAGCAGGATGTGGCATGTTTTTTGTTTAAGGAGCTGAAAGTTTTTTCCCCCCATGTCTTTTGTATGGAGCATTAACAGTTAGGTCAATGAAAATAGGTAACAAGAAGTCTTACAGAGAAAATGGACAAAGAAACAGCAAAAGTTATGACCACAAGGTCTTTGTCAGGGACATTTACATGAAAACAGTCAAGAAAAGAAATCTAAGTGCATACAAATTTTGGAAAAGGATGACCAAAAAAAAAAAAAAAAGACTTACGCTACCTATTGTAATTCACGTTATCTATTATCACAGGCTTAGTGGAGTTCTCCGTGTTTTCTTACGAAATATAACAAATGAATTGTTATGATTTCTGATAGGTCTGAACATGTAGACGAAAAATAAAATTGTGTGATCTTACATTTGATCTAATTATGTTTCAATCTACCATGTGTCGTTCCCAGGGGATTTGAGAGAATATGATTACTACTTCCTTGAACATGTCATAAGAAGCGACTTTTGAGAAGCATGGGGTTGGTAGCCTCATCATGTAAAACAAATAGCTACAGAACCCACCACTATGGACTGCTTTGATGCAGGCTTCCTGCACGGGGGGGGGGGGGAGCTGTCGTGAAGACTCCATGCTCTTTGAGGAGCGAAAAAGGAAATTAAGACTTCAACCTATATCTTCTTCTTCTTTGATTCTTAGCCGCTGATTGTCGAAGCAGTCAGTGGCCATCACGCCTAGTGGTGTGTTATAGGGCAGCAACAAACTGCTTCCACTTTGCTCGGTTGGCAGCCATCCTTCATGCAGTGCCCCAGCTCTGGTCCATTCTTTGCATCTCGGCCTTCACAGTTCTCCACCGTGTTGTTTATGGTCAGCCTCTCTTTCGCTTTCCTTCAGGGGTCCATAGCATAGCAGTTCTTGTGATGGCATCAGGGTCTCTTCTAAGGACGTGGCCAACCCAACTCCAGCTCTGATGGTGTACGTGCCCTCTTGGTTGCTCCGAGTACGCAGTTCTTGACTCCAGCATTCCGCACCATAGAGAAGCACAGAAAGTACACTGCTCTTATACGAGGTAGCTTCAAAAAGTTCCCGTAATTTGTGTATTGTATAGAAATAAGTAACAATACAACTATTTACACTACATTTCCTTCAAAATAGTTCCCTTCGGCAACTACACACTTTTGCCAACGTCCTTACAGCTGTTGGAAACATTCCTGGAACCCATTCTTTGACACCTCTCAGCTGCTTTGTCGCATTGGTGATAACGTCCTTAGCATCCTTGAATCTCTGCCCTTTCAGTGCTGATTTTAGGTGAGGGAACAAGAAAAAATCAGGCAGTGCCAGGTCGGGAGAATATGGAGGATGTTCCAGGGCAATCACATTGTGCATTGCGAGGTACCGCTTCACCAGTAGGGATCGATGTGCTGGCGCATTGTCATGCAGCAGAACCCAACTGTTGTTCTCCATTTTTCTGGGCGTTTTCTTGTGCCACTCAAAACGTGCGATTTCTTCATTGCGGTATCACTATATGCTTTATTAAGCACGGTTACTGTCTCTGAGGGTGACTTCTCAAGCAAATCACAAAATTTGACATTTGTGCGTTGTTCAATCAAGGACATTTTCAACTCCGACGATGCTACGTGCACACCACACAAACAAACTTCTGTAACTTCTGTTCGATAGTACATGTGAAGGTTACATCAGCCATGTCATTTCCTCAAGGTCACTAACAACTTATAAAACTATAATCTCCATGACATAATCACTCATTCAAACATGAGTCGACTATTTTGGGAACTTTTTGAAGCTACCTCGTATATCTTAATTTGGTGTTTGTACTGTACTGAGAACCAACGGGCTGATCACCCGTTTGCCAGTCACTTCGATTACGGAAACAACAGCAAATGGATTGATTTGCCGTTGCCCTAAAGACGCCAATAGGCGTGATGGGAAACAATGGCAAAGAAAACCTATCTGCTGTTGCCCTAAGACGCCACTAGGCATAATGGCCACTGACTGCTTTGACGGTCGGTGGCTAAGGACGGAAGAAGAAGAACTGTACTGAGAGGACTTCCAGATGTTGTTTAACCTGTATCTACTACCTTTTATTTTTTTCTACTGACTGTGGCATGATATTTTGCAGGTAGGATTGATTACTAGTTTCAAGTTCAGTGCATGCAAAGCTCTGTTGAACTAGTATTACCACATGAAATGCAAATAGTGAAACTCTGTTAAAAAAAAGACTCGCAGAATAATCCATCTCATTTCTTCTTTTTTTCTTCTTCGTACACTCTTAGATGTCTACTTGAGTATTTTCAAAGAAAGCAGTCGTCAGCATCAGGCTCATTTGATGTCATTAAGTATATGCTCACCTTCTTTTACATGATAGTTGAAAGTAACATGTCTGCCAGGAAACATGAGTAAATTTTTTTAATATTTTGAAGTAATTAGGGTATTTCAATGTTTTTCATGCGTGTTTTTTTTTAAACAGGTTTCTGATAGCCTTGAACTGTCATTTCTGTTTGGAGATGTGAAGTTAGACATATTTTTTTTCTATGTCACGGATAAATACATCTGGAATGGTGGTACCCAGGCGAGTTCTGGAAATAAATACAAGTAAGTAAAATTATTTTTATAATTTTTATTTTTTATTTTTTTTTTGTATTCCGCGCTAATACTCGAGGCGAAATTTCAGGTTATTATTAATGTCTAACCTGACATTGATTTTACGTGAGTATCCCTTTTTACTTGTACAGAGACAGTTGTCCCTCGCCATTCAGGCAGATACTCGCCAATTTCGGAGGTACCCATTAGAGCTGGGTCGGCTCAGGAGCCGCCAATCCCTGGTCGATGACACTCCTTCAAATGTACTCGCCAGGTCTCGAGTTAATCTAGTCCAAATCCCCGGTCGACGAAAAATCCTCAAATGCCGTCGCCCGGGTTTGATCCTGGATCACCCGGTCGCCAGAGCGGTGTGGTAACCACTACGCTAGCGCGGCTCCCCATTTTTATAATAATTTTTGATATGCAGCACACTGGTTCCCTTGGGGGGAGAGCAGCAGTGGAAAGCTATTTTCATAAATAATTGCAGGATTTCAATGAAAATGTACAGGCTTTTACCTACAAGAATTATAGTTAGATGTAACAAAGAATTTGGTGGTACTGTGCTGTTGTTTGTCATGGGAATGTTGGCCTTATCTGATTTAAATCCTCCATGTAGTTACTAGGGGTTTCTTATGAGGCAAAGGAAGAATAGGAACTTCTGCTTCCTCAGGCATGTTGTACAAGGAGGCTAATGTGAAGTTGTGCATGAAGCTGACAACCTCATCATGTAAGAGAATTTGCTACAGAAATCACCGCTGCTAGAGAATGTGAATGCTTTGTGCAGGCTTCCTGCAAGGGGCCAGCTGCTGTGGTGGCTGCATGGTTCATAGTGAGTGAAAAGAAAGATGATCATAGGATTTTCAGTTTATGTTTCAGTTTATCTTTTTGAGTTATTACCATCACATTTAAATTGGAAGCTTATCATGATAGTTTAAACCTTTTCTCAGATCAGGTTTTTGATAACTCTGGTAGATCCAGAGATTTGAATTTAGTGTCCAAGTATGGTAACAAATGTGTCCAAATGTTGCATCGTTATTTGCAGTAAATCAGAATAGTTATAAAATATGAGAAATATGTTCTGGCAAAAGTTTGTTTGCCAAGTGTCAAGTTGATTGATGAACAACTAAGCACGTTGTAAGAAAATTATAAGTAGAAAAAAAGATTCTGAGAAATTAATGATTTTTCTGCTGTATGAACAAGTGCTGTTTCTTAAAGAAATACACAATTTCTTTCAAAGTCACTCTGCACCTGTTCCTCTTCTTCTTCTTCCTTGTTCGTCCTGAAAAGGACGTTAGTTGCGTTGTGTCTGTTTACACCGGAGCTGCGATATCTGCGCCTTTCGGCCGACACATCCAACTTCAGCCCGGCATTTTTTGGGACCGGGTTTGCCTTCCGTCTTCGATCCCTACTCTCTCAGCCAGACTGCAGTGATGCAGCCTGTTTCCAGGACCACCACGTGGAGGTGGAGTAGGGTCTTGGTCAGCTATGGGTCGCTGACTGCATTCTCTATTGCTGCATCTGGGTCCCTCTGCACCTATTCAAAATGCATTCTGAAAAATGATTTTAACATATTTACATTTAGAGAATCTCAAATTATAAGAAAATGGACTAATCCAAATGGTAATACTTTTTATTTTGGCTTGACATCCCATGTCGCTCCTCCCCTTAACTTTTTAACTACCTAAGATCTCTAAACATAATTTCTATCATGTGGAAATGTTTGAACCAACGGGCTGATCACCCGTTTGCCAGTCACTTCGATTACGGAAACAACAGCAAATGGATTGATTTGCCATTGCCCTAAAGACGCCAATAGGCGTGATGGGAAACAATGGCAAAGAAAACCTATCTGCTGTTGCCCTAAGACGCCACTAGGCGTAATGGCCACTGACTGCTTTGACGGTTGGCGGCTAAGGACGGAAGAAGAAGAAGAAGGAAATGTTTGAGCAAAAATCCTAACTAACGCACAGTTTTAATAATGAAGAGGTGGAATAGTGTTTTGGAGGATACCATACCTCAGAAACCTGCAGGGAAAGAGAGTCTCAGAAACTTGCAGGGAAAGAGAGTCTCAGAAACCTGCAGGGAAAGAGTCTCAGAAACCTGCAGGGAAGGAGAAGAGAACGAAAAAAAAAAAAAAATCAAAGTAAAGACTTCAAGTCTGACATTAAAAAAAACATAACTGTTGTTAATTTTTTTTTTCTGAGGGAATTACAGAATATTGCTTAGCAGAGAGCAGACTTAAGAGCTGCTACTATTCGTCAGCATTCTAAGTGACAGGCTGAAGAAATAGAAGATGAAGAAGAGAAAATGTGTGTCATTGACTTATTCTGGTATCCTCAGGGAGAGGTAGAGGTAGAGGGAGACCACAGAGAAGAGAACTGGAGACAGAAATGAGTGGCATGAAGAAGACATGGATAGACCTTGAGCTGATGACATAGGACATGCATGGAGTCATCCTTATATGACCACCAGCTAAGCACAATGCTACAGTCAGTATATGTACGTGAAAGTGAACCTATGTCTTTGAGGCTAATTAAATCCTCATTGGCTCTTGAAATCATCCACACACTTCCAGGGATTCCCCCCGTGGTGAAACTTGTTGAGAACCCAGCATTGCACACTAAGCGTGGAGAAGTCACTTGAGCCCCAGGTGTAATTCTTTAGCTTTGACTTAGTTGACTGCATGCAGAAGGATCTCACTGTGGACCCAGGGGAAGCTGAGAAGTGGCTCTGTGCAGGACGTGACAATTCCTTGGGAGAGCCCAGAACCAGAGTACAGTATTTTAGCTCTGCATAGTTGGAGAGCCCCATTAGATGGCGGGGAATACACAGTATGCTATGCACTTCTTACTCCTAACTTGGGACCAGATGTGACGATCCTTTAAATGGGTGGGTTTGAAAAAAAATTGAAAAAAGGTGATTCGTCTTACGAGGACAAAAGACAAAGAAAATAGTCTACGTTACGGCCACAAGGCCTTCGTCAGGAAAGGAAAGAAAGTGAAGTCTAGATAGGACACATAAAAAACTTAATAAAATAAAAAAACTAAAAAACGAAACCGGACAATAAACTACCCAACGGGATAAAAGTGGGGACTGGAAATAGAAGAGGACAGAATGAGTGGGAGATAAATAAATATGAAATTAAAAAATGTATATGGCATACAAATAGGAGAATAGGATAAGAGTGGAAAGAGTCAAATAGAGCAAGAGAGGAAAGGGTGACCTCAGACAAAGGTGTGAAAAGTGTTGAGACCGGCTGGTTTTAGACACCCCATGCGGTGTATAAGACGGTTCTCAAGCTGTTCTCGGCTGGCAGTGTCAGAGGAGCAGGATCGGATCGCTGTGACCTGGATGTCGATGGGACCATGGTGGTCAGGACCATTGAAGTGTATGGCAACTGGTGTGGACTTTTGCTGAGCGATGTCATTTAAGTGCTGGCTGAATCTGTCCCCAAGTCGTTTGCCTGTTTGGCCAATATAGGTTTTGCAGCAACGTTTACATATGATCGTATAAATGACATTGCGCGATTCACACGTGAAGCTACTAGTGATGGTGTACGTAGCCTTAGGAAAGGACACCTTCTGGGTTGAGGTGACATACTTGCACGTGTTGCATCTTGTCCGACCACAGGGTAGTGTGCCAAAGTGGGTGGCATTCTCCTTTGGGAGACGGCTGTGAACAAGAAGATCCTTCAAGTTCTTGTCACGTCTATATGCCACCAAAGGTGCTTCACTGAATACTTCTTGGGTCACAGGCTCTGCTTGGAGGATAGGGAGGTGGCGGAAAAGGATCTGTTTGACAGTAGTACTATGAGGGTGATGGGTCAAGATTAATTTGACTCTATCCGAAGTGGATTTATGGTGAGGTATGAGGGCCTCCTGACGAGAGATGGGGAGCACACGTTGGAGAGCAGAGGTGAGAACATGTTCTGGATAAAGTCTGTTACGGAAGAAATCCAACATCTCATTTGCTCGTAAGTGGAAGTCATCGTCGTCTTGGCATAAACGGCGGAGGCGGAGAAGTTGTGAAAAAGGAAGGGAGTCACGACAGGCCCGAGGATGAGAAGAGGTATACAGGAGGTAGCTGTGGGCATCTGTCGGCTTGTAGTATACTGAGGTATTAAGGCCGGAGGGCGTGATAGAAATAGTAATGTCAAGGAAGTTGACAGAAACTGTGGAGACGAGGGAGGTGAACTTAATGGTGGGGTGAAAGTGGTTCACAAAGTCGATGAAGCGGTGTAAATCAGTCTCAGACATATCTGTGAGACCTATGCCATCATCGATATATCTGCGGTAAAACCCAGGGAAAGGACCGGAGTATTGTTGCCATATCTGATGCTCCAAGTGGCCCATGAATAGACAGGCATAGCTGGGACCCATCTTCGTTCCCATGGCAACACCACTAATTTGGTCAAAAAATTGACCATTGAATTCAAAGGAATTCAGGTTAAGGACCAGTTCAGCAAGACGGAGAAGGGTGTCAGTGGATATAGAAGGGCAAGTGCGCTGATCCAGAAAAAACCGAAGAGCTCGGAGACCATCAGAGTGGGGAATAGAGGTATACAGAGAGCAGACGTCTAGCAAGAAAAGACGGTAGGAGCGGTCTGCTGGGAGTCGGATAGAGGAGAAAGTAGTAAGAGCGTGATTGGTGTCTTTGATGAAGGAGGGAAGACTCTCAACGATAGGCTGGAAAATGCTGTCGAGGAAGTCAGAAATGTGTTCAGTAGGACAAGAACAGGCTGAGACAATCGGTCTTCCAGGGTTTTCGATCTTGTGAATTTTGGGGAGCATGTAGAATACAGGCTTGCCCAAAGAGCTGTCATGAATCCTAAGACGAGATGCCCCGGGAGGAAGATCATTACTATTGATAAGCTGTTTAATGGTGTTGTGTACAATGCGATTGTTAGAGACAGTCGCATCGCTGGTCCTAGACCTGTAAAAAGAGCCATTGGTCAACTGGTTTTTACCTTCACTTAGGTACAAGTCTTTCTGCCAGACGACAATGGCTCCTCCCTTGTCAGCCGGTTTGATGACAATGTCGTCTCTACGGCGAAGAAGGGAGAGAGCACTAGACTCTGCCGAAGTGAGATTGGAATAATGCAATCTACGAGGGCGGAGCTGCTGAATGTCATGGATGGTGTTCTTGATATACAGGTCCAGGGCATGAGAGGCTCCAGGTTTAGGTGTAAAGGGAGGTTTAGTAGAGTCAGAAAAGCGTGCAAAGATGTCGGATTCAGCCTGAGACTGCGGAGTGCTGTCTTCCTCTCTAAAATGGAGCTTCAGCCTCATGCGACGGTGAAACCGATGAACATCCTGGAGGAGATTGTATTGGTCTAGGGTCGGACGAAGAGGAACAAATTTTAAGCCCTTACTAAGAACAGAGCGCTCTTCCTCAGAGAGGGGTAGATCTGGGGGGATGCAGACTACCTGAGCGCATGATGGAGTGGAGGATGGAGGGGTAGCTTTGGGGGTAGGGATGAGACGGGATAGTTTATGGTGTTTAGACGTGGAAAGGAACTCATGCAGCTGCCGGTTCAAGCCAAGCTGGAGAAACTGGAGCTCATGACTTCAACTCAACATGTTTTGGAATGGCAGAATAGCCACAGGAAAAACCTAGATCTACAGTGTAGGTAATACAACTTGGTATTGGCTGCTAAAGAGCGAGAAGCTCAGCAGATCTAGTTACACAACATCAGCAATGGTACAGGACAGGAGGACGTGGCATACGTTTGTTGAAGGCCAGTGTTCCTTGAGAAGTTGATGAATGAATGAAGGATTACTGAATATTAAACTTAATAACATCAGAATGTTTTACGTATTTTTGATTCACTGTCTTGTCAGTGTTGTCTTAATTGACTTCCAGTTGGTATCTTATTGTTAGTAAAGTAAATGATTAACTTTGTGCCTCTTTGTGTCTGCAGGTACATCTTCCCAAAATTTGAACTCTGCTGGACAGAATTTTTAGAGCTGTTGGTCAGAGTTCCCTGTCCACCACATGCTTATATCCATGCAAATTATGGACCTAAATGGATGATACCTGACCTGGCCTGGGATTGGAAATCCAGCCCTAATAATGTGAGAGAAAATGGCAAATGGCCAGAAAAAGAGTGGGATGATGTTATACAGCTATATGAGTGACAGTAGACTAGTAATGTGACACAGCTGCATAAGTGCTAGAATATGTGCAATATGGCACAACTGCATTGCTGAGAGCATATACAACGTGACACAGCTGCACTAATGAGAGAACAGATTTAATAACGTAATGTGACAGAGCTGCATTAGTGGGCGAGCACGTGTAATGTGACACAGCTGCATTAGGGGGAGAATATGACACAGCTGCATTGTTGAGAGCATATACAATGTAACACAGCTGCACTAGTGAGAGAACATATGTAATATGACACAGCTGCATTAGAGGGAGAATATGTGCAATATGACACAGCTGCATTGTTGAGAGCATATGCAGTGTGACAGCAGCACAAGTGAGAGAACATATGTAATATGACACAACTGCATTGGTGAGAGCATAACGTAATGTGAAAGAGCTGCATTAGTGGGAGATCACATGTAATATGACACAGCTGCATTAGTGGGAGAATATGGCACAGCTGCATAGGTGAGAGCAAATGTAATGTGACAGAGCTGCATTAGTGAAAGAGCTCATGTAAAATGACAGAGCTGCATTGGTGAGAACAAACGTAATGTGAAAGAGCTGCATTAGTGAGAGAGCATATGTAATATGACACTGACAGAGCATATATAGCGTGACAGATCTGCATTAACGAGAGAACAAAATGCAGTGTGACACAGCTGCATTAGTGAGGGAATATATTTATTGTCATAGATTTACATATGAGTGAAGGAAACAACGATAAAACAGCAGCAAAGTGAATTAATAATTACGTTGCATATAGCTGTTTGAGTTAGAGAAAATATGTGATGTGATACATTTTTGTTCCCTGTGTGGTTCCCGGGTGTGTCCTTGATGAGACACACAAAGAATAGGACCACTACTCTGATTAAGGATTGTTGTAAGATGTGATTAAGGTGAGGGTTGGGCATGGGGTTGGAAGTCCCATCATACAAAACAAATTGCTGCATGGAGGCTACTGCATTGGTGTGCCCGTGCTCCATAAAGAGAGTAAAATGGAAGGCAATAAGAAGGAAAACAGTCGTTTGTGTGAATTAAATCATTTGCAATGATACTCTTGTATAGGTAATTGTGGTATGGTGTGACAGCTGTTTCAGTGAGTGAAATGTGTAATTTAGCTGAACAGGTGGGAAAAAATGTATATGCAGTACTGCTATATGAATGTGTGCCTGAAGTGAGATGATATCATTTATGTGCATTTGCAAAATATGACATGAGAGATTGTTATTGTTGTTCAGAATTGACGTCATTACACTCTGGGCAAATCCATAGGTGCTCAATCTTCCTCAGCAAATGTCGAAGGGTATGAGTGCTGATTGTTTCTGTTGTGCTCTGCTTGTATACACACCGGAGGCATCCACTCATATGTCCATCCCGACCAGTCTTATGTTTGATGCCAAATTCCAGCAGCCTTAGCCTTGATAATTCATCGATTGCAGTGTCATTCTCTAATAGGCGATCATTACTAGTCCTCAGTGTCTCTCCCTTGTCCATATCCAGTGAACCCACTATGGGTGCTCTTGAAGCTAGTCTGTCAGCTCTTTTATTGCAGCGTACGCCTACATGACCAGGACAGTAGATCCGCACCAGTTCCTGAAGATTCAGGGTTTCCAGTCATGCCATAAACATCCATTTTGGACCTTCTGGAGCATGGACTGAGAGTCTGACAATAACTGTCCTTATTAATGAAGTTTCAGACAGCCACCTTAAAGCTGCAGTAGCTGCCTCTACCTCAGTTCTCATGCTGAAGGTTGTTGTCGTGTAAGCCTTGCTATGTTCAGTGACGATCCTGCCCTTAACTCTAACCAAGAAACCCCATCCTGATTTCTCACCATGGACTATAGACCCATCAGTGTACACAATGGCATCATCATATGTGGCATGATCATTTATCAGTTCATTAATTTCTAGCTCTGCTTTCGCATTGCCCCAAGCTATGCACTGTCATGAGAGAATAAAGATGTGTAACTGAAGCAAATAAATAGTTCTAGAACTGAGAGAAATCAAATGATGTATTTCAGATGTATGATTGTGGTAAAACGTATAAAGTGATGTTATACAACAAAAGAAATCATTATACATATACTTAAATGAAATAATACTAGTGTATGTATTATTATACTCCTTATACTCTTGTTATGCCCAGAGTAAATAGAAGAAACAAAGTTAAACACTTGTCGGACGGGGGGACGTCTTCTGATGATCAGATTGCTTCCTGTTGTATCGCTCTGTAAAGAGTTTCCTATCAATAAGATTTTACAATGTTTCTTGTGGTATTCTAGGTGTTGACTTAAAGTGAAACTACTACTGTTGATTCTGAACTGATTTCAGCAACAGAAGTGCTGGTTGATGTTTTGTTGAAGTTGTGATTTCAAAATTTTTATAGTATGGGGTGACAGTCTCCTTTCAAGCCTCAGTAACACACATGTGAACACACCAACAGAGATGTTTGTGTTAAGATAATTGGCAATGTTTTTTCTAATGGCTCAATAATGTCTGCTTTAAAACTTTTTTTCAATACTTGACCTTTTGTTATTGATACTCGTACATGCATGTTCACAGAGATGTTTCACATTAAATTTACACTGAAAGTGTACTTCACTGTTTAGAATTCTTATAAAAATAGATACAGTGTAAAGACTAATTACAAAATCAAAGAGTGAAGTGAATACAGGTGCTGTATAGAAGGAAGATACCCAGTCTGTCCAGTTGACTGTTATTTGAATTTTTTGGATGCATACATTTTTTTTTCCAGAGTGTTGTAAAAATTATGTATGATGTTAACATGCCGAGAAGCGCAAAGTCTTCTTTATACAGTGCAATCCACGGAAGCCGAACTCACTTTTGTCGATTTTTGCTTCACAAGAAGCAGTTCAGGAAGTCCCAACAAAATGTCTTTTTTGGCTTTGTTAAAAATAAGCTGGTTTTGTTGACTTCTGATAACTAGAATTGTCAGATAAGCTGAGGTAATTTCTCTGCCCCAACTCAAATTTGGACTCGCATAAGTAGAAGTTTTGCCGTCATCGTCTGAGCTACAGTATTACATCTTCTTCTTTGATCCTTAGCCGCCGAGCGTCAAAGCAGTCAGTGGCCATCACGCCTAGTGGCGTCTTGTAGGGCAACAACAAATTGATTCCACTTTGCTCGGTCGGTGGCCATCCTTCGTACAGTGCCCCAACTCTGGTTCATTCTTTGCATCTCAGCCTCCACAGTCATCCGCCAAGTTGTTTTGGTCGGCCTCTCTTTCGTTTTCCTTCAGGGGTCCAAAGCATAGCTGTTCTTGTGATGGCATCGGGGTCTCTTCTGAGGACATGGCCAACCCAGCTCCAGTGTCTGCCAGCTATGATGGTGTGCATGTCCTCTTGCTTGCTACGAGTAAGCAGATCTTGGTTGGTGATGGTATTCGGCCAAAAGATTCAGTGAATTTTTCTTAGGCATATTGTGTGAAAAGAGGACAATTTCGACATTTCCTTTTCTGTAACTCTCCAGCATTCCGCACCATAGAGAAGCACAGAAAGCACACAGCTCTGATATAATCTTAATTTTGTGCTTGTGCTGTATTGAGAGGACTTCCAGATGTTGGAATTTTTTAGCGAAGAGATGATAAAAGTTAATAAACGTCCGAGCATCCAGCAGTACATTAAATGCTAACATTCATTACGCCAGCAAGAACGTACTTGTTGAGCTGGCTGAGTGAACACTGGATCACCACGGTTTGCGAGAAAAGGGCTTCCATTAAAATCTGACAGTAAAGAGACTATGCAGTTGGGATCTGATGATAACAGCAAGTGAAACCCGTGAATGGTAAATAATAAACATAAACAAGTATGTAACACTTATAAGAAAGAAAGAAGGAAAACACTAGATAATAGAAAAATAACTGAAAAGCCCCTGGATAAGGGACAGACAGCCCTTAAATCAGTTTACCTGTCCTTCAATGGCTATCACTGTAGTAATCCAATCCACATAAGAATCGCAAACAGAGCACACAAAA
This sequence comes from Oreohelix idahoensis, assembly GCA_024509875.1. NCBI lineage: Eukaryota > Metazoa > Mollusca > Gastropoda > Stylommatophora > Oreohelicidae > Oreohelix > Oreohelix idahoensis. The sequence goes on from JAMPIV010016865.1 coordinate 93,560, forward strand.
ATACTAAGCTGAAATGCGATTCGAGCATTTTTACAACCGCATCTATGCTACTAGCAATTAACTTGACACTACAATTTAGGCTTCATTAAATTACTTCTGAAAACTTCAAAAGATGCATTATCACCAGACCTAAAGGTCTGTTATATTTGGACATGCGCTCTAATATAACTGACTAGGTTGAACGGGACGCGCCTCGCCTCGCCAAAACTAGGCAAAATTTTATTTAAAAATAAAAAGATGCAGAAATGAACATTAAAAATTGAAATACTTATTTCTGAATAGTTATAATAATTGCTTCCTTCCCTTTTATTCTGACGCAAATGTCCAAATTTGAGCAAACTTTTGAAAAGCAGAATTTCTGATAAGTAGAAGTATTTAGATGGTCCTAGTGACTTCTACTTATCCAGACTGCACTGTATATGAACTTCTTTATACTGTCTCACGAAATTCTCAGTACACTCTTATTTGTTTATGAGTAATTTATGCAACAGGTGTGGGAATGAGAACTTGGTTGTCATGTGAATGGTCTTAAAACATTCCATGTTTATTTTATATTTCGGGTAAAATATGCGAAAGGTCTTCCTTCTCTTGAAAATCTTTACATGTCTTCTCTTTTCTCAGGGGAGAACATGCAGTCTCTGACTGCAAGAGTTTCCATCTCTCTCTTTCTTGAGTTCTTTCAGAATATTGCTTATTCTGTTCATTATTTTCTCTTGTTAAACCATGTCTTTCTTGTAATAATTTTTTATGTCTTGCTATCAAACCTCACAATCCATGTAAATTTGTTTAGATGTTTATAAATGTATATTGATCTGTATATCCTTCTTTTGTAAGATATGTTTACATATACTTATATTACTGGAATCATTAACTCACATTACTGGTGCTTTTTAGTGTTGTTTTTGTGATTTGATGCTTAAAATTGAACATTTTAAAGATTTATGTGTTGGTTATTTCTTGTATATATACACAGCATTTTGAGTTGTCTCCACATGGTGTGTTGTCAGTCAGCAGCAAAAATATTGTTCTTATTCTGGTGTGTTGTCAGCTGCAGAAATCTTGTTCTTATTCCTGTGTGTTGTCAGCTGCAGAAATCTTGTTCTCCTTCTAGTGTACTGTCAGTCAGCTGCAGAAATCTTGTTCTCCTTCTAGTGTACTGTCAGTCAGCTGCAGAAATCTTGTTCTCTTCCTAGTGTACTGTCAATCAGCTGCAGAAACCTTGTTCTTATTCCTGTGTGTTGTCAGCTGCAGAAATCTTGTTCTTATTCTTGTGTGTTGTCAGCTGCAGAAATCTTGTTCTTATTCCTGTGTGTTGTCAGCTGCAGAAATCTTGTTCTTATTCCTGTGTGTTGTCAGTTGCAGAAATCTTGTTCTCCTTCTAGTGTACTGTCAGTTAGTTGCAGAAATCTTGTTCTCCTCCATGGTGAAAATGTGATGTTTCTCTTTGGGGGCTCTGCCTTTGTCTTTGGCTCCTCAAGGAATTGATTCCTTTGCTACTTTTAGAGTTGCTCAATTTATTCTTACCAATTCTCCCATTTTTTGTCACCTGCTGATCTCTTTGCATCACTTCTCAGTTAGGTCTGCAAACATTTTCCAGTTTGCTGGTTGGGGCTTATTAGTTGTTTTTGTCATCACCTTGAGTAAAAGGTTGTTAGGTCTTCTATCTAATTGATAAGCCAGTCTGCCATTCCTGTCTTATGGCAACTGTCACTCTGTGCCCCACTTTTTTTGTGTGGCTGTTAAAGCCACAAATTAATAGAGTTGTGTTTTGATCGTTGCTAGTTCTATGGGTTTTCCTGGTGGTGACGTATAATCATTTCCTGGCCTATCACAATGTCTACACCTGCTACCTCAGTGTGTTCTCTTGTTTGGATTTGTATTTCTTTGGTTAGCAGTGAGTCATGTGTTCAGAATTATGATGCTTCTTTTGTGTTCATCCATATCTACCATATGGTTTGGTACACTCTTGTTTGAAATGTGTAGTTTTAGAGTAGGTAGGTGTCTTAGCTGCAGGTCAGATCAGTATTTTCAGCACAAAGTCTTGCTGCAAGTGTGTGTTTATTATTCATGATTATTGCATTCCATTGGAGGATGTTTAAATTGTTTGCTTTGTTGGTGTTTTTCCAGTAGTATATTTCAGGATTTTCTAAGCAATGGCATCCCAGGATGAAGCAGGGTGACTACAAGCGGCTCTGAGTGAACCCCATTGAGGCTTGAGGTCTGGCATTCCTTCTTTATGGTGGGATTCCTTGCACTATTCATTCAGCACTTTAGTGTGTCTCTTTCCACACATTCAGCTGCGTAACATGTAATGTCTGTGAATGAAAGATTCTACACTAACATCAAAATTGAGTTCTTGCTGTTTGTACTCCACATATAATAATTCATGTATTTTTATAAGTATCCATCTTAAACTGTTCTCTGAATGGAGGGTTGTTGAAATCGATATGAAATTCAAAATGGTTTGTTGACTGGTTGTGTATAGGATTAATGATTTTTATTTTTTAATCTCTCCACTTTTAAATATTGTGAAATCAATTAAGCTTTTGTTACCTTTTTCTAAAAATTATACATGCAGATGAGTGTTTAAGGATGCTTCAGTATATACTTATATTAAAGTGTTGGTAAGTTTTTTTTTGGGTTGATCCTACACAAAGTATTTGACATTAACTGACCTGTTTGATAAAGATGTATTCATACTTGACTTTTCCTGTACTATTTGATATGATATAATGATCTATCACAAATGTTACTACCAGAATAACGCTGCGTAATTTATTGGGGAAATATAATTGTTCTGTGTAATATCTTCAGCCATAATTATAAACTGTAGCAGTGTGTCGCAGTATGTGTTGATAAATTTCCTTGTGGTGATTATTGTCAGCACTGTGATACACTTTACAAAATGTACTGTACATTAAAATTTAATGACGTAAAAATGTAATAAAATATTTGAAACAATTAAACCACACGCTTGTGTCTAGAAGAATGCTGTATGGCATGAAAGGGTAAAGAAGTGAGAGACAGGAGTTTGAATCAGTTTGGTTGAAGGCAATGGAGAAACAGAAGAATTGGAAAAATTCTAGGTGTTGACCTAGCAAGAGCAAGTTTTTTATTTTATTTAAGGAGAAATACAACCTGATACTGAAGGTGTAGATTTAGTAATCAATCAGTACCTTTTAGGTCCCTAAGGAGCATAAGCCTTCAACAAACACATGCCAAGTTTCCATGTCACATGTCATTATTTTCATTTCTGTCTCCAGTTCTTTTTCCATGCATTCTTCTACTTTTCTTACCCCGGGGGTTTGAGAGCAAGAACTGTCTGGTAATGCTATCAACAGGTTTTCTCAATATGTGTCCATGCCATCACCACCGTCATCTCAATTCTTGTTCCACTAATATTTGTCTGGTTTTGCAGCACGCTTGCCTTCTGCCTTATCAGCTAAATTCTGTTCTGCAATGCGAGCGCCTTGAGTAATGTTTGTCCACCAGGCAGAGCGATCCTGTGGGAGTCTCCCAGGAGGAGACATCAATTTTGAAGCTGCTCAACGATGCTTTCAGTGTATCTTTGAAGCATTTCTTTTGTGCCCCTACTGTTCGCTTACCCATGGAGAGTTCGCTGTACATCAACTGCTTTGGGAGGCGTTTTTCTGGCAAGCGAACAACATGTCCGGTCCATCTAATTTGGGCCCTCTGCAGCAATGTGTAGAGGCTTGAGATATGTGCTCAGTTGAGGACCTAAGAATTAGATACTCTATCATGCTACTTGATCCTGAGAATCCTGGGTATACTAAAAACATCAGAAAGATACAACTCTGAAGTGAAAAAACAAAAGAACAGTCCAAGCAAAAATAGAATAACAGAAAATGAAAAGTAGCCAGCGTAAATTTTTATAAAGAGAAGTAAGAGAGTTCTCAGCATTGTACAGAGTCGATCTATCATATAGAAGCAAAGCATGGAATCAGTAAATCTACAAAAAACATAAGTGACCACTAGTCACTTAGTATCTTAAACTGTTCTCTGAAAGACTGATAGTCACTCAGATGCCTACAAAGGCTAATGGTGATATCTGAAAGAGTTAAGTGCTCAAAAGAAGCAGTTCACTTTTATTGGGCATGTAAATAATGTAATACAAAGAGAAGAGTTAAAACATTGTGAGAATAGAGAAATTGTGGGAAAAAGAGATAAGATCAGCTGATATCTTCACATCAAAGGTCGGCTGCAATGGATCTCTAGCATTTCTCCTTCTCTCCCCCCCCCACACACACACACTTAAAAAAGAAAAAAAGAGTTTTGGCGAGGCGCATTCCATCTACCCTAGATACAAGGTCCGTCGGTTATATCTGGGTACATGTCCAAATATAAAAGACCTTGTGGTCTGATGTATTAATTTGCTAGCATACCCTGTCTTTTGGCTTGACGATACACATCTATAGCCTCTTTCCTGTTTATCTCTTGAAGTTATCTTCTCATTTATAGCTCTATTTTTCACTTTCACACATGCCTTCAACTTTGTCTTCCATTATGGTTTTTGGATGGGTGTTATCTCTCTCTCTTTTTAAATGATCAAATATTTTATCAAACTTTGATCTCATTTGTCAGTTATTTTTTTCTAGACTTCTTTCTTCTGACTGGGTGTTCATGTGACAAGAAATAGAGGTAGGGACCAAAAAACAAGATATTAGATGGTGGAGCAACATGGCATGGAGTAAGTTCAAGAACAGAAACTGATAAGTCGCACCGTGGACTGAGAATTGTGTACAGTCAGCAGGACACTAAAAAAAAGAGGACTTAAGGGAACTCTTTCAAGGTCTGCTGAATTTACCTCTTGATATGATGGCTGTCATTTTTCTTGATTTATATTTTCTCATTTACAACAGCAAACGTGTGGCCTCATTCATAACACACATTTCAGTCACACTAACATGCACATCGTGACTCATAAAGATAAAGACAATTTCTGTACAATGATCTTTACTTAAGGCATATTACATGTACAAACTGGAAAACCAAAATTATGCATTGTTTTAAATTACGAGTAAACATATAAACAAACAAAAACAGGATTTTAAAATGTTCAGTGATTCAACAAAGTTAGCTTTCTGACAGCGTGTGAGGTATTAAATATTAATACTAAATGACAAGTATAATGTGATATTTTAAAACAAAGACTATGATTTCAAATTATGCATGTTTGAAAAAACAGAAACAAAAGATGTGTCAAAATGTCTAATTCTGAGAAAAGTTAATTTACTTACTTACTTACTTAGTCGTTCCCCTTCTACCGTGAGGTGTAGAGGTTTGGAAGAGAGAGCGCCAGACTATCCTATCGGCTGTCTTCTTCCTGGCCTGGTTCCATTCTAGTCCTCGGTCCTTCAAAGATTGTCTAATGTTGTCCTCCCAGCGGACTCTGGGTCGTCCTGGAGGTCTGGATCCCTGGCTCTTTGTTTCCCATGCTTGTCGTGGTAACCGATCTTCTCCCATTCTGCAGACATGGCCAAACCATCTTAGTTGGGACTGTTCTATTTGGGTCTGCAGCGGATGGGATTTTAGGCCTTGACGGATCGTCTGGTTGCGAACCATGTCTCTTCTTGTTACTTCAACCACTTTCCTCAGATACCTCATTTCTGAGGTTTGGATCTGGCTTTTGTGGGTTGTAGTCACTGCCCACGACTCGCATCCATATGTCAAGACTGGGACATAGGTGGAGCGGTATACAGCCATCTTCGTTTTCTTACCAATTATTCTTACAATTATTGAAATATTTTTATCAGCTTTGGTCTACTTGGTTCAACTGACTATTCAAAAGCAGCTTAATTTCATTAATTTCATTTATTAGCATGTGATATCCTTTTAAATTAAACTTCAAATAGTTAATAGTAGAAAAACTTAATTTCTGAACATGACAAAATCTCTGTCTTTAAGTTAATGAGTTGAGTATTCACAGCGAATAATGTTATGCAGCAGTGAGGATGGGCAAATAAATAACTATGTGTACGGACACAGATGATATATCTACATACATCACTGAATTGATGTTTCAAGCAATCCACTATGCACAGCAGCATTTTCAAGATTACTTTCACATAGCCCAGATACAGCAATCGCGGCAAAAAATGATATGAAATAGTGGAGACAAGCAAGCAAAAAAACACTTCATTATAATACACCACTAACTAAAAACATGAGTGTCACTTAAATACAGGTAATACACCTTCCTGTAACAAAAAGATCTTGCTAATTTAGCAAACATTTATGACAATTGAAGTAACCAACAATGGTGTATATGTTGCATAAACAACAGTACAGCCTCGTTAGTGACTTAAATTTTCACAGTAAACTGCTTATTTATATAATATTCTTATCCTAGTGACTGTTTACTGGCAATGTTATTACCTATCTCTTATTAAAATATCAGGTAGTTAAATTTACAATTACCATCTAGTTACCTGTTTCTTGGTAAAATATCAGATGGTTAATTGTTTACTGACAAATTATCATCCAGTTACCTGTTTCTTGGTAAAATTTCAGCTCGTTAACTGTTTCCCTGAAAATATTCAACAACATCATTAGCTGCCATCTCCGCAATGATCAGCTGCAATTGATCTCCAACGTCTTCTGTCTCTTTTCTGTTAGACTCTTTCCTGTCCATCTCATGATGTTCTTCCCACTTATAGCACTGTCTTTCTCTTGCATGTTTGCCTTCAACTCTGCCTTCTAAGGTCTTCTGCAAGGTGTTATGTCTTTTTACATGGACACAATGTTTTAGCTAATTTTTATCTCTTTCATTAATTCTCTTTTCATTCCTAGGTTTTTTAGGACCTCTTTATTTGTTTTCTTCTTGTTTCATGAGATGTGACCCATTCTTCTGTAATACCACTTCTTGACAGCCTCAATTCTTTCTTCCATCAGCATGTTCACCGTCCATGTTTCTACAACATACAGTAATGAAGTATGTATATATCACTTTAGATGTCAGTATTTGTCTCATGTTGTTGATTATAGCTCTGGCCATTCCTATTCTCTTCTTGATTTCTGTTTCACATCTGCCATCTTCTTTTATTATACGAGGCGTGTTCAAATGAAACCCGTCCCAGTGGCTTTATAACAAATATATGTAAGGTACATCAGCAGGAGTAGTAGAATTAAATACAGCAATTGTTATGAAGCAAGTACTCACTGGTGTTCTTCAGAAATAGTCACCATAGGCATTCAGACACGCATCCCACTGCTTGGGTAGACGGCGGATGTCGTCCGAGAAAAATGACTTTGGTTGCTTATTGAACCATTTGGTCACAGAGGCCCTGACGTTTGCATCGGAGTCGAATCGTTGTCCCTTTAGAGATTTTTTTAAGGGTCCGAACAAATGAAAGTCACATGGTGACAGATCAGGGCTGTAGGCTGGGTGTGGCAGAACTTCCCACCTTTTCCTTGCTAACTTCCTGCACAATGTTCACAACATGTGGACGAGCATTGTCGTGCAACAGAATCACACCACGCGAAAGCATGCCGGGTTGTTTATTCTTGATGGCTGTATGCAGGTTGTCTAGTGTGTCTTTGTAGCAGATGGCATTGATGTTCACGCCAGGCTCTTTAAAGTCTACCAATAGAAGCCCTTCATGGTCAAAAAATGCGGTCAGCATAACCTTACCGGCGGAAATCTGTGACTTGAATTTTTTGGGTTTTGGTGATCTGGGATGTTTCCAGTGCATGCTCGCTGTTTTGCTGCACGGCTCAAAGTGGTGGCACCACGACTCATCGCCTGCCACTATGCGTAACAGAAATGCATCACCCTCCTCTTCGTAACGCAGCAGGTGGTTCAAACCCCACCCCATGCGTTCTTCCTTATGGTGATCGGTCAGCATCCATGGGACCCATTGTGAACACACCTTTCGATACTTCAGTTTCTTCCTAACCACCATTTGAACTGTCCCAAGAAACACAGCGAATTCCTCTGCTAGCGAACGTAAGCTCCGACGACGGTCCACCCATATTACTGCATCAATCTCGGCGATGGCTTCTTCTGTCGCAACAATATGCACCTGACCTGGCCGCGGAAGATCTTTCGTTAACTGACGTCCTTCTCGAAACATTCGTGCCCAGTCTTTCACTGTAGTCTTAGACACACTTTTGTCACCATACACTGCTTTCATTCGGTGATGAATGTCAACTGGTCGACATCCTTCGGCTGTTAGGAACTGAATCACCGCTCGCTGATCGACCTTGGACGGATTCTGTATCACACCGGCCATTATTTTAACGGTCTGCAGCACAAACAATGAATACTAGGAGAATGAACACTTATACACTTTTACATGCGTATGTGCTTATTACGTCAGATGTAACGTCATCATGCTCCTCCTACAAATGTCCACTTGGCGCAGCACGGGCGGGTTTCATTTGAACACGCCTCGTATGATGAAGATGTGAGAAACTCTTGACTTGTTTCAGGATTTTCCCATTTACACTATCTTTATTGTGGGCTTATCACCTGCTTTGCTAATTATCACAGTTGTCATAGTTTATCATAAAATATTCACAGCCCAGTAAATGTTTCTAGATAAAATATTAATATTAACATTTAAACTGTTATTGGTAAAATATTATCAGCTTATTTAGTTTCTAAATAAAATATTCAGAACTTGTTAACTGTTACTTGGTAAAATATTATCAGCTTATTTAGTTTCTAAATAAAATATTCAGAACTTGTTAACTGTTGGTAAAATATTATCAGCTTATTTAGTCTCTAAATAAACTATTCAGAGCTTGTTAACTGTTACTTGGTAAACTATCAGCATGTTGATACATTTCTAAGAAAAGTATTCACAGCCTGTTAATTGTCCCTAGGTAAAATATTATGAGCTTGTTGCCATGAGAACTAATGACGCTTAAAACCATAATGAAAATAACTCCATACAGCTGTTGTAGGAAGACCTTTACAGTCTGTCTCGTGAATGGATTGAATGGGCAAAAGGCTGGTTACATGTTGTGGATTAACTTGTCATCTTCTAGAAGTTTTGGAGCAATTTTATTCATAAATGATTTATTAGTAAATGTTGAAAAGCATTTTTGATGTAAATAAGATGGTTTCTTCAAAACTGTATTGCAAAGGTTTTCTTCTTGTTGTTGTTAATCTAACCAACGGGCTGATCACCCGTTTGCCAGTCACTTCGATTACGGAAACAACAGCAAATGGATTGATTTGCCGTTGCCCTAAAGACGCCAATAGGCGTGATGGGAAACAATGGCAAAGAAAACCTATCTGCTGTTGCCCTAAGACGCCACTAGGCGTAATGGCCACTGACTGCTTTGACGGTCGGTGGCTAAGGACTGAAGAAGAAGAAGTTGTTAATCTAGTAACAGTGATTGTTTCACAAGTGATATAAATGGGGTATAATTCATGTACAGTTTATAGTGTCTTTTTATAAATACCTTTATATCTCACAGTCACTGTGTCAATACTGCTTCCCAGGTATCACATTATATAAAGACTAATTCTATAACAGTATTAATGCTGACCATCAGTATGTACTTTGTAGTGCTAATCATTATAAGACAACAGTCTACTTCTGTACTTTGTAATGTTAATGAATAAACGTTTACAGTTCATATCTCATGTCTAAAGAAGCAGTAAAAGTTTACAGTCTTTATCTCGACCATGTAATACTAATTAGTAAATGTTTAGTCTTTATTTCGACCATGTAATACTAATTAGTAAAAGTTTAGTCTTTATCTCGACCATGTAATACTAATTAGTAAAAGTTAAGTCTTTATCTCGACCATATAATACTAATTAGTAAAAGTTTACAGTCTTTATCTCGACCATATAATACTAATTGGTAAAAGTTAACAGTCTTTATCTTGACCAGGTAATACTAATTAGTAAAAGTTTACAGTCTACATCTGTAGCATTTAATGCTAATCAGTTCAAGTCTACAGCCTACATCTCTACCATGTAATGCTAATGAGTTAAAATCTACCGCCTACATCTCTACCATGTAATGCTAATGAATTAAAATCTACAGCCTATATCTCTACCATGTAATGCTAATGAGTTAAAAAAGAAAAAAGTTCTCTCTAAATAGCATTGATAACACTGGTTATTAAAATATGAAGCACTTAAAATTGGCCCACACTGACAATTTGACACATATTTAAACAATATAATTTGTGCATAAGGCGTGCATAGAAACAAAATAAATTTGAAACACTTTTCAGCACATACATCTATAGTTTGGTCCATAGGTTTAAAACCAGACCACATATTTGAATGGTAACTTTCTTCATGACAATGATTAGGCATTACATTCAGTGAATACATCCCACCTTTATGTCAGATGGCTTGGATTCACTTCATAAATATTATTATTTCCCTATTCACTTCTTATGGAGCCACCACTGTAACTGGTTCCCTTGCAGGAAGCCTGCACCAAAGTATTCCTGTTCTCTTGTACAGTAGTTGATTCTGTAACAATTAGTTTTACATGATGAGGTTGCTTTTATTAATTGGCAATCTCATATTAGCCATCTCTAATGACAGGCCTAAAGAAGCAGTAAGCTTATTCTTTCCTTGTCTCACCATTTCTTACTGCATTATCAAGTTCTTTCTTTCAGTTTTTCTAGCTTTTACTTCTGTGTTGTTCATCCATCATTTTCACTGTACGTTAATCGGTATTCCATTTTTCTAACATTTATCACAACCTTATGTTGAACACCCCCCCCAAGTCACCTAGAGATGTACCACACCATCCCGATCAACCGGTTGCCGACCCCTGATCTAAGGAAATGACACTCTATTTGTGTCACATTTTACCAGCAGAGTAAGCAATCTAGTTGTTGCTATTAAAAATCTATGATGTTATCATTTTGTGTGAAATAATTTTTGACGAAACGAAATTTAAGTAGACAAAAACAGATGACAGTGAGTTTTCTTATCTACTTATCTATCAACAGCACATCCCAAGCCATTTAATGCCAATACTATCTGTTGCACCTGTCAATGTGAGTTTTGTCAAGGTTATTGCATTGCACTGACTTTTTTTCTTCTACAGTAAAACAGATTGGTTTGTACGGGTCTGCAACCTTTTATTTTAAATTCAAAAAAATAAAAATCTAGTTTTTCATGGCTGCCAGTGCATGCACAATATATTGCATGCATGCCAAGTACTAAGGGTTACCTGTAATCTGTACAAGTAATTCTCGCTTTCAGATTTATATGATATTATGCAGATGTAAATGCTTCAGTGGTGTAAAACATTCAAGCACAGCATTTGGCAATGTCGGTTGTGTTTCGCGCATACAAGTCTGCAGATCTAAAATATTTTAGTACTTTTTCTGATTCCGAGTTTAATTTCATTATGAAAATGTCAAAAAGAGCTGCAGGTACTGCTATGGATGACAGTGACAAGAAGAAAAGGAAGCCTCTCTTATCATCGATAGCACAGAAAGTGGAGCTATTGCAGAAGATTGATTTTGGTGTGCCCATGTGGTTGTAACTGTGCACATGACTTAAAGGAACGGAAAGACAAGATGTTGAAGTTTTACACTGACAGTGATGACCAAAAACTAATGACAACAGTTAAACTGTGTTTGCTTGCTGGGTTCTGTCATTGACCCCATTAGGGTGTTACCGTAATATATGGTAGATGTATTATACTATCATTGTTGAAATCCGAAAAATTCAGAATTCTAAAACACTTCTGGGAGATGTATCATACTACCATCGTGAAATCTGAGAAATTCAAAATTCTGAAACACTCCAAGGGTTTCAGAGAAAAAGTTGCGGATGTGTAAAACAAAATTCATTTATTTAAAGAAAACAGAAACAACCATGCTGATAACATGTTTAAAATGATCTTAATTTTCATTAACAGCGCAGAGTTTCTATTTCTCTTGTCTGCACTCATGAACTTGGCAACCAGGCTTCTTAATATACATGACAGATAAACGAAACTAAATACATGATTCAAAGCAAATATGTGTCCCGGTCCCAGTGTTTAGGCAACCATACACCAAGGAGGTCATCTCCACCAGCGCTCGCCAAAACACCGCTGTTGTAATCAATCTAGAGGAGAGACACACAAAATACTTGTTTTATCATAAGAGTTTTCTGGTTGAAGAAAAATGTTGATACATAATTTTATTAAGACTCAGTCCTTCATGATGTTAAACAAGGTAAATATAGTTCCATAGCAGATACTACTGTAGGTGGGTGAATTGTTAGACTTCACTTTTACTAGGTCTCTGTTTTATGAGGTGGGGGTGACCTGTTCCCTTCCTTGCTGCCTTTGCCTTCCCTAACTCAGAGTAGAGTGAGTGTGATGCTGTACTGTAATTCTGTCCTTTCAACAGGCCCGATTCTGTTCTTCTATTTGAGTTTTCACCAGTCTTCTTCTCTTTGTAACTATATGTGTTTGCCATGTTTCTTCTCCTTGAATTATATCGGGTTTGGTCTTTTTCTGTAGGTCTAAAAATTACGTTTTTAATAGTAACTACAGGGGAGTTATATTAGTTTTCACCAGTTCGTTTTTCACCAGTTCTTTTTTCGCTAGAAAATCAGGATCTGGGAATCTCAGTTTCTTTGTAAAAAAAAAAGAATCACGGTCGTCACGTAACATGATGCAATTTTTGGACATGCGGTCTGCGCGTTGTTTTCAAATTTATTGGCGGAGGCTCGAGAGTTTAAATTTTGTAAGGGTTTCATTGGCTGTAAGAGGTACACCAGTGTGACGCAAGGAATAAGTTTGCGCGGTTTGGTTTAAGAGATTCTGCAGTGAGCAGAATCTGATCATTACAAACACAAAGTTCCCCCATAAGCGCATACATGCATACACTAGATGTGAACCAACAAAGAATGAGAAGTCAGTGATCGACTATGCCATTGTTCGGAGAAGCTCATTCAAATATGTCCGAGATGCAAGAGTCTGGAGGGGGCCAGAGATTGGAAGTGATCACTACCTGCTAACAATCAAACGAACAACTGAAAGAGTTGCTCAGCCTAAGAACTGCTCAACATCACGCAAGAAACCAAGTAAACGAGCAGGAGAAATGAGCATTAGGACCTACAAGCTGAGAGAGCCAGAAATTAAGACCAGATATCAGGGGCTTATTGCTGCATCGGTGAGCAACACAGAAGAACAACCTGATGACTTGGAAACCCTCTGGATTAAATTCAAGGATATCATAAAGACAGCTGCTGCAGAAGCATGTGGTGAAGTCCGACTTGGGAACCAGAGAAAGAGGACACCTTGGTGGACAGAGGAAGTCAAAGAGAAAATAAGAGAGAAGAAAATGGCATGGAAACAATACTTAGGAGCTAAAAACACAACAGGACAAATGGAAAAATATAGAGAATATGTGACACTCAGAACAGAAGTAAAGAACAAAGTGCTAGCAGCAAAACAGAAGTCCTGGGAAGAATTTGGAGAAAAGCTAGAAAAAGATGCACAAGAAAACCAGAAATTGTTCTATAAGACCCTAAAGAACATGAGGAAGGAAAAACAATGCCCTCTCAAATTTATAAAGGACAAGCAAGGCAAATTGCTTACTGCCCCGAAGGAAGTAATGGAAAGATGGAAAGAATATTTCTCAGAACTCCTTGATGGTGAGCAAGGTAAAACATCAGAAATGATAACCACTAGCACAGAAGAGGAAACCAATGGTGATGAAGATGACATAAAGATGGAAGAACTGAAAGCAGCACTGGAGAAAATCAAGATGGGCAAAGCAGCAGGGCATGATGGTATAACACCAGAAATGGTTAAGTACATGGGAGCATCAGGCGACCTGTTACTCTTAAGGGTCCTACAGGCAGCATGGTGCAACAAGACCATACCAAAGGATTGGGAGATCGCCATCATAACACCAATTTTCAAAAAGGGTGACAATCGACAGTGTGGAAACCATAGAGGCATATCCCTTCTCAGTGTCCCTGGAAAAATCTACTCTAGAATCCTAGAGCAGAGACTCCGACGCCTAGCTGAGCCACAATTGGATGAGGTCCAGTGCGGATTCCGAGCAAACCGAAGTACTCAAGACCTAATCTTCACACTCAGACAGCTGAGTGAAAAGGCCCTTGAGTATAAGAGTGAGATCCATCTTTGTTTCATAGATCTGGAAAAGGCGTTTGACAGGGTCCCTTGGAGCAAACTTTGGGACTGTTTGGCAAGGAAGAATATTCCAGCACCTCTGATTCATGCTATACAGAGCTTCTTTAAGTCTTGCAGAAATTATGTGAGGACAGCAAACCATAAGTCAGAAGAGTTCAGGACCACCACTGGTGTAAGACAAGGTGATATCCTATCACCTTACCTCTTCATACTCCTTATGGACAATGTCATCAAGGCATGTAAGGACAGAACAAGAAAGTATTCAGTGGGGTACTGGAAGATGAGACAGGTCTATATTTCAGAGCTGGCATTTGCTGATGATGTTGCCCTGATTGCTAAATCAGAGGCACATCTCCAATCCAACCTGCAAGTCTGGAAGGAAGAGCTGGAGAAGAGAGGGATGGTCATAAGCAGCTCTAAAACAAAATCCATGGTGATATCACGAGAAGAAAGAAGACATCAGATTAAGCTGGGAGAACAGGTCCTGGAGCAGGTCGACCACTTTAAATACCTCGGAGCTATTATAGACCGAAAGGGAGGCATCAAAGAAGAGTTGGCCACTCGAAAAGCAGCAGCTGGGAGACTTTTTCAGGCCATAAATCGAGGATTCCTCAGCAAGAGAGAGGTTGGTAAGAAAACGAAGATGGCTGTATACCGCTCCACCTATGTCCCAGTCTTAACATATGGATGCGAGTCATGGGCAATGACTACAACCCATAAAAGCCAGATCCAAACCTCAGAAATGAGGTATCTGAGGAAGGTGGTTGAAGTAACAAGAAGAGACATGGTACGCAACCAGACGATACGTCAAGGCCTAAAATGCCACCCCATACAGACCCAAGTAGAACAGTCCCAACTAAGATGGTTTGGCCATGTCTGCAGAATGGGAGAAGATCAGCTACCACGACAAGCATGGGAAACAAAGAGCCAAGGATTCAGACCCCGAGGACGACCCAGAGTCCGCTGGGAGGACAACATTAGACAATCTTTGAAGGACCGAGGACTAGAATGGAACCAGGCCAGGAGGAAGACAGCCGATAGAATAGTCTGGCGCTCTCTCTTCCAAACCTCTACACCTCACGGTAGAAGGGGAACGACTAAGTAAGTAAGGTTTGGTTTAAGATATATACGCATGCCGATTAAGTAAAATTGTCTTTATTCCGAAGAATTCGCAGCCGCGAGGAGCTACGTCATAAGCTCTTGCTCTTCAGTGAGATATCTGACTTATTGGGTAAACCATAAATTCTTTATAGAAACTAGACTGTTTAAAAGTATAAGCTTTTCTCAGGAGGTTTTTTTTTATTTTGTAAATCGAAGCGCCATCAATTACGATCTCAGTGGAAGGATGAAATGTAAGAGGCGCAAAGAATTCTTATATGAAAATAGCCGTAGATAAGAGTGTGTAAGATTGTGTGACCTGTAATGTGAGCTCCTTAATATTTAATAGACTGTCTAATTGTTTAAATAAGGTCGGAAGGAAAAACCCGCATCTTTGATTTATGATAAACTGTTGTATTTAAACGGGAGCAGGATTTTGAAATTGTAAGCACGTGGGCATGGATTGTATTGAGTTTTAATTCGGGAATGTTACCCAGAGAAGGGCGAAGTAACATCAGGGTGAACACAGGAACGTGAATTTAACTACGGGGGATTCATTGATAACCTCGGTTGTTTACCATTTAATTGCAGTTAATACACTAGCATAATTTTGGCGTACGTTAATTTTGTGTGCATTTTTATTGTTGTAAATTTTTTATGGTGTAATTTTACTGTGTATTAAATTACCACGAGGTGTAATTTATATATGTCTGATAAGGGAATTTCTGTTTACCTAGATGGGAGGTTCCCCTTTCTAGATTTATATTTGTATTGATAAATGTAGTGAGAAAGTAGCCCAAAAGTATTTTCGGACAGGGATTTCCTCAGTGTGAAAAGAATGTTGTGACACGTAGCTAGTCATGCAGAACTAACGATCTGAGCCAGCCGATATTGACTGGAATGGGAGAGAGAGGGGAGATTGACCTTTTGGGGCATAAATATTTTGTATCATGGTCCATAGCAGGAGATAGAGAAGGGGAGCTGGAATTGATTTAAAGTGGGAAGGGAGTTAAGTGATTGAGATGTGTAACTTTTTATATAGCTGTTGCGTTGTTTGTTCCACAGCGAGAGTTTTCGCGGTCTGTAAGGAGGGGCAAATAGCCTCAGTCCTTTACAACAGCAAGTTGTCATCTCAGGAGCATATCGCTCGAGAGATCGGGAAAAGTGCAAGAAATACCATATGTTCCCCAGGTAGCGAAGACAATCTTCAGTTGGAACAGGATTGTCTTATAATCCAGAGCTCTTAAGCTCAGTATACCACTCCAACAACAGCACGTGGCTGGGAGATTGGTCAAAAGTTATACAGCCATAATAAAGCTGTATGTCCCTAAACCTTGAGCGGGTTAATGGGGCAAGTGAGAAGTTGGTCAGCAGCCGTGAAGCTTCTACAAGTGAATCAAGTACCTCAAGCTTGAAAATCGAGTCATCATTTTCAGGAGTCAGAACAAAGGAGACAGGGTGATCATTCCTGGTTCTGACAAGTCAACGAGAGAAGGCGTAAACGGAGACGCCACCTTATCAGAGGTCAAGAGTGTCAGAGAGGCACTGAAGCAAAGAAAGAGGGAAAGAGATAGAGAGAGGAAATAGACAGGACCAGTAGGGTCTTTTATTATCCATTAGATGGATCGACTCTGAGAAATAGTTGTAATCTTAGTCTACTAGAGTAGCAGCCAGTGGTGTTACATTAGCGGGGCGTGTCTCGCCTAAATAGTCTGGAAACTGTGTGTGTGTAGAAAACTAGTTTAGGCAGTGGCAGCACTCAGGACAGTAATAAATAGATTGTAGGAGGGAGTGGTGGCTAAAGTTGATGCCCCCACCCATTAATTGTGGTTAACTCAGTAATCATTCTATTTTTCCCCAGGAGGGTGAAAGGAGTGAAAGGGGTTGTTTGTCTATTATCTACCAATTTAATTGTTTTCCTTGTTTTCAGGTCTGTACAACATTGCATATTATTGATTTTGGTTCTATGTGATTTGATTCTTTTGTTGATTATATTTTGTGTTTTTTGTAATAAAATTATATAAATGTTCACTGGATCAGGTTCTCTAATTTATAGCAAACTATACTGTACCTTTATGTTGTCTGTATAGTGGTGTCTGTGGTCCTGATTTATACCTTATCTCCTATATTGGCAGTTAGAGGGGGGGGGGGTGGTGAGGTTATAGCATAAATTTTTAGTCACAAGTGGCAAGGAAGAGTTAATCCAGGTTCTCAACCTTGAGCCAATAGCCTCATCTGTCCACAGTCACTAATATTTTCATATCTAAATCTATCTTCTCAGTCTATCTCATACTAGGGTCTTGTCTATACACTGGACACACTCTAAACATAAAACCACTTCGTAACAGTGAGGTACCCAATTTTAAAGCTGGGTAGACTGCAGCGTGATGCAACCAGGTTTCAATCCAGGTCCTTTTGCTTTGAGAAGCCAGTGCTCTATTAATTCTGTCACTTGGAAGCTCAAATTATGATAATGAATTAAAAAAATATATATAAGGAACTGCAGAAATACAGTATTCTAGAAAAATGTGGAAAGATCTGAAGAGAGAAGGCAAAACAGAAGCCGGAAAATATGGAATTAACAAGGCTTACTAGCACAACAGAGAGGTCAGAGCGCTGGTTTCTCACAGCAAAGGTGCCGGGTTCGCAGTCCAATATGCTCCAGTCTATCCTGCTGTAAATGAGCACCTGACTCTGATATTTGAGTTAGGGAAGGAAAAGGCAATGAGGAAGGAAACTGGTCACCTCACCTCTCCATGCTGGACCTAGTATAGTGAAGTCTCTAACACTTCACTCCCCTACGATAGTATGTGCTATGGGACTACCTTTTCTTACTAGCACAATAAAGGTAGAGATTAAGAAAATATGTCAGCATCAATGTTCCAGAGAGATTTAAGTGACAAGAACAAGAATAATAATAGCATGTTCTTTTCTCACACTCATGTATGGGAACAATTCAAACGAGAAAAGTTTAATTGGGTAACATGTTACAGAGATAGTGACAAATATGGCAAATTCTTTTGGTCTTGCAATGCCTGTTACTGGGCACTCACTAATAGCCAAGCCCTCAGCATCGCCCATACATATAAATCATCTGACTTCACTGACTTAGCACGTCAGCTTATAAACAATATTTCAGATGGCTTCTAAACCTAATCTCGTCTAGCGACGATTCTTCAACATAATGTTCAGCACATATTTTTCCATATAATAATATTGAACCGCTAATAACGGGTTCTCATGTGTAGCAGTGATCTCTGGACTAAACAAGCGATAATACGGGCATCCCTTTTCTCTTCTTGAAAGTCACTACATGTTTTTGGTTCCAAGATGGCTTCACTCGTGAGCTGTCACTCACGTTTGGATGCAGATAATGAATCTGTCCTAAAGTTAGTCATTCCTCTTGATCATGAACAATTGACTGCAATCTACAGGATATAGTGCTGCTGAATCGAAGTCGTTTTCATCGAGTCAAATATATTCTCTTAGTTCAAATCGGAGGAGTACGAGAGTTCATAAGACCATTACTATCGAAATATGTGCCTTCCTTGGCAATTCTGG
Source organism: Oreohelix idahoensis (assembly GCA_024509875.1). NCBI lineage: Eukaryota > Metazoa > Mollusca > Gastropoda > Stylommatophora > Oreohelicidae > Oreohelix > Oreohelix idahoensis. Next base: position 112,327 of record JAMPIV010016865.1, read on the forward strand.
GCAAAGCATACACGGCCTGGACTATCACTTTTCTGAAATGTAGTAGAAAACACAGTCCCTCGGTCACACCACACCTTCAGACCTCTCTGAGTGTCTAATGTTGTCCTACACCAGCAGATACTCTGGGTACCCAAACAACGAATAAATCGCAGAAAAATGGACTCATCCGCGGAATTCGATCGAAAGAGCCGACACAACTTTCAAGGGAAGTAACTCCATAATGACTTTCCCTTAAGCACTATTTTGTTTACAAAATATTTGGCTCTGTAGTTTCGTAACCTTATCACTTTGTTGTGGTTTGGAGGAGCGAGCACCATACTATCGTATTGTCTTCCTTCTGGCCTGGTTCAAATGTAGTCCTCGGTCCTTCAGTGAGTGTCTAATGTTGTCCTCCCAGCAGACTCTGGGTCGCCCTGGAGGTCTGGATCCCTGGCTCTTAGTTTCCCATACTTGTTGTGGTAGCTGATCTTCTTCCATTCTGCAGACATGGCCAAACCATCGTAGTTGGGACTGTTCTACTGAAGTCTGCAGTGGCTGGGTTTTGAGGCCTTGCCTTATCGTATCGTCTGGTTGTGGACCATATCTCTTCTTGTTACTTCAACCATCTTCCATTGATACCTCATTTCTGAGGTTTGGAGTTGGCTTTTGTGGGTTGTAGTCATGTAGTCATTGCCCATGACTCAAATCCATATATCAAGACTGGAATATAGATGGAGCAGTATACAGCCATCTTCGTTTTCTTTCCAACTTCTCTTTTGCTGAGGAATCTTTGATTTATGACCTGAAAAAGTCTCCCAGCTGCTGTTCTTCGGGTAGCCAACCCTTCTTTGATGCCTCCTTTCTAGTCTATAACAGCTCTGAGGTATTTAAACTGGTTGACCTGCTCCAGAACCTGTTCTCCCAGCTTAACCTGATGCTTTCATACCTCTCATGACACCACCAGTTTTTATTTTGGAGCTGCTGATGACCATCCCTCTCTTCTCCAGCTCTTCTTTCCAGACTACTTTGTTATAAACATAGTAAACTTGTCTGGTTTTTTTGTTGCTGTTATAAGCACAATAAGCTTGTCTGGCTTCTTTGTTATAAACATATTAACCTTGTCTGATTTCTTTGTTATAAACATATTAACCTTGTCTGGTGTCTTTGTTATAAACATTTTAACCTTGTCTGGTGTCTTTGTTATAAACATATTAACCTTGTCTGGTGTCTTTGTTATAAACATATTAACCTTTTCTGGTGTCTGTGTTTTAAACATTTAACCTTGTCTGATTTCTGTTATAAACATAGTAAGCTTTTCTGGTTTCTTTGTAACATGGTAATCTTGTCTGGTTTCTTTGTCATAAACACAGTAAACTTTTCTAGTTTCTTTGTAACATAATAATCTTGTCTTGTCTGTTTGTTATAAACTAAGTAACTGCCTGGGTTTTTTTTGGTTATAATTATAGGAACTATCTAGTTTCTTTGTTATAAACATAGTAATCTTATCTGCTTTCTTTATTATAAACATAGTAATCTTGTCTGGTTTCTTTGTTATAAACTATGTAACTGTCTGGTTATTTTGTTATAAATATAATAACTGTCTGGTGTCTTTGTTATAAACATATTAACCTTGTCTGGTTTTTTTTCTTTTTGTTATAAACATATTAATCTTGTCTGGTTTTTTGTTGTTGTTATAAACATATTAATCTTGTCTGGTTTATTTTTTTTTGTTATAAACATATTAATCTTGTCTGGTTTTCTGGGAGTCTCTGAGGTGACCAAAAAAAAAGAAAAAATAGACCAACTGCTCTCTCAGGCATGTAACAAGAGATGACGAATGCCAGGTTGTGCATCGGGTTGACAACCTCATCATTTAAAACCAACTGCTAAAGAAACCACTACTTGAAGTGCACGGAAAGTGTATTGGCTATTGGATTTTCTAGTCTGTTGTAGTTTGGACCTAGAGCTTTTTACAAATCACATAAACTCCAGGAATGTTTTCATATCATTGATAGGAAGAATCGAATTTTGTTTTCCAAACTGGCAGAATAAGTGTGCAGTACAGATTGAAAAGATGGAAGAAAAATCAGAAAGATATATTTCATTCTATGGATACTGCTCTTCATTTGTGATTTGCGTTGATTCTCCAACAGGATTACTTCGTTTGAGTCTTTGACCTGACTAAGAGCATTTAGTTGGGTATGTGCCACATTAAAAAGGGAGGTCTGATTCGTCTTTTGTAATTTTTCGGAACTGTTGGAGTGAGCCCTAGCCAGTAACTCTTAATTACTGACAGTCCTTGGCTGGGGCGACGCGGGTTGGGCGGCGGGTGCAAGGCCCGTGATATGTAGGTTTTGTGGGCCGCGACTCGTAAAAAGGTCGGGGCCAGCGAGCCCGAGTGTTTTTAAGTACACGAATCGTGACAGTGCCACACAATGGGCAACTGTACGGGCGTGTGTCCGAAATAGAGACAAAAAGGACCATGGCGAGACCTGGCTGATTCGCGATTCCAACTGAGAGGAGAGCACACAGAATAAAAGCCTAAAAGGAAGTGGGGGTTTAAAAGACAAAGTAAAAAAAAAAGTTGAAAAAAAGTAAGTGCTAAGTTGGTGTCGAAGTCAGCCAAAGAAAAACAAAAGGAAGGTTTCCAGAAATAGAAAAGTGAAGACTGAGCTATCACTTGCTGGCAGCTATTTTTCTTAACAGTCTGGCTAGGTTGCGTTCATGTGGTGGATAAGAAAATAATAAGGGAAGAATAAAACACAAAAGAATAATGAATAATGGTGACATGAGAAAAGGAGGTAGATAGAGAGCTGCCTGGGCAACCCGAGATACATTATTATAGTGGGAAAAGACTGTCTCAGATCGTAGTAATGTCTCATTGAGCTATGTGGCGAAAAGGACGGTATGGGTTACTAGGGTGGTACGTCCTGATAGTAGTTTAGATTACAGGGGCAGATGGATACTGGAAGGAAGTTGAGTGGGGGTGGGATAGGAGTCAGGTGCCAGGCACAGAAACAGAGAAAGTCCCAAGGATTGTGAACGGGACGCGAAAATTTTAGGATTGTGCGTCGATTTTTCTTGATGAAAGTTGCGTGGTAAGAGCACGATTTATTTAACTAGATTAGACCATGGGTATGCAATCTAGTAATGAAATTGGTATTGATTTCCATGCAACGATAAATAGAGCTTGACGATACGATTGTTTGAACGTCAAAATTATATCAAGGTACCTTATATATATATCTGTTTCACTGGGATCATAAAGACACCTGACAAACTAAACCAGATAGGACAGACGATCCGAGACGCGACAGACATGGTGGATGACGCACTTCTCTCCTGTTTTCTAGGCGATCTCCACCTCCTCCCACAGTGGGGCAGCTTGGGTGATGACCCCAAGCCAGCCTCAGGCCACACATGACCCTAGCAGACCCATTTGGTATGTGAGCGATAGCTCCATGGGGTACGCGAAACATTTTGGTAAAGCGAACACTACCACAGACAAACGAAAACAAACAAACACAACCACCAAACTAACCCCCGCACCGAAGACAGTGCCATACACTACTACGCATGTGAGCTAACAACACCCCCCCCCCACAGGATGTGCTCTCCCCCACTTGCTTCGATGGCCAACCCCCACACCGGTTACGGGGATTTTAACTACTTCTGAATGGCCGACCCACCCCTGATTGGGAACCATTCCAGCCTAAGAAAAAAAAAAATAGACGGTTGTTAATAAAACACATGGTTCAATACCATAATGTAAGCTATACGGGTGACTCCTTCTTGGTAGTCTCTATGTGCCCTTGAGGGAGTCTAATTGTAAGTGGTGGTTTGTGGTTGTTCGGGTGGAGGGAGGCACGGGCGGGGGGGGTCAGGTGGCCGGCGGTTGATATGGAGGTCTGGGTGAACGGGGGGTGCTGGGTGGATCTTTAGCATAGATCCGGGTAGGTCGAGGAGCTATATGTGGGGGATGCGAGTGTATGTCGTTAGGAAAAGGTCGAGAAGAGTGCTGGGGGGGGGTAGGGGGCGGGGGCGGGATGTTTCTCGTAGGAGAGGGAGGTTGTGGATTTGCTGTCGGTGGTGGGGCGCGCGGTGAGAGGGGGGGTGCGGTTTTGTTATGTTGGGAGTGTTTGTGTTGGGGGGTTTTTTCTTGTTTTTTGGTGTTTGTTGGGGGGAGGTTGATATGTTTGGGCGGGGTGTGTGGTTGGGGGGTATCCGCTGTCGGGGTTGGTGCGGGTGACGTGGGTGGGGGGGGTCAGTGGTGATGTATGGGCTTGGCTTTAAAGTGGATAGGGGGGGTGGGAGTGCGTGGGGACGCTGGGTTGGGTGCGAGGTGATGTAGCAAGTTAGAGCGGGAGCGGATGGCGTGGGTGAACGTTGAGGTAGTAAGTGATCGTGTTAATTGTGGTTAGTCGTTACCGGGGGCGCAAGTGGGGAGATTGGGCGGGGGGAGCGGGAGGGAAGGCGGTGCGGGATAGTGTGGGGCCGGTGCATGGGCTAGGAGGTGAAGACAAAAGATGACAGTGTGTGGGGTTTGGGGGTGGGGGGGGGGCCGGGGGGGGGTGGGGCGGTGGGGGGCGGGAGCCGGGGTGGTGCGATAGGGAACTACGATTTGGTGGCGGTAGGTGGTCTGCCAGTGAATGGATATTAGTAAGAAGATGGGCACGTATAGCCGAGTTGCACGGTGGGCGGCCGGCCGCACTATATCTGATGTATGAGCGTGAATGCCGAATTGGTGGAATCGCGATGTGGATAGAATGTACAAGTCAGCTGTGCGAAATGGTTAATGAGGAGATGGGGGCGGGCGGGGCGGGGGAGGGGCAGAGCGGGGGGGGTTGGATGGGGGATGCCTAACGTGGGATGGTCAGGGGGGGGGGGGGGGCCGTCATGGAGGGGGGGTGGGGGGTTGGGGGGGGGTGTGCAAGGGAAGCGAGAAGGGAGAGGAACGTCCGGGCGGGGGGTGGGGGGGGGGCGGGTGGGGGGGCGAGCAGAATGGGGCACAAAGCTGGTGACGGTCATGAGGGGGGGGCGGGGGGCGTAGTCGTGGGGCAGGCGGGTTGTGGAGCGGGTGGAGGTTCGGTGAAAAAATAATGTTCTGAGGGTGGGTGACCCGGAGGGCACATTCCAAGGAAACTGGGCCCGGGGAGGTTAGGGCGGTAGAAGCGGGGGGGGGATGTTGGTGAGATAGGCTACCTGCGCTTTGGCGGGGGGGCGGGGGGGATAATATATCTATGGGCAAATACTCTGGAGGGCTTGGGGAGGGGGGATCCCATTATGGCTATTATTGTTCGGCATGAGTGCCCCCAAGTTATCATTGCTAAGACGAGGGGGGATATAGGGGGGTCGCGGGGGGGTGAGGGGGAGTATCGGCGGGGTCGGGAGCGGGGGCTGTAGTTTGGGCGTGGGGGGGATGGGCCCGGGAGGGGGGCGGGGGAGGTGGGTACGGGGGGGGGGGGCGGTATCAGGATAGGAGGTGGCGGGGGAGGGGGGGGGCGGGGGGGGGGGGGGGGGTAGGGGGGGTGGGGCGGGTGGTGGGGCAGTTGAGGGGGGGGAGCGGGGTGGCCTTCCCCTGTTCGCCAGAGGGATATGAGGCTTCGTGGGGGTGGGTGCTGGGGATTTTTTGTTACCACCGGGGGGGTGTAGTAGTGGGTGTTTGGTTGAGAGGTCGTCCTGGGGGTGGTGGAGCAGTTTGGTTTTTGGTGGAGGGGGGGGGGGGGGGGTTCACTGGAATTTGCGGAGTTGATTTTGGTTCTTGTGGGCTGGATGTGGCGGCCGTGAGTGGTTCGGGGGTGATGGGGGGTGATTGGCTGGTTTGGGATCGGTGTAAAGAGGTGTTGGGGTTGGCTGGGGGGCTGTGAGTGGGGTTTTGGGAGTGTGGGGTTGGTGTCAGGGGCGGTACTCTTGGGGTAGGAGGGCGGGAGTAGGGGGGTGTGGGGTCTGGGGGGGGGGGGTAGTCGGGTTGGGGAGGGGTATATCGGGGTGGGTGGGTGTGGGGGAGGGGCGTGCGTTTGGGGTAGTGGGTTGGGTTGTGGGTGTGGTCGCGCGAGGGGTCGCTGATTGGGGGGTGGCGCGATAGCGGGGTTGTGTTGGGGTGTGGTGTGGTCTCTATAGGATGCACATTCATGGGAGGGGTTGTAGTGGGGGGGGTAGCGGTGGTGAGCGTGGGGGGGCGGTCATTTGTCAACACCGCGCGAGACTCTGATATGCTGGTATCATGTTGCTGCCTTGTGTTACTAGTAGTACTCAGCAATCTGAGGAGGTGCTGCGGGCGTCTCGACGCGGCTGAGGGGTGGGCGTATAGGGGTTCTAGGTAGTTGATACATTTGTCGCGGGGTATGGAGCTCAACCACTGAGGGGGGAAGTCAAGGTGGGTACCAATCGAATCAGACACGAGTGCGAGGGTCAGGTTGAGGCGGGTAGTGTCTGTGGGGGGGGTATGTTTCTAGATATAGGTGGGGGCAGGGCGTGATCAGTAATTTTGGATCAACACTGATAGAAATGAGCAACTAAGATCAGGATGACGGGAATTTTACTATCAGCCTAGAGAGTATCTGATGGGAGCTCACTATGTATAAGGGATAATAAACTCAGCAGTGTCTCAAGTTTGGCGTCCATACATTCTATCAGGATTCTCTAACAAGTGACGCACTGTGTCTGTTCGGTCACTCGCCGGCAGTCACACAGGGTGTTATATGATATTTCTGTGAAGTAAATATGAGCTAATAATGTTTATATCACTGTGTTACAAGTTGACAGGACATTCAGAATGTAGTCCGTAGTGGCCCTGTCTGTGTATAAGAGTGGTAAACGAAGAAATAGTGAGTATAGATCCATCCTGGGATCAGCAGAATGACACGCTTATTGTCAAGCACAGATTATGCAAGAGACGATGGCCGCGTTATAGGGATCAATATGTGTCGAGGTGGCTCTATCTCATTTACGACATAGAAGGGTAGTCAATTGCCGGTGCGTCCGTGTGCATGGTGCTGTCGCCTATGGTTAAAAGATTAAGAACTGAGGATAGTGATGTAAAGCATCCGAGCGAGGCACTGAGCAGCACAGCGGGAAGTTGGTAAGGTTGAAGTGTCATGTGGCTATGAGCTCTTGGTGGAGGCGCGAGAGGATCAACGCAGCGAGCTAGTGGTGCATCCGTTTGCCAGTACTACGGAGTTCGTGTGCACTGTGCTGACGAGCGAGGAGCCTGAGCCGATTAGCTAGTGTTTGTGGAGCGTGAATGGTACTGTGAGGGAGAGGTATCTCGGGGGGGAGCAGCTGAAATGGTTCACTGCTGTGCGATGGTGTGAGTTGTTGCTAGCAGTGGGGGGTAGCGGATTACTGGTGCAAGCTTAAACGCAGGCTGTGTTCGTGTGAGATCTAGCAGACGAGTGCTAGTCGAGGAGCGAGCGGTTATGGTCAGCAGTGGTGTCGTAGTAGCGAGGCGAGAGAGAAGATAGCTCGCAGTAAGAGCCAAAGCGGGCAAACCGGCGAGAGCATGATGGAGACCGAATTGCCAGGTTAACTCTACTGTCGTCGCTGATGTGAGAGAGATGGGATGTGCACATAGGGACGAGTCACAAAATATTAAGAGAGCGATGAGCACGAGCTCTCGAAGACGATAATCGCTGGTTCTTCGCTGGCTGTTCGGGTGGCTATAGAAGCAACACTTCACAGAATATTAAAGTCTTTGTCATGGATGGCCAGGGTTGTAATTAGATCAGGGTCTTCTGTAGGATGTAAGACTTTGATTGTTCTGTCCCCTGAGCAAGTGTAGATAGCGCCACGTGTACTAACAACCCCTGTCATTTTCTCTGTATGACCAATATCATATGACTGAAAAAATAAAAATTAACAGTGCTGCAGGGATAATGTATCAAATGGATAACAAAAAAAAGATTTGGGTTTTTCTAAAAAGGAATGCTTGCAAATGAAAAAGTAATTAGAGAAATTACAAGGTAAAAGAAAAAGAAAGCACCAGCTTTCTGAAACTTTTCATGCCTAAAGTTAACAAAATTGTCACCAGATCAACATAACTATCATTAAAAGTTACATTAACAGCTTAAAAAAGGTTAACAATCTTCTATGGTTCAATGAAGTTTTTCATGCTTTTTCAATTAAAAAAAAATCATTTTCTTCTTATTACATTTTAATGTTCTTTATTCAGTTTTGTGAGCTTTCATTCTGTGTTGTTCATCCCTCTTCTTGACTGTACGTTAATCTGTATTCCATTTTTGTAGCATCTGTCATGATATGCTAACATTAGAAAAGGCTATAAACAATTCTTATTGTTCCCCTTAAATGAAGTAAAATCTATAGTTTATTAAAACTCTGATTCTGTGCTGAAATAACCCAGACTTACACCAACGTTTTGAAACACTCCATTCGTGCCGTCATGTAAGTGTAGAGTCCCTGTCCTGTCACCAAACCATAGCTGGTTATCAGTATAGCTCATACACAGAGGGTAATTTTTCAGCTGGGATTAGACATTCAAGATGTTTCAGTCATTACAGAACCATTGCATACAATTTTATTGGTTTTCATTGACAAAAGTTACCTTACTGGTCATTATTGATGGATTTGTAAAAATCATAAATGAAGTTTTGTTCACCAGACTCAGCTTGCTCAGAGTGAAAAATGTTCTCCATCCAAATCAGGCCTGCTCAGATAAGTTTTTAATGTCTGCAATTAAACATTGCAAAAGCACTATAATTTTCCTTTATCTGTTTCTGCATTCCAAGAAATGACTCAAGAACCACAGGACCAATTTTGAAAAATGTTTGTATTTAAGATTTGGCAACATTTTTTAAACAATTTCAAATTTGATCTAAATCTTATAAAAATTAAGGGCAATTTTACTTAAGTAACTTGTACCTATGGCTTCAACATTAACACCATATTTTTCCCAAGTTCATCCACTAGTCTCGTTTCTTTCAATCTCGTTTTTAAATATAACTTTATGCGACTTAGTTCAAGAAGTCATATTATTTAAAAAAAACAAGGAGACTACAAATTAAGCAATATTACCATAGTTTGTGTTAACATCATACAGTTTGAACGATTAGTGCTAACACCTATTATGTTTTAAATATTGCAATGGTTTAAATATAATTAATCATCAAAGAAAATATGTGGCCTCAACAGCCTTGTATAATCATGCATGGTTTAACAGTAATACTATTTTTTATCTCTGTTATACTAATTAAGGTTGGGAAACAACATAGCAGTGACCCAATTTAAAATCATATCATTATACTCACTCTGCCTGTGCCACCACACTAAAAATCTAGGGAGCAGCAGGGAAAGAAAAACCACATAGCTGGCCCACATACAAGATGAATTTTGCCCTATTAATTATTGGTTTCACCCATGCTACTGGTGTCCGTACGGCATAAATTTCATAAACAGTACGCCCTAATAGTGCCTTTCTCCATTCCGGCCGAATGAATGATGTATAAAAAGTAGTGGTAAATATATAAGTTGCCTGACTTTCTAAATAATGCAGTTTACTGAAAAAAAAATGAAATTAACTCTTAGTATACGTGCTCAAAAACCACGTTTTTACGAGCTGATTTCAGAGAGTACATTTTTAGACATGACTGCCTTTACTGATTTTGCATTAAGTAACTTATTTATAATGATAACATAAAGTGTTATATATTAAAATGTAGAAAAATGAAACATCTATGACATGCACCTAACTGAATTATTCAATGATTTTAAACATGCATGCAACATATGCAGTAATGAATACAGAAAAATTTAAAAAGATAAAAAATTGAAAAACAAATTGTACTTATCAATATGTGTAATTAATTCTGGTAAACATCTACCCCTAAACCTACTTTCATTTTAAAGTACATTAATTTTCACATAATGTAGGAAAGTTGGAGTTGTTTCTGAGCACAAATAAAGTTTTTATCACAATTTGAATATTTTTTGGAATATTTAGATAAAGCGCACAAATATTTTAACCTTTATTTACAGACATGACTACCATAACTGATTTTGCATTAAATAATTTATTTATAACGATAACATGAAGTGTTATATATCTAAATATAGAGAAAAGACACCCCTTTGACATGCACCTAACTGAATTATTCAATGATTTTAAACATGCATGCAACATATGCAGTAATGAATGCAGAAAAATTTAAAAAGATAAAAAATTGAAAAACAAATTGTACTTGTCATTGTGTAATTAATTCTGGTAAACTTCTACCCCTAAACCTACTTTCATTTTAAAGTACATCCATTTTCACATAATGTAGGAAAGTTGGAGTTGTTTATGAGCACAAATAAAGTTTTTATCACAATTTGAATTTTTTGGGTATATTTAGATAAAGCGCACAAATATTTTAACCTTTATTTACAGACATGACTACCGTTACTGATTTTGCATTAAATAATTTATTTATAATGATAACATAAAGTTTTATATATCTAAATATAGAGAAATGAAACCCCTTTGACATGCACCTAACTTAATTGTTAAGTGGTGTTAAACATGCATGCAACATATACAGTAATGAGTGCAGAACAATTTAAAAATTTGGAAAAAAGTTGTACTTACCCACAAAAATAATTCAATTTGGAAGCCTGGAACTCCTAGAACCACTTTCATCCAATTATACAGAACACAAACAAGTTTCAGTTGTTTTGAATAATAAATAAAAATGTTGTTTCCTTTTGAAATGTTCAGGTCACATATTGAAAAATCATGACGAAAATAAACTATGTACACACTTTATACACAACTGATATTTACCACAAACTATTTCCTTTCATGATAAGCAGCAAAACAGTTATTTGGATGTAGATGGGGATTATTTGTGCATCCTTCACAATAAAAGGATGTCCTGACCCTTACTTGAGGGGTGCTGCAAACGACACAGTTGCGATGAAATTTTGATTTTTTAATTAAATGGTTTGTTCCTCCTAGTCTGTTGACTGGATTGTTCACTTGATTGCCATGTCCAATCCTGGGAGGAATTTGCTGGAAATCCACAGCAGCAACATGAGAGAGCTCACTGACAAGTTGCAGTTTAAACTGAAAAAGGCTCTGTTTTTTGGCATTTGTTGTTCTTGACAGTGCAAATAATTTATACGCATTGAGCTGAGCTATTTCAAAAATCCAGAAGAAAATTTTTTTTCCACCACTTTCTTGTTCTTCTGCTAAATGTGCCATATGTTACAATGCTTTGGTCCACTCTGTCACATCCATTCATGCGTTGATTGTAATGATCAATCATCAGTGGTTTATTTTTTGTTTCACCAAAGCGATTGGTGATGTCCTTGCTTTCCACTGTTGCACAGCTTGAAACAAGAATGGATGGTTTTTTTGCTTTTTTGTCCCTAAACATTACACATCGACAGCCGCATTGGCAAAGCTGCAGCTACCTTTGCCCGCCTCACATCGCGTGTTTGGGGAAACTCTAAACTCACAATGAAGACCAAAGCTGCGGTATATAATGCCTGCGTCACCAGCACACTCCTATATGGCAGCGAGACCTGGACGACCTATGCTAAGCAAGAAAGAAGGCTCAATACCTTCCATTTGCGGTGTCTACGCCGCATCCTCGGCATCTCGTGGAAAGATAAAGTGACAAATGTCGAGGTGTTGTCACGTGCTGGCCTTCAAAGTATGTATACGCTTCTTAGACAACGCAGACTTCGCTGGCTTGGCCATGTTCGCCGCATGGAAGATGGTCGCATCCCAAAAGATATCTTCTACGGACAATTAGCAGATGGCAAGAGAACAGTTGGGCGACCACAGCTGAGGTTCAAAGATGTGTGCAAGAGAGATATGAGGGCACTGGACATGGATCCAGCAACATGGGAGGATGAAGCTGCCGATCGCACTAAGTGGCGATGCTATTTACGGCGCCACCTCAGATTGGGCGAAGAGAGGCTCACACAAGAAGCAGAGGTGAGGAGAAAACGTCGAAAGGAGCACCAGGAAAATAAGCAGTTGAGGGCTGTCACCTCAGGGGCGCATTCCCATAGTCAGTTATGACTGAAGGGGCTATTATTATTATTATTATTATCATTACACATAAAAATCTTTTTTCTTGCTCCATATACCATTTCATTTCCATATGCATTAGCTGTGTAGTTTTCAGCTCTTTTGGGAAGTTCTTTCGATTAACGTTGACAGTCCCAGTGAAATAATGACTCCTATTATTCAGATATTGAAGCAACGGCACACTTGTGTAATATCGATCAGCATAGATGTGATGACCTTTTCCACATGGTTGTAGCAAAGTGTCAAAAACTTTGATGGCTTGCTGGCTATTTACATCAATATCTGGACTGTAAGAAGTATTGGCCCCAAAGTATATCAACAAATTTACTACATACCCTGTGCTACTGTCGCAAAGACTGAATGTCTTCACATATTTTTTGGGTTTAGAGGCATTGAACATTTTGTGAGCCCATCTGCCTTTCCACCCAATTACCATTTCATCCAAAGACAGCTCCTTTAAGGGTAAAATGCTTCCTGGAATCTAGATAACATTTTCTGTAGACATTGGTTCGATCTTTGCTTTACCTTGTGCGTCTACATCACTCACATGAAACATCATGTGATATAACATCTGAAACCTATCCCGTGTAAACATCTGTCTGTACCAGGGAGTTTGCATAAAGCCTTCATTAGACCAATAATCACTAATGGCTGGTTTTTCCACAATCCCCATTGCTATTATCACAGCAAAAAACTTGCACAGTTCTAGATATGTAACCGGATACCAGTTTTGATAGACAGATCTTTTTATCGCCGTTTCTGAATTTGACTGACAGAGTCGATCAGCATATTCATTTATAGAAACAGTAAGCTCATCTATAATCTTACTTACTTACTTACTTAGTCGTTCCCCTTCTACCGTGAGGTGTAGAGGTTTGGAAGAGAGAGCGCCAGACTATTCTATCGGCTGTCTTCCTCCTGGCCTGGTTCCATTCTAGTCCTCGGTCCTTCAAAGATTGTCTAATGTTGTCCTCCCAGCGGACTCTGGGTCGTCCTCGGGGTCTGGATCCTTGGCTCTTTGTTTCCCATGCTTGTCGTGGTAGCCGATCTTCTCCCATTCTGCAGACATGGCCAAACCATCTTAGTTGGGACTGTTCTACTTGGGTCTGTAGGGGGTGGCATTTTAGGCCTTGACGTATCGTCTGATTGCGTACCATGTCTCTTCTTGTTACTTCAACCACCTTCCTCAGATACCTCATTTCTGAGGTTTGGATCTGGCTTTTATGGGTTGTAGTCATTGCCCATGACTTGCATCCATATGTCAAGACTGGGACATAGGTGGAGCGATATACAGCCATCTTCGTTTTCTTACCAACCTCTCTCTTGCTGAGGAATCCTCGATTTATGGCCTGAAAAAGTCTCCCAGCTGCTGCTTTTCGAGTGGCCAACTCTTCTTTGATGCCTCCCTTTCGGTCTATAATAGCTCCGAGGTATTTAATCATCTATAATCTCATTAGTTAAAAGAGCTTTGAGACAATAAAATGCAGAAGAATCATCAGGTATAATATTTGGATTCACACCTGTAATCCTAGCATGAGGCGGTACAAAGCGGAAAGCATTTTGTGTTGAGCCAGTATCAACTTCATTCCACCTAATTTCCTCATTCATTGTACTTGTATTACCATCAGTACTTGTGGGTTCTGCTTCTCTATGGGGTGATCTAGATGTAGGCCTATCTTCTCTTAATCTTTTCTTCATGGGAGCTTTACCTTTTCCTTGTCTTTTCACTGGCCTGGCATTTCTAGTACTACTGACAGAACCAGCTAGGGAGAACGCCCCGTTTCTCATCTGATTCAGTGTTTTGATTACATATATCTTCGCTGGGCAAAATATATTCTGAATCTGAACTGTCATCGCCACTCGATAACTGATCATTCTCATGTTCAATCCAAGAAGAAATAAGTCGTGCTGCTTGCACAGCCGATAACCTTTGCTTACAATCGTTTGAAGATGAAGCCATTTTGGTTAGAAAAAATTTGTTTACGGTCAACAGCTGAACAAAGGTACTAAAAATCAAACGTTAATAACGGATAAAATACACCACGCTAAAATTGTAAACAGATTTATTAAAGGAAGTGACTTTATATATGTTGGATTGGATAAAACATCGACAATTTTTCATTAAACTTTGCCGATAGAGACTTACTGTCCTCGCCACTTCAGAGGGCGAGCCGTATATTTGGTACCAATTAGGCGCCACCTCACCTGGCGAGCCGGATACTAAGAGTTAATAACTGGTCTTAAAGAAGTGCTTTTTCTTCTCCCTTACCTGTCAGCTCCCTCTAGAGCTCCCTCTTCAGTTTTGGTTTTAAGGACTATCTTCATTGCACATGGACAACTCCATCAGTGCTCCAATCTCCTCCCTTAGATCAAACAAGGAGGATCTCAGCATACTGCACGAGCTCCGTAGCACTGGCAAGGATCCCAATGTGTGTATACAGGAATTACACATTTTATAAATATTTCTGTAGTAGGGAGGTTTCCTAATTTTTAAATTTTGCCAGGGGAGCGGCCATGGGGCCTACTCTTTACGATTTACAACCGCCGAGGGATTTTTAATGTGCGCAATCCTATTTTTCCTTAGCCGAGAAGGCTAGGCATCTGATCTTACTACTCAGGAGAACAGGAAGGAGTATGACACCATTAGGAACCACAGGTTCTGACAAAAATGTCCATTATATTTCCTGTACTGGAAGTGAACCCGGTACTTTTAGAATTAGAGGCGGATGCCATACCTCTTAGCCACTCCAACCCCCGTAAAGGGGTCTTTTAAAAATTAGTTCATGTCAAGACTTCCTGTGTTCTAGTTCTTTCCATGTCTTTTTTTAAATTTTTAATTCCTCATACATCTGTCTCATTTCTCCATTTGTTTTTGGGTCTCTCCTTTATTTCTTTTACCTAGGACATTCTGGAACAAGGACTACCTTGTGATACTCTCAGTTGGTTTCCTCACTGTTTCCTAACCATTATCCTTTTTTTTTCTCACTTTTTTATTCTTTTGGTACAAGTATTTCCTATAGTCTGTAATACATTTGGAGTGTAAACTATATTTACATCTTAACTGTAAATTAGTAAAATGTGTCATTAAAAATAAGCATATGCCTTGGCAAAATTCTGAACACAATTTTAAGACTGATGATACAAACAATGTGTGCCAATTATAGCAGTAGAAACTTATTCTACCATTCATCAATTTTCTGTATCAGGTATAATTTTTATTTTATTATACCAAACTGATCTTACTCAGGTTACTATTTAGCCAGTGAAACAAGGTAGGCTAGACTGGTAACATTTACAAGAAAAATAAAATCTGACTTGATTTAATATTATCCTCTCTTACCTTAAGTATCATAAAAATCTTCCCAGCTCTGCGATCGTATACAGATATTGATTTATCTTCACTACCTGAGATGATGAAGTTCTCATTTCCAGCCACACAAAGTACTGGTTGTGTGTGAAATGTTCGAGGCTGAACATCCGAGGTACGATGGTCAATAAAATAGACATTCTTATCAGAGCAAGTGGCAACAGTTTCATTATCTTCCACATAGAGGCACAAGACTGAAGAATGACATCTGTTAATAGAAAAAAAAACAGTACAAACATTTTAAAAGTGAACAATGAACTGTGACTTTCTTTAAGACTGGAGACAACCTATGGTCCCTGATGTTTTGTACCACTTCTTTTGCTGTCCTTATTTCTTTATTGTGTGCAAATTTGTTTTACTATCTAGTGTGTTATTTTTCATCCTGTATGATATACCATTCTGAATTTGAAAAATATTACATCTGTTATTATAACAACTTTAAGTTACAATATAAAAATCTCCTACTTTTTTAAAACTATGACCTTTATGCTTAAAATTATTTCGAGTTACTTACTATATTCTGGAGTATCATTTGACAAAACTATCCATTATTTTGAATAGACAAACCTTCTCTCACTATGAAGGAATAGTTATCTCACTTAAGCTTAAAAAAAATAAAAAACAAACAAACACACCTTTGATAAACCATCAGAATTCATTATCACTATATAACACATTTACAAACTGTTAAAATGAAAAGTGCATTAATTTTCACACTAGTTAAGATTAGATAAGAAGACACAGACCAAAAAATAGTATGTACAAAACTAAAGATGCCAGACAAGAGAGCGAAGATGATGGACAGAACAATGCAAAGATACAACAGTATTCTTTCACAGAACTATCTCTCATTTTATGTGAAAATGTATGCTCTCTTTAAGACTGGAAGAGTTTTTCTCAACTATAGTGTTTTAAGAAGAAATATCTTTGCCTGCCTCATAACACGTGTTTGGGGAAACTCCAAATTCACTATGAAGACCAAAGCTGTGGTATATAATGCCTGCATCACCAGCATGCTTCTCTATGGCAGTGAGACATGGCCGACCTATGCTAAGTAAGAAAGAAGGCTCAATATCTTCCATCTTTGATGTCTACTACACATCCTTGGTATTTCGTGGAAGGAAAAATTGACAAAAGTCAATTCACGTGCAGGCCTTCAAAGCATCAATACACCGCATAAACAGCACAGACTATGCTGACTTGGCCATTCGTGCCACATAAAAGATGGTTGCATGCCCAAAGATATTTTCAACGGACAACTGGCAGATGTAAAAAAAAACAGCCGGGCAACTGCAGCTGAAGTTAAAAGATGTGTGCAAGAGAAACATGAAGGCACTGAGCATATTGTGCCACCTCAGATCAGGCAAAAAGAAGTTATTAACAACAAGCAGACAAGAAAAGAATACGCTGAAAGCAACACAAGGAAAAAAAGCAGCTGAGGGCTATCACCTCAAGGGCGCATTCCCCTAGTCACTTATGGCTGAAGGGGGCTACTAACAAACACTGTGTTTTAACCCTTTGAACCCTGGCCACCCAGCCCGTAAAACCCCATTCCCCTAGTCACTTATGGCTGAAGGGGGCTACTAACAAACACAGTGTTTTAACCCTTTGAACCCTGGCCACCCAGCCCGTAAAACCCCATTCCCCTAGTCACTTTTGGCTGAAGGGGGCTACTAACAAACACAGTGTTTTAAACCTTTGAACCCTGGCCACCCAGCCCGTAAAACCCCATTCTCCTAGTCAGTTATGGCTGAAGGGGGCTACTAACAAACACTGTGTTTTAACCCTTTGAACCCTGGCCACCCAGCCCATAAAACCCCATTCCCCTAGTCAGTTATGGCTGAAGGGGGCTACTAACAAACACAGTGTTTTAACCCTTTGAACCCTGGTCACCCAGCCCGTAAAACCCCATTCCCCTAGTCAGTTATGGCTTAAGGGGGCTACTAACAAACACAGTGTTTTAACCCTTTGAACCCTGGCCACCCAGCCCGTAAAACCCCATTCCCCTAGTCAGTTATAGCTGAAGGGGGCTACTAACAAACACTGTGTTTTAAAAGGCCTTAAGTTTTCTGTATCACTGTATTATACTATATAAACTTTCACAAGAAGTTGCCAGCAAAGGAATGGAGATAATGGACAGAACAGTGTAAAGCTAAATGAATCAGGAAGGGAACCAGAAAGAGCCTACCAATGACAAGGAGGATACTGAATAACTGCTTGTAGTAAAAAAAAAAATTTCAAAGCTGCAGAGCAACGAATAAGAAAGGGAATTATTATTTTATTAATGTTGTTGGAAAATTTCCAGTGGTCATTGAGCTATAGACTTCCTGTTCACTTTTTAGTTGTGTTTCAGTAGCTCTTAATGCTGATCCATCATAATATATACGGGCCAATTCTGTGATCATGTCTTTTTTGTGTACTCCATAGATATATGTTACCGTTTTGCTATTTCATGACTGAAAAGTGTATAAATACGCATAAAGCTAATAGGCAATCATTTTCTGAGACATAAAAATGCAGTCACGAAGAACAAGTATAAATAAATACATTATTGCAAACCTCAGATTTGTCGCTGACATCAGTGCACTGGATGTAGATAAACCAGCACTACAAAAACTAAAGACAGACTTGATACCATCTCTAGAAAATATGGTACAAAAATCAATGCAGGAAAGACTGCTAATGACAAACAATAAAAAATGAATCACAAGAACCCTCAAAATGAATGGACTAAACCTAGAGACAATGACTTAGTTTAAATACATGGAAACTATAATTAATGAGGAACAAATGCAGAATTTAATGCAAGGACAGTATTTAAAAACTGCAATTTTAACCGAACTGAAGCCAGTCTGAATGAACAAAAATGTAAAGTCTCAAAACTGAGATCTTAGGGCTGCAGATATTGGTCATCTGTGTAGTTTTGTAATGATGTGAAGCTTGGAAATCATACACTGAACAAGAATGAGAAATACAAGCTAATCAAACAAGATGTTTCAGAAAAATCCTTGACATATACACAGATCATGTCACGTCACAAACCGCAGTGTGTGGAACATCATAGGACTGTGGGGTCATAAGAACACATAGACAACCCATTCGAGCCACATTCCTGGAATATCGGAAATATCCTTAAATGACTCTCTGCCATGGGGAGATGCAGTAGTTCTCTTCTTCACTGCCTTTGCCTTCCCTACCTCAAAAGCTGAATAAGGTACCCATTTACAGCTAGGAAGACGAGCGTGACGCCATTGTGTTTCAAACCTGATTGCTTTGCCATGAGAGGCTAGTGCTCTAACCATTCTACCAATCAGATGCTCACAGCCCATTACACAAACTGTAGATAAAGAATTCAAACATCTATCACTGGGAGTTAAAATTATAAATCAGAGGCATATCCCTAGTTAGTGTGTCAAAAGTCTGTACACAAAGCGGACAACGTGCAGAACCTAGGGTTACTGTAAATGTATGTGACATCCAACATCATCAACCTACACTGCCCTGTCACACTAAGTTACCAACAAAATATTCACTCATTAATTTCCTTTCAGCTCCCTTAGAAGCACAGGCCTTCAAACAATGTGTGCCATGTCTACCTGTCCCGTTGCCATCAGCTCAAGGTCTTGCCAACTCTTCCTCATCCCTTTCATTGTACTCTCCAATTCTTTTCTCTGTGTTCTTCTGTATCTCTCTACCTCTCTTACTTAAAACTATTAACATATATATATATATATATACACATGCACACACACACACGACCGTATCCTTGAATCTGAACACCTGAAAACTGAAATATTCTGAAAATCAAAAGTTTTTCTGCTTTTGGATGACTTTAAAATTGAAATCCAACTCTATTCCTAATCCTAACGATGTAACTGATTTAATTAGCCACTGAATCAATAACTGTTTGAGCTAGGTTTATCGCACTTAATGAATTTTTGTTGGCAATCATTACTCGCCATACTCCATTACTGTAAGCAGATGATCGTAAGCTCTGACACTTTGCACATGTGCTAATTCGCTGCCCATGAGATGTCATCTACTTCTGCAATAAAGACTCCTGATTACACTATTATGATTACTATTTAACTGTAAACATGGACAATTACCTGCAATCCTGCGATACAAATACATACACATTATTCCATCACAAATAATACCCGAATAATAATATTGTGCAAAATACACTCATTTCAGACCCAAAAAAAACAACAGATGATTTTCGCACCCACCGCTACAGAATTGAACACCGCAGTAACTTCAGTAATCAACAGATCGCCTATTACACTGAGTCACGTGGTTTGCGGTTTTAACATCAACAGTTAGAACGTACCTAACAAAGATACTGGCTAACATTAACCCTACCCCTTTCCCCATCTTTTTGATAAAAAATAAATCTGATTCATTAAAAAAAAACGCAAGATAACATCATACGATAAAAAAAAAAAAATATTAAACTTCCAATGAATCCGTAATCGATTTGCTATTTTACTTTGAATACGTAGAATTAGACCTTTGGGCTAAATACAATACAATCTCACAGTATTCAATTTCAAACGGGCTACTTTTGGGCAATTTTCTACATTTTGGGTGACTTTCGAACACATATAGGTGACTTTTGGGTGACACCTGGAAACTGAAAAAATCCTATTTCCAAGACACAGCTGCCCCTGAGCATTTAGGATCCAAGGATATATATATATATATCTTCACCTCATGGTAGAAGTGGAACGACTAAGTAAGTAAGGATATATATATATCTTCACCTTATGGTAGAAGGGGAACGACTAAGTAAGTAAGTAAGGATATATATATATATATATATATATATATATATATATATATATATATATATATATATATATATATATATATATATATATATATATATATATATATATATATATATATATATATATATATATACAAGGGGCTTGACATAAGTCTTGGGCCTGACCATGAAGGAGTCACAGGAGGAGGATGAAACTTGGCACATTTAAAGTTCATCATATTTGCACTGAATGTGTGAAGTACGCGTTTGTTTCTTCAATGGGTTTTCCCGCTATGGTGCACGGCGCAATGTACCCTATTGAACGGATCTGCTGCTCCAAAGATTTGACAAAACAGTGGAAAAGAAGGAGGCCAGAGCTGTGATAAAATTTCTGTTTCAAGGAAAAACACCTACAGAAATACACAGGGAGATGGAACCAGTGTTTCGTGATTCTTGTCCTTCATATACTTCGGTAAAAAACTGGTGTAACAGTTTAAGTGAGGCCAGCTCAAATTTTGTTGATCTGCCAAGATCTGGTAGACCATCCTCAGAGTGCAACGATGAAAATGCAACAAAAGTGAAGAAAATCATTGACCAGGATCGAAAAATGACAATTATGGAGATAGCTAGTAGAGTAAAACTGAATAAAAGAACAGTTTATAGAATTTTACACAACAGACTGAACATGAGAAAAGTGTGTGCACGCTATGTTCCGCGAATGTTGACACATGAACAGATGCAAACGAGGGTAAATTGCTATCAACAATTGCTCAAAAATTGTCAGTCAAAAATTTTTTTGGAGACCATATTCTCCAGATTTGGCTCCATCAGACTTTTTTCTATTCCCAAATCTTAAAAAACAGCTAAAAGGAAATCATTTTGACAGCGATGAAGAAGTTATACTGGCATGTGATGACTGGTTTAGTTTGAAAAATAGGGTGTTTTACTCCCAAGGTCTTTTCAAGGTCAAGCAGAGATGGCAGAAGTGTATCAATTCAGAAGGTGGCTATATTGAAAAAGAATAAACACTATGCAAAATTTCAGCTCTCTATGACATGTCCTTCATGGTCAGGCCCAAGACTTATGTCAAGCCTCTTGTATATATATATAATAGTTTTAATTATAATAACTAATAGATTTAAAAAATTATTAAAATCATAAAATTTTGTTACAATGCCATGGAGAAAAATTATTAATTACCCTAACTTAAAGGTTAATACTAACTATGACAGCATATGTACAAAGTTATTCAAGACCTACTTAAAATTTGAGGTAGCTTAACTCTTACTAGACGGCAGCTAAAACCGCGTTTTTACGCGCTAGTTTAGCTATCGTTACCGTCGCGCGCCACTTGAACTGGCGAGCCGTAAAATTGGTACTAAACCCGCGCCACTTCACGGGGCTTGCCGGATACTAAGAGTTAAATAAATTGAGACTTACTTAAAACATGAAGTAAGTCTGCATCCTGCTTCTACATCAAACATTCGGACATAAGTATCCCATGATCCAGTCACAATGTTATTTCCTGCTGATGATATGCTCCAAATCCAACCCTAGAACATCAACATTACACAAATATAGTTATTAGCCCTAATATATGAAACAACGAATAAGAATAGCATCTAACAAGAGAAAATAACAGAGAAAGGGTTTGTGTGTGCTTGCTGCAGAGAGAAAGAGTGTCTTAGAAAAAATTAATTATGATAAATAAAAATCAGTTAAACAATTAACCAAAAGCCTCAAACTTTAACATTTTAAACACCCCACCCCTTCCTCAAATGTATTTTTTTATAACTGTCTCTGGGTTTCGCACTTCAAATAGTGTGACAGATCCTAATTACTATCAATACTTGCACACTGGGATACGTCCATGAAACACTGCTAAGGCACAAAACTCTGCTAAAGGGAAATAACTCGAAGTGAATATTCTGGCTGGAATGATTGGCAACGTTTTTTTTTTTGGGAGATTACCTATTTTTGCTGTAAATTAAGCATGTACATTAAACTGAAATCCTGCAATTATTTATGAAAATAGCGTTTCACTGTAGCTCCTCCCCTTATGAGCATGAGGTCACTACAGCTGCTGGTCCAATGCACAAAGCCTACACCATGCACTCTTGCAGTTGTGGTCTACCAGCAATTTCATTTACATAACGAAACTGCTAGCCTCATGCCCCCCAATCTCACCTAAACCATCTCTTATGACATGTCAGAGTGTTCAATTGTCAAAATCTTTTTTGTTGTCTTCTCAGAGATCCCCTATATCAAATTTTTCACTTTTTCCATTTAACTAATCCATCACAGTTGTTTTTTCTGTTCATTTCACCATAGCTAAAAACATACAAAATAATAAGAGGTACAGTCACCTTACGCACGTAGGCCATTTAACCCAGAACAATATCACACTTGATAACGACAAACCAACCTGATGAATGACCCTGTCACTGTGACACAACATGTCTTCCATCTGTGTTACATCGCTGCCAGGCCCAGGATATTTAGATAAGTCAATTAAGTTTAGAGTACGGCTACGGTCACCACATACAGCCAGTTGGCCATCCTGAAAAATGTCAAAACCTAAATGTAATTACTCTGATTCATGACCCTTTATCTCCCCAGGGAGTATTGACCTTCAACAAACTTATGGCAAGTCTTCCTGTCCCATGCCGTCTGCTCAAGGTCTTTCCTTGTCTGCATCATCCCCTTCATGTCTGTCACCAGTTCTCTTCTCCAAGTGTTCCTTGGTCTCCTTCTACCTCTCTAACCCTGGGATTCCAGAACAAAGACAGCCATGTAATGCTACCAACAGGCTTCCTCAGTGTGTGTCCTATCAATCTCCAACATCTTCTTCTCATCTCTTATTTCATTGGCACTTGTCTGGTTCTTATAAACTTTGACTCATGATCCTGTTGAAACATGTACTGAGGTTACACATCTTATTGTTGATGTACTTTCATTCAAAACACAAGTAAACATTGCAACACGCTATTATTATATGTGTTCTGTCTTTATATCAAACGATTCATTGTGGTGTCTGCAACCAGATTGCCACTCCTAAGTGGATTCACCTAGATCTAGATTTTTTTGGGTCCCATCTAGGTGTCCTTTTCCTTCATTAGTTGAAGAACGCCACCTAGATTTCGCCCAAAGTAACCAAAATTTGTCTAAAGTAGCCCAAAAATATCACAAAGTAGCCCTAAAATAGCACAAAGTAGCCCAAAAATAGCACAAAAGTAGCCCAAGTCGTTGATATCTAGGTTTTTTTCAAAATACAGAGTGGCAATGCTGTCTGCAATACCTCTTTGTTATCATCATTAACGCTGCCCTTCAGCTCTGGAGGGAGCATAAGCCTTCGACAAATTCTTGCCAAGTTCTCCTGTCCCGTGACATCAGCTCAAAGTTTGTCCATGTCCTCCTTATCCCTTTCATTTATATCACCATTTCTCTTCTCTCTGTGTTTTTTGGTCTCCCTCTGCTTCTTTTACTGTAGGACTTCCAGAACAAGGACCGCCAGGTAATGCTATCAACAGGTTTCCTCAACTGTGTGTCCTATTCATTGTTCCCGTCTTCTTCTCATCTATTGTTCCGCTGACACTTGTCTGGTTCTTGTGATCAATTTCACATTAGTAGTCGCCCCTTCGGTCATGACTGACTATGGGAATGCGCCCCTGAGGTGATAGCCCTCAGCTGCTTTTTTCCCGGTGTTCCTTTTGGTGTTTCTCTTCTGCTTCTTGTGATAACTTCTTTTCGCCCAACCTGAGGTGGCACCATAGGGAGCATCGCCATTCGGCACGATCAACAGCTTCATCCTCCCAGGTTGCTGGATTTATGGTGTCCAGTGCCTTCAAGTCTCTCTTGCACACATCTATGAACCACAACTGCGGTTGCCTGGCTTTCTTTTGCCATCTGCCAGTTGTCCACAGAAGATATCTTTAGGGATGCGACCATCTTCTATGCGGCGGACATGGCCAAGCCATATCAGTGACCTCATATCATCTCAGTCCTATTCTATGCCAGCACCCATTTATGAAAGTCCGTACCTTCTTGGTTGTTGTTTTTGTTTTTCTCCAGCTACAATGATGATCTCCTGCAAAAAGAAATGTCCTGCAGGACAACCAGCTCAAGAAGAAGACTAAACTTCCTTGGGGGAGAAACTAAATGGTAGCAAGAAGATCACGAAAAAAAATTGTAAGTTTCATGAATCATGTCAACAAGTAGGACTTACCTTCATGAGGTGCACAGCATCTACTCCCCCAAATAAATTATGTGAATATTTGAAGTGATACTTGTTACAAGCGACATCATTCCACACTCGATGATTGTCCTCTCTCTCAACATAAGCATCCACCCAATTGAAATTTGGGGGACCTTTATGGTTAAAGAAATAGAAATGGAAATGTGTAAAAAAAAAAAAATTTGAAAAGAAAACTTTAAATTTAGGACTATTTCCAGTGGCAGGCCACAATATGTACATTTTTCTTCCAGGGTGTGGCCTGTTTGGTTATATCAAATTTAGCATGTATCCAACTATGCTTTATAAAACAAAACATTTGATGCATATAAAACTTACAATATTTTAGAATATACATCAATGACTTTACAACGATTTCTATATATTTCAGATATTTTTTAACAAATATACGTTGCCTGCTTGTTTCAGAAAATCATCTATAGAAAATAAAAACAAAAAAAAACTTGATTTCATTTAGGTGCCTGCAATATAAACTACCTGAGACAGAATGTTAAAAGTAAAATGATATTTTTTCATAATTAATTCCAGAATTTCAATTAAAATGCACAAGCTTTACATGCAGTAATAATAGAAATGTTCAACAAAGCATTTTATGGCCAATATTGAATTTTAATCATATATTTCAATTTATTATGACTTTTTTCATTTCTTGAGTTACAAGTACCAAATCTGAACTGGAAGCTCATCATTGTATTTTAAAACTGTTATCAAATTAGATTTTAATGAATTTATAAGATCTTGATATACAGAACTTTAAATTTAGTATCTAAATAAAAATAATTCATATTGCAAAATTTTACATTTTTTGCAATAAATCAAAATTTTGATAAGCTATCACAGATCTGATAAAGTTATATAAGCCAGCAGAAAGTAACTGTACCAAATCTCATGCTCACTGATTAATAAATAAACAAGTGAGAAGAAAACTAGCAAAATACAACAAGGTTCTGAGAAACTCTTCATAGGAATAGCAATTTCTGAAGACAATGCAATTTTCAATGTCAAAATACAGCTACTTAAAATGTCTGACCATTAATTTTGACATATTTAGCATCAGGAGATTGTAAATTATTAGGAAATAGACTTATTCCAATTTTCATATTTTTTTCTATTTTGACCTAAAATGCACTACTGCTCCTCTCCTTAACTGTTTTCATGATTTTCCTTTGCGCTCTTTACGGAATATGCAGCAACCACTGCAGCTGATTACCTTGCAGGAAGCCTGCACTACGCATACATATGTTCTCACAGTGGTGGTTTCTGTGGCAATTTGTTGTACATTATGAAGTTGCCAGCCTCATACACAAGCTCATTTTACATTGCCTTGTACGACATGCCTGAGGGTGGAGTAGTCTTTCGTTGTCTCTTCTGAGACCCCCAAACGCTATTAATAGAACTTCTCATTCAAAATTTTCCTGCTGTTCAAGACTACATTTCTGTGCCTGGGTTAAATCTAAAATGTCCAGGACAAAAAGAGTTAAATATATTTAAAATACACCCTAAAATGGTAACCTATTCTACTGCATTAACATGACGCTGAACTTTCAACCAATTTTTTAAACAATCTGACATGCATAACCTTTCACAAAATTTGTTTTCATCATTTTACCACTTCAGCTGGCTCCCTTGCAAGAAGCCTCCACTAAAGCATTTATGTGTTCTGTAGCAATAGTTTCTGTAGCAATTTTTATTTTACATGAGGATGCCAGCCACATACACAACCTCATATTACGTAGTACATTTTTTATGATAAAACTGAGGAAGCAGAAATCCTATTAATTCTCTGTCCCCTCAGAGACCCTCAGGAACATCATGGGGCAAAATTTGCCAAGTTTAATACATATTTCTCATCAAACATCTTTGAAAGACCTTTTTTGTGATACTAACACTTCTAGATCTCAAGCAGTTACAAGTTATTAATTGTTCACTCACACACTTCTTTAATCTAAAGTGACGTCTGCAACCTTTAGCACGCTGCAGTCGACATATGTCGACGAAGGTAACCTATGCTCTCCCTGCTGTTGTCGACATATGTCGACTCCAGCGTGCAACGTTTTTTTAGCATTAGAATGTGTGTACACGTGACTTCACCCCCGGATGTTAAGTTTTAAACTTATCTGAGAGAGAGTTAGCTTCTGTTTTCGATCTCCTTTAGTAATGGGTGCATCCGCGTTTATTTTCTGTGAATTTTTTTAATCGAAATGAATCGGCATCGAACACGCGGCCATTTTCGCTCTAATTTTATTGGATTCTGACGCCATGCGGTGGGGATGAGATTTTTGTCTTTATAAGCGCTGATATCGGTTCTCAGAATATGTTTGATGGCCGAGATGGAAACGAAAGTAGAATGGCATTGCTAGTATGTATAATTTTAGGGGTTAGAATTAGGAATATCGGAAAGGTTTAGGATTACGGCCGAATGTCACTGCTGACGAGGGAGTTTGTTGCTTTGCTACTGATGATGGGTGTAACGAAAAGATCGTCATTTGATTTGTATTGGTCTATTGGTCAAATGACTTTCATTGAGATGCAAGGGATATGGACCCTTCGTTTGCTGGTTATTTTTTTAAATTTAAAATAATATTTTTTTAATTATTTTAATTATTTTTTCTTTTTTTTTATCTTTCCTTTCCTCTCTTCCTATTACATCTAACATGTACACAAACAAATTTTATATCATCAGATTCACCATTCATTTATTTATATAAATTCCAAAAATGATAGCAATTGACTAAGAAACATAAAAACTACAGACATTAAGGGTCACCCACTATAGAAACGGGACGCTGTGAAAAAGAATGCAGCTGCAGGCGAAAATTTTCGCCAAAGAATGCAGCGTGCTAAAGGTTAAAGTCACATTTGTTTCAAGTTATTTTAGTCTCAGTCAGGTTGCCTATTATACTCACATGGCACAGCAGGAAATCGTTTTGGCCACCGAACATTTATTCTCATTTTCCAGTATGCTTCGCTGGCAAACATAACATGAAATCTCTGACAGACACGACTCAATGCAAACCTCAACACACGAGCCTCCAAAAAACTGGCTATGTAGAACAATACGTCATCATCTAACTGGTCTAAGGTAACGCCACCTGAAAACATGCCGTCAGATTTAAAAGACTTTGTTAAAAATTTAATATAATTTTGAATCATCATCATCAACACTTTCCTTCGGGCTCCTTATGGAGCAAAGCCACCACTGCAGCTGGTTTCCTGGAAGTATGGTTTCCTTGCAGGAAACCAGCATCCAAGCAGCATCATGCTCTTGCAGCGATGGATTCTGTGACAATTTGTTTTACATGATGAGGTTGCCAGACCTATGCACAACCTAATATTAGTTGCCTTGTACAACATGACTGAGGGAGCAGTAACCTCATTCTTTCATTTTTTATTCAAAGCCTCCCCCCCCCAAAAAAAAAAAACTACACTGGGAAATATCATTTTACATTGCTCATTACAAAATACAGACATTCATAAATAGGTGTTTGCATAGAATAGAAGGATTGAAATGGTATGTCAATGTGGAACTGATGACCAGAACCAGACAAGTGCCAACAGAACAAGAGATGAGAAGAAGATGCTGGTAATGGATAGGACACACACTGAGGAAACTTGTTGATAGCAATACAAGGCAGTCCTTGTTCTGGAATCGCCAGGGAAAGAGAGGCAGAGGTAGACCAAACAACACATGGAGAAGAGAACTGGAGACAGAAGTGAAACGTATGAGGAAAACGTGGAAAGAACTTGAGCTGATGGCATGTGACAGGAGGTCCTGGCATGTTTTTGTTGAAGGCCTATGCTCCTTGGGGTGCTAAAAGATATTGATTGATTACAAAATACGCTGACATGTTTCATCAAATGATAATACATTTTCCTAAGTTACTGTACAGAGATGAAGCAATACAAAATACACTGATGCGTGTCCTATCCACTGCCAGCATACTTCATTTGTTTGGGTTATCCTGTCCATGCTTGTTGAACTTTTTGTCGCTTAAAATTTCTACAGGATGGGGTAGACGGCCCCAAGCCCAACCCTCCTTAGTCACCTTTTATGACATGCTTTGTAAGTTACAGTGTTACTATTGTTTGCTTCCCTTTCAGGCCCTAGTAACAAAACTTCAAAGCTCAAACAAAACTGAAGACAGAGAAGAAAGTACCAGTTTGTAGGCAGAATTCCTCTCTTTGTCTTATGTGAACCCCTGCAGACCCGAGTGGAACAGTCCCAGTAAAGATGGTTTGGCCATGTCTGCAGAATGGTAGAAGATTGGCGACCACGACAAGTATGGGAAACCAAGAGCCAGGAATCCAGATCTCCACGATGACCCAGAGTTCGTTGGGAAGACAACATTAGACAATCTCTGAAGGATGGAAGACTGGACTGGAACCAGGCCAAAAGGAAGACAGCCAATAGGGTGGCATGGCACACTCTCTGGCTAACCTCTACGCCCTAAGGTAGAAGAGGAATGACTAAATAAGTAAGTAAGTTTTATATGAACCTGGCTAGTACAAAGACTAATAAAATTACTGTAAGCACATTTTTTTTCCTTTGCATTCAAAAGTGTTATAATCTCACCGATATATGAATGGGAATAATCATAACCAGCTTGAAATATCTCATCTTCCTCAATGGCATCAGCATGTACATCTCTACCATGCTCTCTCCCAGGTTTTTCATCCAAATAAAGATTAGATCCACAGCATGCTTCAAAAGTATCTAATGGCAAATTTAATGAACTTAGAGGACCAGTCTGTGACTGTGGTATGTCTCCATCTCCAATGTCACTATTTGGAGATGCAAAACTTGAAATTCCCAAATCATGTCTGTCTTGCCTTACAGGTGGTAAATATTCCATCTTCATGTCAAAATCAACCTGTAGAGGAGACTTACTTTCTTCCTGGTCTGAGGAATTCACCTGCATATCAATACAACTGTCTGGTTCTGCTCTGTCTACTGGTGACAGTGACGCACCAACACTGTCAGATGTTAGCAATTCTCCAGAAATACATCGTGTCATGTCATTGGCATCAACTGGACTGAGTGAGACACAAGCCACATAATCCATAGATAATGAGAATTCTTCCTGGCCATTCTCTATGTTTCCAGCTCCCTTTTCACTGCTACACTCTTTTTGATCTACACTAGAATTGCCACGGTCCATTGAAGGACTGCTTGGGTTTCTTTGTTCTTCCTCCTTCAGAACCAGAGAACTGGGATTTTGTTCGCCGTAAGACTTGGTTGGATCAGGGTGTGTAATTGGAAGGGCAGCTCCCAATGTTGTTACTCTTTTACAATCACCAAAGTCACTACAAGCTGCCGAATCTGAAAAAAAAAAAAAAGCATATGTGATAAGACAGATAGGAAACAACAAAAAACAGTCTTATAATTTAATATTTATGTAAATAAAACAAAAATGATATTGGAATCAGCTTTACTAATGAATAATATTCTAAAAACATGGGATGTTTCTGAATTACCCCAAGTAGGTCACAATTCCAATCAGGAAACAAAGATAAGAAATGTAGAAAGGCTATGAGAAAATAACAAAGTGGAAAAATATACTTACTTAACAAATAAAATTACTTAACAAGAAATAAATACCAATGCATATAAATTAATTTAACTACAATAACATGGCAAAGAATACTAAATGAAATATATGAATTAAAAGAATGACATGATGTAAAAGTAATTTCCCACGAAAACCAATGTCATCTCAAAATATGGTGACCATTACAGGGGTAGGAAGTAAAAGGAAGGGTAAAAGAGGATAATAGAGACAAAAAACAGAAAAAATACAAAATTAGAAATTGTCTAAAATGGGACTAATTTAAAAAAAACAAAGAAGAAGAAAACTGTCAAAGAAAGTTACTGATAAAGTAAACAATGCCTGGCAGCAGAAATTAAATCAATGGTGCGGGACATTCAATCCATCAGGGGAAAGACAACACATTTGAAAAATTAGATGATTCTCCAAAATAAAGTGAAGCCTTTCATCACTCTAAGGAGGGCGCAGTCTGCCCAGCAAACAAACAGGAGGGGGGTACCATGGACACTGTTATAACAGAATGGTAATGTTTAAAAATCTTCTTGCAAGCATAATATATTTTTCTGTATCTATTTATGTGAGGTGCCAAAGGTAGGATCCACCCTAGGTGCCAAATACTTTAAATATGCTCTACATCAGGATAACAGAAATAGCAGCAACTTCAATGAATATCACAAGTTCCAGAATGATCAGAACCATTGTAGTAAACAGCAATAAGTTTATTAGCCTTGTGAGTAAAGTTCATCAAATTTTCTATTATTAACTACAGTCCATAATGCAATAAATGTGTTCCTAAAAATCACCATGTTGTGGAATTTTGTGCAATTAAAAATAACAGGGCTTGTGAGAAAAATAGGGTTGGGGGCAGAACAATCAAGACCTATTCAGTCTCAAAAGTAATACACAAAAAAAAAAAAAATAATATAACAAACCCAATAAAAATGTGGTGTTTGAAGCCACAAACACAGCCACTCCTAGCCCTAATCAAGTAGCGCTTCTGCGAGGTTTGGAGATTTATCTTAAAAGCTCATATATAGCGAATGCTTTCACTCTTATTGTAACAAAGCTTGCTCCAGGTTCCTTTTTTGTTTAGTCTTCAATCCACACATTCTATCTGTTCTAATCAACTTTAGAGCACTTGCAGATGTTCCTGTTAACCAAGTTTCTTTTACTTTCACAATGTTGTCTCTGATGGTGCGTAATATGGCTTCCTTTAGGCCTGTTGTTCTTGTGATTTCACGTGTTCTCTCATTTCTTTGAAAACATTTTATTATTTCAAGCTTCTCAATATCTTTTTCGTTCACTACTTGGATTCTTATAACCTGAATGCTTACTCATGTTTGGGATGCTGTATTAAATACTTTAATCAAGAAAAGTACATGAACTTGGGAAAACAGTGTGATACACACTTGTAGGGCATTAGATACGTATCTGTTTAGTGAATTCCTCTGCGGGTCGCTACGTTCATATGGGAAGCATTTTTCATGTTCATCTGATGTTATTTGGTAGCACTGTAACAAAGTTAAATCATTAAAAATCGTGTATGAGCTAACACGATTTCACACTTTAGTGATTTTATTCCCTTATTTATCTACTGTGTATGAACAAATTCGCGCATTACAAACATGGGCTGGAACAGGATAGACTGTATGTGTAAACCTTGGCTTGAAGAAACTTAAAACAACTAGGAATGTACATTTTTTTTATTGCAGTCTTCAAAAAGGAACACACCTAGGTCTAACATTTTCCTTATGCAAAAAAAAAAAAAAAAAAAAAAAAAAGTGTAACTGTTGAAAAAATGTATGTCAATCAGAAATTTAAAATGACTGAAAAGTTAAGTTTTGACCAGTACACAAAGAATGAATGTTTTATCCACTAAAAAAACATTGATAGTAATAACATATATTAACACCACACATAAACTGGCAACAGATGATAACTAAAATATAACAATCAGCCAAAAAGAGAGAAGATGTGAAACAGCAAACCAAATGTGCGTGTCTGTGCAGTTTATCATGTTCCACTCCTTCCTCACCCCCCCAACCCCTTTCTAAACTGATGGTGATGGCTTAATACAGCTGTTAATGTGGCAGGAATGTTGCTTCCTTGCATCTTTGCCCCTGACCATATAAAACTATTCCTTGTAATCTTGCTGAACTGTTGAAGCTTACAACATATCAGAGCTGATTGGTACTGATACAACATTGACTAGAGCACGATTATTTATCTTCTTCTTTGCCCACTCTCAGACATCTACTTAAATATTTTCAAAGACAGCAGTGATCAGTGTCAGGCTATTTGTATCTTCATAGAGTTTTTCTAAAAATGGTACTGGTGACGGCCATATGTGCTTTCTATGTTCCTCATAAGTTGAGCATCTTTGAAGCAGATGTCCAGCAGTCATGTTATCAGTGCCACATTTACACTCATGTGTAGTTCCTATATTTAAATTGTTGAATAGATAATATCCCAACCTGTTATGGCCCATTTGGAGTCTGAAGATTATCGCTTGTTCTTTTCTGCTGAGCTGGTAATATGCATCATTTTGTGTGTGTCCTGTATGCTCTGCATTCCATTTGTTTCTGTATCTGGCTCTGATAAAACTCTTTGCCTCTTTGAAAGTTATGCTTGTATCAGACCGAGGTAGCTTTCCACCTTCCTCTGCCAATCTGTCAACCTCTTCATTGCCGAGGATGCTGCTATGAGATGGGATCCATTGTATCACAACCCTTATGAAATGCTGACATAGTTTGTGGAGCACTACTCTTAGGTCACTAAAATCTGCATTATTCTGGCTCCTCAGCACTGCAACTACTGACAGTGCATCTGTGAAGAAAAAAACGTGTCTCTTGGTGCTTTCCTCTGCCATTAGAACCGCTCCTGCAGTTTTTAAGGCCTCTGCTCTGAAGTTACATGAGAATTTTCCTGTTGCCACTAACATCTTCTTTTGTGTATCAGTAGTTAAGCGCAAAAGCATACCTCCATCTTCTGTTACATTTTTTTGTTGGTCCATCGGTGTATGCATGTATCCAGGTGTTGCTTGTGTAATATTTCTCTGTCTTTTGTCGTCATGGCTTTTCTGTCTGTTGCAGTCTGTCACTTCTTTCTCTCAATGCCAGGAATGTTTTCTATCACTTCAGGAAAACGTTAAACATTATTAATCTAAATCCAACTTGTTTAAAAACTGAAATGAGGATAAGCTGTACCAACCGCCCATGTCCAAAATTACATTAATTTAAAATGAATTTGAAAGCCACTATTTTTGTAGCTGAGCTGTCATGAGTCATATAAGTTGTAGGTTCAAGTCGCCATCTGTAAACAAACCTCTGTCAACGATTGCTGTTTGAAATCTGCAAGTTGATTGGTCGACGGAAGCCTCCAAAAGCAAATAGAAATCGCCGTAAGTTTCAAAATGTCTTCATATTTTAGTCAATAAACCAGTAGTTCCGGTAAACAATACAGATACGGGATCGTCCCAGTTTCTCCCCGTCGCGTCCCGTTGTTCTGACGAATACAAAACGGGACGTTTAGTTCATTAATATTATTTTTCTTTCTATTTTGTTCCATGTTTACTGAAACTGGAGTTTTTGGGGGTTTTTTTTTAAATTCAGGCATAACTGG
Organism: Oreohelix idahoensis; assembly: GCA_024509875.1. Classification (NCBI taxonomy): domain Eukaryota; kingdom Metazoa; phylum Mollusca; class Gastropoda; order Stylommatophora; family Oreohelicidae; genus Oreohelix; species Oreohelix idahoensis. Next base: position 145,894 of record JAMPIV010016865.1, read on the forward strand.
AACTGGTGTTGAGAAAAGATTTAAAAAATATATATATAATTAATGAAAAAAATATCCCGTTCAACCTCTGATGAGTTGTAATTAGGATAGGCCTATATATTGTTTTCAATTCCAAATAATATGAACAACTGCCGATATGAGAAAGTGGCATCACACTTGTCAAGTCATTGTAAATAGGGCAAATCACAATTACCAATTATGCTTGTATGTTTTTTTTTTTAAAAACGAACAAAATCAAGCAGAAACTCTGAAAAAGAATAATATTAAGATGGAGGGGTGTAAAGGCCTGGTGGCCTTTATTTAACAGATATTTAATTGACTTTCACCTGTTAAAAGTCAAATGCGTTGTAAGAACAGCATCAGGCCTTCACATTTCCAACTGCTATATATTAACCTTTGTTCGTGTTAAATATTGTTTGACTATATTATGCAGTTCCCTAGGTCTGTCTATTCTTAACACTTCTTCTATATTTATAGGTAAATTTGATGCCTGCAAATAATCTAATGTTGGTATTCTCATTTGTTCGTACCTCTTACATTTTAACAAGAAATGTTTTATATTATTGTCTTGAAGACATCCTGCACAGTAAGGTTCTTCTATTCTGAAATAGCCTTTTCCCACCTGTAGTCTGAGAAGTTTCTTATTACTGGGAATTTTCAATTCCCTAGATATCTGACATTATCTTGTTGGAGCCTTGAACATCTTATATGCATGTCTTCCTTTCAGATTTTTATCCCACTCTGCTTTCCATTCATATGTTATTAAATCTTTAATTAAGCTCTTAATCTCTGCTTTACTACTCATCCCTACATTTATTAGATTTTTATCAGATCTACATTTCTTGACATAGATCTAGATTGGAATTGATATATTAACAACAGGGCAGTTATGAGCGACTTTACTTCTTTTTTTTTGGGTTGTGTTTGTTTTTTATTTTAATTTTTTTTTTTTGAAAGAGGAGGGCACACAATATACATGCATCTACATTTTTTTCACATACAGTTTTGATTTACTATATTTGAACGGAGGGGGGAAGAAGATACTATAGTTAGATATCGGAAATCATATTTTATTATTTTGAATTTACTACACTATATATCCTAATTATAACCCGTCAAAGGTTGAACGGGAAACTTAGTCTTTAAAAAAAAAAAAGTACTTGGACTCTTTAAAGCGACAGAACGTAAAAATTAGAGCCTGCATAATAGAAACGGACGAAATAAATAATGAATGTCCCGAAAAAAACGTAACGGATACAAAAGCAGAATTCATTTGAATGCAGCAACACAGTGAACATAATGCTGAGACGTCCGTAGATTTAAAATCAGCACACTTGCAACAGCATGTTGAGTCTGCAAAACAGATATAAATAACAGAACGGCCAAGAAAAATTAGCATTAAAAAAATAAAAGTGTTCTATGCCGGAAACATGTGCCAGTGGAAGGAAGTTAGGAAAGTTCTTTCTTACTACTTTATGCAACTCCTGCCATGTGGTCGCAAATAATGAACTTGCAACAAATAAAGGAGGCCACGTAGACGTTTTACAGAAAGAACGTTATGAATGCCACGGACAACCAAAAGTACAAACGATGATTGCCGAAAGAGATCAGTATACATAGATGAGCTCAGTGTAGGGGCCTACACATCAGAAAGAGACAGTTTGCTTATATTGACATGATATCCGCAGATAAAGTTAGATCACACGGTAACTAATTGCAACATTAAAATGAAAATCTATGTCTAAGTAGCCTACTTGGCGATTCGTGCCTCAGTTAGTGGGTAATCCATGTCTAAGCAGAGTTGTCTTCAATTCTTTCCTAACAAGTCCCAAGTCGAGTCTCAAGACTCTTAGTCAGTGCTGGTGCTAGGCTATTTTGCGCCCTAGGCAAGGCTAACTACTTGCATCCCCACGCCCCCAATGAAAAGCACAAAACTAGAAACTGCTAAATGTATTTTCCATTTCAAGAATAAGTAATACAACAATCTTTGATTATCTTTCTCAAAAACAAAAGAAAACGTTTTAGCACACAAATCATTTTGAATAACCTTGTCAATTGTGATGTTAAAATTTAAGTCTGTTAACAGTTTTAATTTCAGGTACGTTAAAATCTCACTTTGAATGCCGTTTCCTCTGCAGGTTTTGTCTCCAGATCCTTCAGGTCAAGTGCTGATGCTTGATCATGTTCAGTTGATACAGTTGCCAAGCTAACTAGTCTCTTTTGCAACATTTTGAGCGTATGTAAGTTTTTATAGTTTGAGCTTCTAGAAACAATTTTCACCACTTGCCACGGACACTGGATGTGTGAGGATTCTTAGGGCAACAGAAACATTAGGCACATTATCCAGGAGTTTTTGTAGTTGTAGTACAGTATGAAGAAACGTACTCCTTGTGGCAGCATAGACTTTGGAAATCTTCAAACCATTGCTATACGTTCACAGTACAGATCTTCAACATCAATATCGTTGTTTCCATTGTGCATCGATGATTTTTCCAAAATCATGCAGGCCTTATAAATGTTGCCAATTTGGCTGGAGTGCATTTTGATACCATTATGCACAAATGGTGACTTTTTTTTTTTTTGGGTGCAACTGGGTCACTTTATTCATTCTTTACACATTCTACTCTCCGTTGGGAAAAGCTGAAAGATGTCATACCAAATTTTCAAATCTGGATTTGAAACTCGATGGAGTTCTACAACAGAGTCTGTGAAGCCAGTGCATGAATACTTTGATATTATAGGTGAAGTCTTGCAAAGCAGGATTGATGATCAAAAGGAGACTGCTGAAACAAGAGGTGATGTAAAGTAGATGTTGAATCGAATTTTGACTTTTGATTTTTTGGCTTTGCTTAGATTTTGAATAAAAAATACCCAGTGAAACAGACCAGTATGAAAGCATCGCTGCAAAAGAAGAAATGGTGAGAATAATAAACTATTGATAACTATTGATCGCCTCCGTAATGAAATGGAAGAAAGATGTCAGAATGCATGATTTGGATTCAAAGTTTGGATATATTTTAGATGTTAATGGATTAGTGCTTGACTCAAATGAAAGCAGCATCATTCATGACCCGAACAGCTTGAAGAAAAGTTGTCTCAACCTTGGACAGTTTTTTAGCACTGATATTGACGGTTTTCAGCTTAATGAACAACATTTTAACATACTCTCTTTCAACAATTCAAGCACTAAGAAACTCATGAGAATGCAGTAGACCTGATATAGCAGAGGAGATATTTCTGGCTACTACATTGTCGCGGATTGTCTCCCCTGCTTTGCCGTAGTGGCCCAACAGTGGCCAAAACTCAAGAGTATCTAATATGGGTCTTCAAAGGTGTCTACCTTCGCACAAGATTGCTCTTGGCAGAGTGGTAGATAGAAGGATAATGATGCTTCTATCTCAAGGTAGTATTTCACAAGATATTCAGAAAAGCGAGAACAATGCTGCATTGGCTGAGCACGTAAACTCTATGATCTGCCGACAACTTTTGTGAAGGATTAAGCAATTATTAATTTTAACTCGTCAAGCCCCCACCCTGATTTACTCAATGGAATTCTTATTATTAAGGTTTAGCTCTGTTTAGAGTGTATTTAGTAAATTGACTGAGACAAACATGCAGTACATGTAAAATGATTAAATCGAAGTTAAATTTGTATAATTACAAATAACAAATTTAATAACCATTCAGGTTTAACAAGGTTTTAGAAAATTTGAATAATGATTTATAAAAAGTGGATCATCACTGTTGTGATGGGAAGTTAGTTTTTAAAGGAGTTCACGGGGCAGCTTATAGGTTTCACCTATCTGCCACTGGTAGTTTCTGCTCCCGCTGATGGATTGGTTCTTTGCAGATAGGTCACAGGAGTTATCGCGTCTCTGGTCAAGATTAAAGGCGCAGCACGTTCCAAGTACGATCAAGGAGTAACTGCCAAGCTGGTCCCGCGTTTCTAAGACCCTTTGATGATGGTGTCTAGTTCTATGTCAGTCCACTTCTACCTTCACTTTGTTCCAGAGATTAGTACCCTCACTGGTACCACCAACAACAAGCCAATCCTGGCTCACAGACTATTTGCTCAGATGAATAAAGTTAAGGCACTTGATTAGGCCTCTTACACGTGTTCTTGGGGTCGTTACTTTTATAAGATAATTCTCTCTATGACTCCGTGTGTTATCAGTTTCCTCAGTCCCGGTTTCCTTGTTAAAATGATAGAGATTTCCTGGGCTCTTTTGTAAGTCCGGCAAGATTCTCCAAGAAAAGGTCCGGCCTGGTAAAATGGAATTCTGAATTCTAACTTCTGGCAAGGTCTGGTTGTGTCGTCTTGGCAAGCGATTTCTCACAGTGAAATAAAACTAAATAAAATAGGTGTTACGCACAAATAATTACTTTTTTCCAAAGTCTTTGTATGATCGTTTTTCGTATGTATGATCATTATTTGACTGAAATGCATGTTATATATATTTTATGGTCAAAGGGACAGAACCCGAAATATCGATACTGCTATTTTTATGAGTTTACCTCCTCTTGTATAGAGACACGTTCGGTCTATAATGTCTTGAACGAAGCGTGACCATATCTCCTTATTTGGTAGTATCAGTCAACTGTTGTAGATGTTTGAAACCTTTCTTAACGCTTCTGTTCATGTCCATAAAAGGCGCGACTGTGTAAGACTTTTATCTCGAATGTTCTTAGAATCGTCTTATTGTGAACAGCGACTCAGAGATTGTCACTCTGCGCATGTCTCGACTGGGTTGTCGTTTTGTTGTTCCGCCCAGGTCGGGGAGTTGAGAAATGGACTGATTAGCGAGCGGACGCGACTGCGTCTTGTGATTCTCTGAGGGAAATACATGGTCTTTGTTAGTTAGTTAGCTAACTAGACTATTTCCCCGTATTATTCAAGCCTGCCTGGAGGCATATGTTCATGGTTGATTTTCCGAAATAAGGTAATTCCTCTTGTATCGAACTTTAGGCTATCATCTAGAGGTTCGTCATTTTGTCGCCTTTTTGCTCGCCTGTGTGATTCAAAATGGAGAGGTACTTTGACTAGGATTAAGTCACCGGTATCTTTATACCTGAACTAGTTATATATCTATGGGTCGCTCTAGACCAACAAGACTATTGTCTGTGTTCCAGGATTCGTTATATCAGAGATCACGTCCAAGTCAGATGGTTAGACTTAGGAAGGTTATAAAGGTCGAGCTGACCTGTAATCCATGTATGCTACTCACGTGCAGACAGTAAACGGACGTATTGTATACATCTGATCTGCTAGCATCAGGAAGGAATAATTATTATTGTCTATGAACATTAAGGATCTGCAGCTGACCACGGTTGCAGAAGTTATATGTATTATTTATCAAGCTTCGCTATGATATTTGTTTTCCATACAACTATTGAGTATTGACTTCTACATGACTGTCAGTTAACATGAGTTTGAATGCTGCATTCGTTGTATTATGCCGATGATAACATAAGTATCATGACTGTTTTGTGGCGTGCAATAAATGGTATAAACCTAAAGCGAAGTTACCATTTCTATGACTCTACACGTCATGTTGCCTGTGGTGTACCCTGAACTGTTCTACTGCAACACACACACAGCAACAATCTAAACCAGATAAGACACCCACATCTTGCATTGTAATACCTGGTGTCGATAGAGGTGGTAATTTGACGGCATCCTAATTCCACCCTTATCAATAGGTCAGGTTATATTCCTGTCCTACCCCCGCATCTGTTTGTCATGAAGCTACTCAGGCTCCAATCATTTCAAACAAAAATGTTGGGTGGGATAATTTCATAATATTCCGACATGGAATAATTTTGCACGTGATGCAAAGGTCACGTCTCCCATATATGGCAATCAAACATCCGGTGCCTTGTGTACAAACTCACAAACACATCGGTAAACTCTCTCAGCAGTGTGTGTAAGATGTAACATATTATTACTTTATCTAAAGTAATCTTGTCAGTCCTGTCTGTCCATAAGGTATCTTCCCGTATTACCAGTTTTGCGACGCGCGCAGTCTGGCCTTATCCGCGAGTAAGCAAATACGCTGGAGATTTGTAGGGCTAATCTGTAGTCTGATATCGGCCGCACCAGAGATTAGCCAACATGGTTGTCATTAGTATTATCTCAGCCGCTCCTTGCAAAGCAGGGAGAAATTGATAACAAACAGACATGACGATTTATCCCTGAGATGAGTGTAAGAAGAAAAATACAAAATATCTGCTACAGTGGACAGAGAAAGAAAAGAATTGCGACCATTGAAAAGCACGCAATAAAGTCAGTACAACAAATGTATTGATTACTTCCGTAGTGAAACAGAGATCGAGAAGAGGTCGTCCCATTATATCACATACATACGTATATTCCAGAGGATGTTCAGTCTTTCCAAGTTAATAGCTTGGATACCTTCCCATGTAGGCATAGATGGAAGTGAAAAGGCAGATAAAGAAGCCAAGTAAGGTAGATCTGATAAAAATCTAACAAATGTAGGGATGAGTACATCAGAGATTAAAAGCTTAATTAAAGAAATAATAACAGATGAATGGAAAGCAGAGTGGGATAAAATCTGAAAGGAAGACATGCATATAAGATGTTCAAGGCTCCAACAAGATAATGTCAGATATCTAGGGAATTGAAAATTCCCAGCTATAAGAAACTTCTCAGACTACAGGTGGGAAAAGGCTATTTCAGAATAGAAGGACCTTGCTGTGCAGGATGTCTTCAAGACAATAATATAGAACATTTCTTATTAAAATGTAAGAGAAATGAGAATCTCAATATTAGATTATTTGCAGGCATCAAATTTACCTATACAAATAGAAGAGGTGTTGAGAATAGACAGACCTAGGGACCTGCATAATTTAGTCAAACAGTGCTTAACAAGAACAAAAGTTAATATATAGTAATTGGGAAGGTGAAGGTCTGGTGATGTTCTTACAAAACATATCTTCTTCCTCCTCTTCCTCGTTTGCCCTGAAAAGGACGGTGGTTGCGTTGTGTCTGTTTACGCCTAAGCTGTGATATCTGCACCTTTCGGTCGACACCTCCGACTTCTGCACGGCATTTTTTGGGACCGGGTTTGCCTTCCCTCTTCGATCCGTACTCGCTCAGCCAGACTGCACTGCTGCAGACTGTTTCCAGGACCACCACGTGGAGGTGGAGTACGGTCTTGACCAGCTCTGGTTCGCTGATCCTGATGCAAGCAGTCAAGCTATGGGTCGCTGACTGCTTTCACTATTGCTGCATCTTTGGGTCCCGTACAAAACATGTGACTCTTGACAAGTGAAAGTCAATAAAATATCTAACTGGAAAGACCAGACGCTTGCACACCCCGCCCCCCTTTTTGAATATAATTTTTACTTGGTGTTTTTGTTTTGTTTAGTTTTATCTCGATTTTTTTTTTAACATACACACAAAATTGGTAATTGTGATTTGCCCTTTTTACAATGATTAGACAGATGTAATGCCACTATCCCGTATCGGCAGTTATTCATATTATTTGGAATTGAAAACAATATATACCCTAATTATAACCCATCAGAGGTGTAACGGGATATTTCTCATCATCAAAGTTTAAAAAAAAATGAATTGTAAGATGCTTCTGAAAAGCCGCGCATATGTTCAGATTTCAAAAGCACAGGAACTCCTCACGTTTATTGTACAGTGTGGAGATGCAAATGTTTTTCCAAACTTAAGAGTTGATGTTCAGATAATGCTCACTATTGCAATTTCAATTTCCAGCAGTGGGCGATTTTTTAGCATGATAAAATTGGTCTTACCATATGCGAGAGCATCAATAGGGGAATAGAGTTTCATGCTTTAGTATTGATCAGCACTGAACGTGAGAAACTGAAATAACAAATGTTGATGACATTATTGATAAGTTTGCATCAGGTTAAGTTAGAAGAATTCTTCTTTAGTGTGAAGTTGCACATCATTTTAAAATATCTAGTAAAATAAAGAGTCAGTTATTTTGTTGTTTTCATAATTTTTTTTCCTAATACCAGTAAACATTTTTTTTGTATACGCACTGGTAATTTTTGCAGTTTCTAAAATGAAATGGCATTGACAAAATGAGAAACAAGTACGTTATTATAGTTATAAAAATTTATTAGCAACAATATGTTTTATTTTTTTTTAAACAATACTTTTTTTTGTTTTTTTTTTGTTCTTAACCAGCGGCACTTGGGCGTTCAGTCCTTCGGCCCAATGACATGCCATTGCGAGGCTGGGGAGCCTGTGGACTTTCCTTCCAACCCGGCCAGGAGCTTCGCTCCTTCCCATCCACAGAGGGTTTATCTCAGGAGCCGTTCAGGTTATTCAGTCAAAATCCTGGTCGGTGACACTCCTTCAAATGCCTACGTTCGGGCTTGAACCGTGGACACCTGATCGCCAGCGCAATGTAGTAACCATTACACCAGCGCGGCTCCCATCAATACAAGTGTATTTTGTTTTTATTATTTTGTAACCGGTATTAAAACGAGTAACCAGTTTGAGGACCAATGTAAGAATTCAGTCAGCATTTTAAAGAACAGTTTTAAGGGGGCGACATTTTCTTATTTGCCCTGGGCTCCACCAACCTTAGTTACGCCCCTGCATTTAAGTCAAGCGGTGGGCTTTTTCAGTCGTCAGTTCATTAAACGTTGTGTGGCATCTGTTTACCTATTATTTCTTCACAAGTTTGTCCTTTTATATAGCCTACATAGGGAAGTAACATCGACAACGCAGGAGCAAACGTTTATCATATACGTCTTGTTTCTTAGTGTTGTCTGCATTGTTTGTTAATTCATACCATGGGCTTTTTTCGTTTGGTGACAATAGATTACGCTATCTCCGGTGTTTATTGTGGAGGATAATGCTCCATTTGATCTTGTCTCTGCTAGTCCCAAGGGTTTTATACTTTTGTCTCTCATTTCCTTGTTCTCTTGTGATGTTTTCCCTCATGCCTTCTTTTGGCAAGTCACGTTTATTTCAACCACAGTCATTAGGTTATTTTAGAGAGCAATTGCAAGTGAAAGATATAGGAACTCTGCATGAACTATAGTATTGAGTATATAAATATGCTCTGTGAAGATCTACCAGAGCCTATCTGCTAGCAAGACGAAGCTAGGAAAAGGGCTAATCTGAAAAAGGACTGCTATCACGCCCTGGAAACTAAATATCCCATCAGTGTTTGGGTCTCAATCATCGATAGATCCTCATTTTGTTCATTTTTGTATTTATGAGATGCCCCCAACCCCAACACACACATACGCACGCACATACATATGTACCGGTATATTCATATTTCATCCACATTTCAAGGGCTTCAGTTATTTCTACAACTGCTTGTTCATTGTCCATGTTGTTCATATTATTTGAAATTGAAAACTAATTATAACCCATCAGAGTTGGGGCACTGCACGAAGGATGGCAGCCGACCGAGCAAAGTGGAATCAATTTGTTGTTGCCCTACAAGACGCCACTAGGCGTGATAGCCACTGACTGCTTTGACGGTCGGTGGGTAAGGATCAAAGATGAGAGAAGAAGAAGAGGTTGAACGGGATATTTTTCTTCATTATTTAAAAAAAAAAAAATTTTCCATGTTTCTGTATCATATAGTAATGAAATGTATGTAGGCCTATAACATCTGATGACTTGTTATTTCGATTTCCGTATCCCATAGAAGAATGAAGACGATATGTGAAAACACATGCAAGGAAGTTATTTGAATCTTTTGAAGATATAAAATAGATGCGTTGCGGCATATACTCTCAAATCCCAACGCCATGCTGCCATCAAACGTTATTACTTACATGACAACTTCCTTCGGAAGTACCATTCATACGGCGTTTATATCGAGAAGCTGTGATTTGAGAGGTCTCAGTATCTTGTAAAGAGAGTCTAATTTCTCAGTGTTGACCAGATAAATCGAACTTTGTCTAGTTTTGTTTAGCAAAAAATTTACTCAGCATGTAAAATGCAACTAAGATTAGATTCTGCAAGCAGAAACAGTAGCCAGCTAGAAACGGTTTAGAAGCCCCTTACTCTGTCGGCAGGACCGTAACCACAGATAAGAGGAATTAAAGTATACAGCTGTGCTTGTCTATCAGTCTTGTAGCTGTTTTAGTGTCCTATATATCAGGTTTGTTTGTGACGCTACAGAATCCTAAATGCACCGAGACCGCCTTTAAGTACGCACAATGGATGACGAAACAGAAACGACACTCGGTGAACAAGATGAACCTGAAGTTCAAGTTACAACAAATAGCGACAACGCACGAGCTGGATCATCTGCTGCACCTAGTTTAGACAACAAATCAGAAACTTCACACAAATTACAACTAGAAAACGTGACGCCTTTGGAGAAAAATATTATAGAAGTGAAGACGGAGAAGGTAACAGAAAACAAGCACGGCTGCCAAGAAACGAGGCTTTCCATGGAAGATTCAGGTATGCCGCATACAACACAATTGAGTGACTTATCTATTGTTAATATCAATGACCCGTGGTCTTTCTCAAAAGCCCAGAATGAATCACTGGAGGTTACTTCACATGTGCTGAACGATAATTTATGGTCAGAAAATTCAGGTGCATGTCATAAAGATGTCACTGAAGGGCAAAGGAAGAAGAAAATACCGCCACCAGTGCCACCTCGCTTACCTGCGAGGCCTGTACCATCTTCTGCCAGAATTATCATTACTCATCCTTCTGACCATGATCTTAGAGTACACACTGGATATTCCGGAGGATTAACGAAGCAGGATGACCCCGGAACGCAAGGCGATTTTGAGGCGTCCCGTCTCAAGGCAGATAACACTGTCCAAGGAGTCATTTCAAGGGAAGCTGATACATCGTTGTCTGTTCAGTGTGAAACCTCTGATTGCGACAAAGAAGAGTCTGATATATCCATAGCTGATACGTCCGACACGAGCATGTGTCGTGAGAAATTACTGATCAGCACTAGCGAAGAGACTGACGTCGAATTGGATGTAAATGCTGTGTCTACACCAATCATATGTGACCCTGGACAATTTAACGCAAAACAAAAGCTGAACTTTGATGACTTTCTTACAAATCAGACGTCGGAGACGCTGTCCCCTACTCAGAAACTGCTTTTTAAACATGAAATACTCCAAAGCACCGATTTGCCAACCGTTATAGATCGCTTCGATCCACATGAAAGCATGGAAGAAATAGACTTAAACGAAGATAGTTTAAGTATCGAATCCGGGAAAATGAATGCTATTGTCACGGAACCACCGTTGCCCCACATAGAACATTCGAAATACGGTGAAATTCTAGGTCACCGGAGACTGAAAGAAACAATCACTCAGTCGCCTGGACCTCTGAGGGGCTATACTGCTTTCTATCCTACCTCATACGGAGTTCCCGTGCCCCCGTCGCTACCTCCACCGCCACCTGTGCCAGCGGAGGACTATTTTGCATCCAGGTGTTATTCAAATCGATTTCCTACCCCAGGAGCAGCGTCATCACTGGATCCCATATCAGCTGACGTTGATAGGTATGTATTATTATTCTTCGTCTTCGTCTTCTTCTTCTTCGTTCACTTTCAGACGTCAACTTGAATATGTTCAAAGAAAGCAGTGGTCAGCTCGAAGCTTTTGGTATCTCGGTAGAGTCTTACTAGAAATGTTACTGGTGATGGCCATATGCGCTTTCTCTGTTCCTCACGTTGGGCACCTTCGAAGTAGATGTTGAGCAGTCATTTTATCGGTGCCATAGTTACACTTATCGGTAGTTCCTATCTTTAGCTTGTTGAAATAGGTAGTATCCCAAGCTGTTATGGCTTGTGCAGTCTGAAGATTACCACTTGTTCTCTTCTGCTGAACTGGTAATATGCATTATTTTGTGTGTGTGTGTGTGTGTGTGTGTGACTTGGATGGTCTGTTTCCCACTTGCTACTGTAGCTGCTTTTGATAAAACTCTTGGCTTCTTCATAAATTGGTATGTACTCAGTAGTCATTCCTAATTTGAGTTTCTGTAATTACAAGCAGCATGGAAAGAGCTGGAGCTGATGGCACGGGACAGGAAGACTTGGCATAAGTTTGTTCAAGGCTTATGCTCCTTGGGGAACTGAAGGTCTATGAGGATGAAATAAAGATTAAATACAATATAAATATGGTTCCCTCTCATTCTGTTGTCTCTCACATTTTGTCCCTCTCATTCTGTTGTCTCTCACATTTTGTCCCTCTCATTCTGTTGTCTCTCACATTTTGTCCCTCTCATTCTGTTGTCTCTCACATTTTGTCCTCTCATTATTGCATTCATTGACATCATAGATCTGTCACTTTTCACTCACTGATTTGTGTTCCACTTCGTGATGTATTAACACAGACACTTACTCATTATACAATACGAACGCGATTTACGCGAGGGTCACGTCACTGAGGCGCATGCTTGATTTGAGATTCTTGTAAATTGAAATAAATGTTCTTCATAGACATTTGGTTCATAACAATTAGGGAGAAGCTTTTGCAAATTAGAGGTCGTCCACATATGACGTCACACAATTGTTGCTATTGTTAACGCCCCTGTCACATTTCGTCACAAAAACAAAGCGCCCCCCCCCCCCTTCTTTCCTTTACGTGACGTCACAAATCTCTTAACACCCCCCTTGTTCTATTTTTTTACATACCGAAAAGCACCAACGTAATCGAATGTAAACAAGTTAACTAGTCATCATTATCATCATCATCATCTTCATCATCATTATCATCATCACCACCTTTCAGCATCCTGAGGTGCAAATGCTTTCAGACAAATGTTCCTGTCACGTGCCATCAGCTCACGGTCTCTCCATGTCTTCTTCATCCCCTTCGTGTCTCTTCTCCGTGTATTCACTGTTACTGGTCGTCCTTTGCCTCTCTTACCCTTGGGATTCCAGAACAAGGAATGACTGTTAAAGCTATCAGCATGTTTGCACAATGTGGGATATCCATGTCCAGCTTCTTCTTCTTATGTCTTGTTGTTCTGGGGGCTCGTCTGGTTCGTGCCATCAGTTCCCGCAATAGTGGTCTTGTCATATAACTACAATCCTTCTATTTTAGGCAAGTACCCATTTATGGTTCCCTCGATGGCGTCTGTGGCCTAATGGATATGAACGCAGTTTATAATCCAGATATACCAGGTTCGAAACCTGCTGCAGGCGGTTTGGTAGCAGATCGCTTTGTGTGGATTTTTAACAATGGTATAAGCGCCGTACCGTTCAGAAAGCAATGACAAACTACTGAATGAAAAAAATTGCCTAGAAAAATCACAAACAGCCAATAAAAGCTGGGGTTGATTGCCACGTCCTGTAAAGGATAAGCAACTAACTTTTAACCCATTTATGAGAGCGGCCGTGGTTAGAGCGCACTCCTCTCGCGGCGAAGGTCTAGAGTTTCAAACACTGTAGCATCACGCAACAGTCTACCAGCTGTAAATGGATACCTGACTGTCACGGGATTTCTCCCCCTTTGCTCTGCAGTGATGGTCTAACAGTGGCCAAAATTCAGAGTATCTACTGAGGGTCTTCAAAGGTGTCTACCTTTCAGACCTTCTGTGAGGAGAAAGAGTTTTGCTCGTCTGATGAGCCCCCAACTGATTTAATTCAGTAAAATATTATTTCACCAGCTCTGTTTATGGGTTTTCAAAATGACTGAGACATACGGGTGCAGTTCACTCAAAATGATTAAATAAACTATAAATTTGTATATTTACAGATAACAAATTTAATAATCAATTATAGTTAATGATGTAAAATAATTAAGGGAAATGTTAGTCTTAAGGGTTCATCACAGGTGAAGATCTGGTTAGTTTAGGGAATTGACTTAAAGAGTTCACTTAGCAGCTTTAAGTGGGTACTTAGCTGCCAGTAAGGTGTCGGTTGGCTTCTGCTCCAGCCAATGTTGTTTCTTTGCAGGTTGTAGACTGGTTCTCTCTCGTCACTGGTCAAGTCTGGTGACAGTAACACGTCCCTCGTAGTATCGTAGGGTAATTACGAAGATAGTCCATCGTCTCCAAGACCCGTTTGATATATGTGTCTAGCTTTGACTGAAGACCACTTATACCACATACATGTTCCGCAGACTAGTACCACCAATTGGTACCACCGACTATTATCATGAAATGAGAAAGAAACAAATATCCCTCCTGAGTATTGGGTCTACTGACACGAAAATCAGGTGTCTCTCCCTTTCATTCCACCATTCCATCTGCCTGAGAACTTTAATATTAATGTTAATTCCAGTGAGCGGAAAACACTCATTGCATTTATATAAAACATGTTTGCATATACATATTCACTGGTTAAAAAGGTTAATATAATAATACTTACGTCTGGTTGCGGACTATGTCTCTTCTTGTTTCTTCAACCACCTTCCTCAGATACCTCATTTCTGAGGTTTGGATCTGGCTTTTGTGGGTCGTAGTCATTGCCCATGACTCGCATCCATATGTCAAGACTGGGACATAGGTGGAGCGGTATACAGCCATCTTCGTTTTCTTACCAACCTCTCTCTTGCTGAGGAATCATCGATTTATGACCTGAAAAAGTCTCCCAGCTGCTGCTTTTCGAGTGGCCAACTCTTTTTTGATGCCTCCCTTTCGGTCTATAATAGCTCCAAGGTATTTAAAGTGGTCGACCTGCTCCAAGACCTGTTCTCCCAGCTTAATCTGATGTCTTCTTTCTTCTCGTGATATCACCATGAATTTTGTTTTGGAGCTGCTTATGACCATCCCTCTCTTCTCCAGCTCTTCCTTCCAGACTTGCAGGTTGGATTGGAGATGTGCCTCTGATGTAGCAATCAGGGCAACATCATCAGCAAATGTCAGCTCTGAAATACAGACCTGTCTCATCTTCCAGTACCCCACTGAATACTTTCTTGTTCTCTCCTTATATGCCTTGATGACATCGTCCATGAGAAGTATGAAAAGATAAGGTGACAGGATATCACCTTGTCTTACACCAGTGGTGGTCCTGAACTCTTCTGACTTATGGTTTGCTGTCCTCACATAATTTCTGCAAGACTTGTAGAAGCTCTGTATAGCATGAACCAGAGGTGCTGGAATGTTCTTCCTTGCCAAACAGTCCCAAAGTTTGCTCCAGGGGACCCTGTCAAACGCCTTTTCCAGAACTATGAAACAAATATGGATCTCACTCTTATACTCAAGGGCCTTTTCACCTAGCTGTCTAAGTGTGAAGATTAGGTCTTGAGTACTTCGGTTTGCTCGGAATCCGCACTGGACCTCATCCAATTGTGGCTCATCTAGGCGTCGGAGTCTCTGCTCTAGGATTCTAGAGTAGATTTTACCAGGGACACTGAGAAGGGATATGCCTCTATGGTTTCCACATTGTCGATTGTCACCCTTTTTGAAAATTGGTGTTAGGATGGCAATCTCCCAATCCTTTGGTATGGTCTTGTGGCGCCACGCTGCCTGTAGGACCCTTAAGAGTAATAGGTCGCCTGATGCTCCCATGTACTTAACCATTTCTGGTGT
The DNA here is from genome assembly GCA_024509875.1 of Oreohelix idahoensis. Taxonomy (NCBI): domain Eukaryota; kingdom Metazoa; phylum Mollusca; class Gastropoda; order Stylommatophora; family Oreohelicidae; genus Oreohelix; species Oreohelix idahoensis. The sequence continues at coordinate 161,381 of JAMPIV010016865.1, forward strand.
TATACCATCATGCCCTGCTGCTTTGCCTATCTTGATTTTCTCCAGTGCTGCCTTCAGTTCTTCCATCTTTATGTCATCTTCACCATCATTGGTTTTCTCCTCTGTGCTAGTGGTTATCATTTCTGATGCTTCACCATGCTCACCATCCAGGAGTTCTGAGAAATATTCTTTCCATCGTTCCGTTACTTCCTTCGGGGCAGTGAGCAATTTGCCTTCATTGCCTTTTATAAATTTGAGAGGGCATTGTTTTTCCTTCCTCGTGTTCTTTAGGGTCTTATAGAACAATTGCTGGTTTTCTTGCGCATCTTTTTCTAGCTTTTCTCCAAATTCTTCCCAGGACTTCTGTTTTGCTGCTAGCACCTGATTCTTTGCTTCTGTTCTGAGTGACTTTCTTCCTATCATATGCTCCCCAAGACCAATAGCATCCTGTAGTAGAGTTGCACCTAACACCCAATATTGAATGCATCCGTCCTTCTAATGAATGACTAAGTCAGGTATTTCAAAATGGGTTTACTTGTGCTTCCTTCAATTCCTTGGTAAGTCATTTCACATTGTGGTAGTCCTGAATGCATCCTGGAAGTCCCTTTACTGGTTAAAGGATGATTTGATACTTTTGTCTGTTTGTAATGATCAGATTCTGCTCAGTGCAGAATCTAAGGAGTCGCTTTTCACTGTCATTGAGAGTATCTTCTCCATATCTTCCGATAACTCCACCCCATCTAGCGTGGTCATTTCCAACTCTGGCATTGCAATCTCCGAGCATGAAAATTTCATCTAGGCAGTCATCCACTGTCTTTTGAAGCAGTTCGAAGAATTCCTCCTTGACCTCTGCTCTCTCATCCTCATTTGGCCCATACCCTATGACCAGGTTGACTATGGTTTCTCCTTCTTTTAGTTATACAAATATAATGCGCTCCGAGACAAAGTTCCATCCCTTGATACTATCTTTTTGGTTTTTGACCACAATGCAACCCACGCCCCCTTTAGCTCTTTCAGATGTGGGTACACCACTGTAGAGCAGCGTGTTGCTATCGGGATCCATGACTCCTTGTCCTTTTTTCTTTGTTTCCGTTATAGCCAGGATTTCTAGTTTTGCTTTCCTCATCTCTTCCACCAGCTCCTCTTCCTTCCCATTTATACTTCTTGTGTTCCAAGTTCCATAAGTCGTAGTCCGTAGTCCGTTCCAGTTCGTCGCCTTTAGAATCAGTCCGGTTTTCTCTCTTGTAGTTCTCGTAATCAAAAGTTTAAAGTAAACAGGTGATTGGCCTGTTGTGCCTTTGCATGGTGGAGGGGCTGCCTCCTTACGGCCTCCATGCAGGCCGCCCTCCTTTTTTCAGCCGGGCTTGGGACCGGCCTAGGCGGAGTTTAATATAATAATTATGTACATTATTTCTGTCATCATCCACTCCCTGCTCCATATGGGACTTGGGACTACCTCTGCTGTTTGTTCTCTATGTAATAATAATAATAGCCCCTTCAGTCATAACTGACTATGGGAATGCGCCCCTGAGGTGACAGCCCTCAGCTGCTTACTTTCCTGGTGTTCCTTTCGACGTTCTCTCCTCTTTTCTTCTTGTTGTGTGAGCTTTGTTTTCCCACCCAAACTAAAGTGGCTCCGCAGATAGCATCGCCACTTGGTGCAATCGGCGGCTTCTTCATCCCACGTTGCTGAATTGATGTCCAGTGCCCTCATGTCTCTCTTGCACACATCTTTGAATATCAGCTACAGTCGCCCAACTGTTTTTTTGCCATCTGCCAGTTGTCCGTAGAAGATATCTTTCGGGATGCGACCATCTTCCATGCGGCGGACATAACCAAGTCAGCGTAGTCTGCGCTGTCTAAGCAGTGTATACATGCTCTGAAGGCCAGCACATGACAACACCTCGACATTTTTCACTTTATCTTTCCGCGAAATGCCGAGGATGTGGCGCAGACACCATAGATGGAAGGTATTAAGTCTTCTTTCCTGCTTAGCATAGGTTGTCCATCTCTCGCTACCATACAGAAGTGTGCTGGTGACGCAGGCGTTATATACCGCAGCTTTGGTCTTCATTGTGAGTTTGGAGTTTCCCCAAACAAGCGATGTGAGGCGAGTAAAGGTAGTTGCAGCTTTGCCAATGCGGCTGTCAATGTCTGTGTCCAGAGAGAGAGTTTGTCATGATGGTAGACCCCAGGTATGTGAAGTGGTGCACCACTGCCAATTCACAGTTATTGATACTGATAACTACTGGTGCAGCACCCACATCCTGACTCAGCACATTTGTTTTCTTTAGACTTTTTGTGAATCCAAAGTGCATGTTTGGATGAAGCGATTCATCAAGCTCTGAAGCTCCTGTTGGCTTTGAGTGACGACTGCAGTCTCTTATTGTGACCCTTCTGATTTTTGTTTTTGCCTCCAGCCTTGTGAAATTAAACAGACGACCATCTAGGTGAAGGCATATTCCTTCATTTGCATCTGTGAATGCATGTTTCAAGAGTAAAGCAAAGAAGATCCCGAACAGGGTTCGAGCCAGAACGCAGCCTTGTTTAACGCCACTGCGTATGTCAAATGGCTGTGATGTGCTTCCAGCATACTGGACTGTTCCCTTCATGTCCTCATGGAATGACTTATCATTTCCAGCAATTTAGCAGGACAGCCTGTTTTCAGGAGGATTTTGAAGAGTTCATCCCTACTAACCAGGTCAAATGCCTTTGTGAGGTATATAAAGGCGATATATAAAGATCTTCTCTGCTCTCTTGATTTTTCCTGAAGCTGGCGGAGAGAAAAGATCGTGTCTGTTGTTGATCTACAAGCTCGGAATCCACACTGTGACTCTGGATATATGCGCTCAGCTAAATTGTGTAGTCGCGTTAAGATGACTGGCAAAACCTTACCAACAATACCAAGAAGAGAGATGCCTCTGTAGTTATTGCAATCACTTCTGTCTCCTTTATTTTTTTTACAGTGTTACAATCTTGTCATCTCGCATGTCTCGAGGAATAAGTGTCTCTTCCCAGCACTGGCGCAGCACCCTATGCAGTGGATGTTATAGGGTGCTGTTATAGCATTTGATGAAATCAGGAGGGATCCCATCACTGCCTGGTGCTATGCCAGAGGCAAAGCTATCAATGGCCTTACTGAGTTCTTCTAATGTTGGTTCAGCATCCAGCTCCTCCGTATTTGACAGACATTTGACAGCATCAAGGGCTGCAGGGGTGACGGTATTTTCTCTAGCGTAAAGCTCAGAGTAGTTCTCGACCCACCTCTCCATCTGCTTACCCTTATCGGTTAGCTTCTCTCCGCTGATGGTTTTTAGCGGTGCTGTCTTACATTTTTGGGGACCAAGGGCTTTCTTTATACCGTCATACATTTGTCTAGGGTTGCCTGTTTGCGCTGCGGTCTGGATGCTCTCACTGAGCTGGAGACAATAATCATGTGCACAACGTCGAGCAGTTTGTTGAACTTTGCTTCTAGTAGCCTTCAGAATCTGTAGGGTTCTAGCACTCGGTGAACGTTTGTATTCAATTGCGGAATTCCGCTTAGCTTCAATGACAGGTGTCATCACATCGGATGAAGCACCAAACCAGTCGTTTGACTTCACTGTTTTCTTACCAAAGGTTGGAAGTGCAGTACTTTGAATGATGTTTCGCAGGTGCTCCCAGTTCTGTGTAACAGTATCACCATGCTGAGGGCTACTGAGCACTTTCTTGAAGGTCGCAGTAAATTGAGCGATCATGACTGGGTCTGACATCTTGCTGGTATTGATACGTGGTTTCCTTTATGTCTGACACGATGGAGTTTTCTTGGTTGTGCTCTGATTTTGCAGCAAACCAAGGAGTGATCTGTATCACAGTCTGCACGATGGTACGAGCGCGTGGAGAGCACAGACCTAAGAAGTGGCTTTTTGAAGAGAATCAGATCCAGCTGGTGCCAGTGCTTGGATCTTGGGTGTCTCCATGACACCTAAACCCGCATAAAGCAGCCACCAGCTCTTGCAGTAGTGGTTCATGAAACCGTCATTCTATATGCTGAAGTTGCCAGCCTCGTATGAACTTGGACATCCACCAGCAATTTTCACATGTTAATATTGCAAAATATAGAATAATGAAATGTACAACTTACCCCAAATAACTTTGGTCAATATACAGACTTCTGGCTATTTAGTCTGCACATTGTTTTATTAAGGTGTGTATTACATTATTACAAAGAAAGAAATATATAATTAAAAACTATTTAAACCAGTTAAAGGTTATAACAATCATCCGATATTTCACCTGAGATTATAATGTTAGTATAACTCGTCCATGAGGGAGTTGTTATGTACTGCGGACAAAAGTTAACTATTGCGCATAAAAGTTAACTATTGCCTCTGAAAGTTAACAAATACGGATACAAGTTAACTTTTGCGGATAAAAGTTAACTATTACAGATAAAAGTAGAAACATAAATGAAAGATCCATTGCTTAACCAATGCCAGATGTGTATTTCTTTGGAATCATTTCTCCCCTGGCTCACTCAATCAATCATCATTTCCTTTTTTCATCCCCACTGGGGCATGGGGGCCACCACTGCCGTTGACCCCCTGGTATGAAGCCAGGTCGAAAACATTAATGTGCTCTTGCAGCAGCATAATGAATCTGCCAGCCCCATACTCAACTTCATATTAGATGCCTCATACGACATGCCTAGTAGGGCTTAACTGTCTTTCATTATCTCCCCCATTGACACCTGGGAACTTACTCAGGATGGTTCACTTATTAGTTCGATATAAATTCACAGGAACAGTTACGACAAGCTCGAGTCTCATGGGTCAAAGTTCACCAAGGGCATGGACTACATGGCATCGTATGTGCGTCTGAAATCAAACCAAATGAGAGAAGACCTGAACAGAAAGCTTTCCTCATCCGTAGCGCAAGCGTCTGGAGCGGCTCCAATGACAGATTTTTTCTTGGAAGAGGGGCGTGTCCAAAAATCGAGTGTAAGAAAACATCTTTCTCTCTGACAATGTCAATATTTATGTATGTAGTATTTCTCCAAGGGTAAATACAACAGTAATACTTTGTTCTGTGTAAAGATTAATCCATTAATGACATTTCTGAACGAAAATGAAAACTTCAGGAGATCCCGATATGTTTCGAATGTTTCCATGACATAGCCCACCAAACTCTGTGTCTATTTTGAATGAAATGTACCTCAGCCACTGACAACAAGAAGCAGACGTCTAGGTAAATAAAAACAATAAAAGATCATTTTTTTTTTTTTTTTTGCGGAGCCTACGACGGAGCCGTGGAAACAGCTTTGGCAATACAGCAATCCTCCGTTTAGCGCTGTTAATTCGTTGTGGAAAACTAGAGCGCTAACTGAAAAAGCGCTAAACGAAAATTGATTTTACATAAGAATTAATACAAATCAAATTAATTCATTCCAGAGGCACAAAAAGCGGTACCGTATCAAAATTAAGTCAATCATGATTAAAAAACTAAAAAACTTTTATTAACTACACATAATTATAAGATATATTGAACACAAAAGAAATAGTTCGCATGTACTGTACTTAAGAAAAAAAATTATAAATTATAGGACTTTAATTGCTGTTACTGCGTCGCATGTGGCTACAGATGTCACGGCAGAGCTGTCTTCATCATCAGACGACTGGTTAGCAGAAGGTTTTGTAGGTGTTAAAAACTTTGTTTTGGCTCCAGATGTAGAAGTTATGGCTGTTTGGTCAATTGCGGCAGAAGATATTCAGGAGACTTTATATGTATTTTTAAAAGAAGAAAAAAAAAAAGAATCGAGCTTGCTTTGCCACCTTCTTTTTTTTCTTAAAAAAAAAAACCCACCTTGTATCAATTAAGATCGTTTTCTATGTTACGGATTACCATAGGACCGGGAGCCGCGCTGGTGTAGTGGTTACCAAACTGCGCTGGCGACAGGGTGACCCAGGATCAAACCCGGGCGAGGACATTTGAACATTTTTCGTCGACCGGGATTTGGACTGGATTAACTCGAGCCCTGGCGACGACATTTGAAGGAGTGTCGTCGACCAGGGACTGGCGTCTCCTGGGCCGACCCAGCTCTAATGGGTACCTCCGAAATCGGCGAGTATCTGCCTGAATGGCGAGGGTCACCTGTCTCTGTACTAGACAAAAAGGGATACTCACGTAAAAACCAGTCTCAGGTTAGGCATACTAACCTGAGATTTCGCCTCGAGTAATAGCGGGCGTACGCACACACACACACTATAGGACCGCATTCCATTGTGGGGTCACGGATTACTATAGGACCGCATTCCATTGTGGGGTCATGCCTCATTATCCTGGAAATTAAATTCCTTCTTGGTCATCCCACCACCTTGAATGAACTTGATGAGCATATGAAAATTATATTCCCGCCTGACATGGAGTTTAGCGCTCAGTGTAAGATCGAATTGTTTAAAGCCTATAACAGAAATATGGCATACAGTATAAACATCATTGTATCGAAAAAGCGCTAATCGAACAGCGTAAGAGAGGAAATTTGCTGTAAATAAAAATGATCAAGCCGGAACATAATAAATTAATATTTAAAAAAAAAAAAAAAAGTTTGCTCACTTTAAACCACTTAACTTTTCCTCTTCTTCTTCTTCGTTCGCCCTGAAAAGGACGGTGGTTGCGTTGTGTCTGTTTACGCCGTAGCTGTGATATCTGCACCTTTCGGTCGACACATCCGACTTCTGCACGGCATTTTTTAGGGACCGGGTTTGCCTTCCCATTGCGATCCGCACTCGCTCAGCCAGACTGCACTGCTGCAGACTGTTTCCAGGACCACCACGTGGAGGTGGAGTACGGTCTTGACCAGCTCTGGTTCGCTGGTCCTGATGCAAGCAGTCAAGCTATGGGTCGATGACTGCTTTCACTATTGCTGCATCTTTGGGTCCCACTTAACTTTTGAGCAGACTAAACGCTGTATTCTACGTACATTCATTTCATTTGTTCGCTCCTTAAGAAGCATGGAAACACAACTGCATCTGACCCTTTTGTAGGAACTAGCAGCAAAGCCTTCATGTGCTCTCGCAGAGGTGGGTTCTGTAGCACTTTGTTTTGTCACGATAAGTATCATGCACAACCTCGTATTAGTCACCTCGTACGAGGTGCTTGAGGTAACTGTAGTTCTGTATTAGTGGCCTCGTACGAGGTGCTTGAGGTAACTGTAGTTCTGTATTAGTGGCCTCGTACGAGGTGCTTGAGGTAACTGTAGTTCTGTATTAGTGGCCTCGTACGAGGTGCTTGAGGTAACTGTAGTTCTGTATTAGTGGCCTCGTACGAGGTGCTTGAGGTAACTGTAGTTCTGTATTAGTGGCCTCGTACGAAGTGCTTGAGGTAACTGTAGTTCTGTATTAGTGGCCTCGTACGAGGTGCTTGAGGTAACGGTAGTTCTGTATTAGTGGCCTCGTACTAGGTGCTTGAGGTAACTGTAGTTCTGTATTAGTGGCCTCGTACGAGGTGCTTGAGGTAACGGTAGTTCTGTATTAGTGGCCTCGTACGAGGTGCTTGAGGTAACTGTAGTTCTGTATTAGTGGCCTCGTACGAGGTGCTTGAGGTAACTGTAGTTCTGTATTAGTGGCCTCCTACGAGGTGCTTGAGGTAACTGTAGTTCTGTATTAGTGGCCTCGTACGAGGTGCTTGAGGTAACGGTAGTTCTGTATTAGTGGCCTCGTACGAGGTGCTTGAGGTAACTGTAGTTCTGTATTAGTGGCCTCGTACGAGGTGCTTGAGGTAACGGTAGTTCTGTATTAGTGGCCTCGTACGAGGTGCTTGAGGGAACAGTAGTTCTGTATTAGTGGCCTCGTACGAGGTGCTTGAGGTAACTGTAGTTCTGTATTAGTGGCCTCGTACGAGGTGCTTGAGGTAACTGTAGTTCTGTATTAGTGGCCTCGTACGAGGTGCTTGAGGTAACGGTAGTTCTGTATTAGTGGCCTCGTACGAGGTGCTTGAGGTAACGGTAGTTCTGTATTAGTGGCTTCGTACGAGGTGCTTGAGGGAACAGTAGTTCTGTATTAGTGGCCTCGTACGAGGTGCTTGCGGTAACTGTAGCTCTGTATTAGTGTCTTCGTACGAGGTGCTTGCGGTAACTGTAGTTCTGTATTAGTGTCCTCGTACGAGGTGCTTGCGGTAACTGTAGTTCTGTATTAGTCACCTCGTACGAGGGGCTTGAGGGAACTGTATTTCTGTATTAGTCGCCTCGTACGAGGTGCTTGAGGTAACTGTAGTTCTGTATTAGTGGCCTCGTACGAGGTGCTTGCGGTAACTGTAGTTCTGTATTAGTGGCCTCGTACGGGGTGCTTGCGGTAACTGTAGTTCTGTATTAGTGGCCTCGTACGAGGTGCTTGCGGTAACTGTAGTTCTGTATTAGTCACCTCGTACGTGAGGCTTGAGGAAACTGTATTTCTGTATTAGTGGCCTCGTACGAGGTGCTTGAGGTAACTGTAGTTCTGTATTAGTCGCCTCGTACGAGGTGCTTGAGGTAACTGTAGTTCTGTATTAGTGGCCTCGTACGAGGTGCTTGAGGTAACTGTAGTTCTGTATTAGTGGCCTCGTACGAGGTGCTTGAGGTAACTGTAGTTCTGTATTAGTCGCCTCGTACGAGGTGCTTGAGGTAACTGTAGTTCTGCATCAGTCGCCTTGTACGAGGTGCTTGCGGTAACTGTAGTTCTGTATTAGTGGCCTCGTACGAGGTGCTTGATGGAACTGTAGTTCTGTATTAGTGGCCTCGTACGAGGTGCTCGAAGGAACGGTAGTTCTGTATTAGTGGCCTCGTACGAGGTGCTTGAGGTAACTGTAGTTCTGTATTAGTGGCCTCGTACGAGGTGCTTGAGGTAACTGTAGTTCTGTATTAGTCGCCTCGTACGAGGTGCTTGAGGTAACTGTAGTTCTGTATTAGTCGCCTCGTACGAGGTGCTTGAGGTAACTGTAGTTCTGCATCAGTCGCCTCGTACGAGGTGCTTGAGGGAACAGTAGTTCTGTATTAGTGGCCTCGTACGAGGTGCTTGATGGAACTGTAGTTCTGTATTAGTGGCCTCGTACGAGGTGCTTGAAGGAACGGTAGTTCTGTATTAGTGGCCTCGTACGAGGTGCTTGAGGGAACAGCAGTTCTGTATTAGTGGCCTCGTACGAGGTGCTTGAAGGAACAGTAGTTCTGTATTAGTGGCCTCGTACGAGGTGCTTGCGGTAACTGTAGTTCTGTATTAGTCACCTCGTACGTGAGGCTTGAGGGAACTGTATTTCTGTATTAGTGGCCTCGTACGAGGTGCTTGAGGTAACTGTAGTTCTGTATTAGTCGCCTCGTACGAGGTGCTTGAGGTAACTGTAGTTCTGTATTAGTCGCCTCGTACGAGGTGCTTGAGGTAACTGTAGTTCTGTATTAGTCGCCTCGTACGAGGTGCTTGAGGTAACTGTAGTTCTGCATCAGTCGCCTCGTACAAGGTGCTTGAGGTAACTGTAGTTCTGTATTAGTGGCCTCGTACGAAGTGCTTGATGGAACTGTAGTTCTGTATTAGTGGCCTCGTACGAGGTGCTTGAGGGAACAGTAGTTCTGTATTAGTGGCCTCGTACGAGGTGCTTGATGGAACTGTAGTTCTGTATTAGTGGCCTCGTACGAGGTGCTTGATGGAACTGTAGTTCTGTATTAGTGGCCTCTTACGAGGTGCTTGATGGAACTGTAGTTCTGTATTAGTGGCCTCGTACGAGGTGCTTGAGGGAACAGTAGTTCTGTATTAGTGGCCTCTTACGAGGTGCTTGAGGGAACAGCAGTTCTGTATTAGTGGCCTCGTACGAGGTGCTTGAAGGAACAGTAGTTCTGTATCAGTCGCCTCGTACGAGGTGCTTGATGGAACTGTAGTTCTGTATTAGTGGCCTCGTACGAGGTGCTTGAGGGAACAGTAGTTCTGTATTAGTGGCCTCGTACGAGGTGCTTGATGGAACTGTAGTTCTGTATTAGTGGCCTCGTACGAGGTGCTTGATGGAACTGTAGTTCTGTATTAGTGGCCTCGTACGAGGTGCTTGAGGGAACAGTAGTTCTGTATTAGTGGCCTCGTACGAGGTGCTTGAGGGAACAGCAGTTCTGTATTAGTGGCCTCCTACGAAGTGCTTGAGGGAACAGTAGTTCTGTTCTGTCTTTGTCACTTCAAATACCCCCGTGAACAACAGTCAACGTAAAGCGATTCATTCGTGGGAAGAGTGAACCCGATGTTTTATTTATTTTTTTGAATTTCAATTAGATGTGGCATGATTGAACGCTTTATTTTAAAACTAGATATGTCTGCTTGAAAGCGTCTACTATACTTCTTAACAAGAAAATCTATCCTGGGTAAAAAAGATGAATGTAGTCTCATAGCAGATACTGCCGTAGGGCAGGAAAGTGTTAGAGACTTCACTATACTAGGTCTAGCAACGAGAGGTGGGTTGACTAGTTCCCTTCTTAGCCGCCTTTGCCTTCCCCAACTCAAGAGAAAAGACATGTACCCATTTACAGCTGGATAGACTTGGCGCTTTAATACCGTGAATCGAACTCGGCACTTTTGCTGCGAGAGACCAGCGCTCTAACCACTTTGTCAATGGAACTCTCCTATCCTGGGTACAGAAGTTAATATTAGCGTGGGTACAAATAATTTGTCAGACGGACACTAGCCTCCTGTATACAACATTTCCATGGTTACCATATGTGTATAGCCATGTTTCTTGTCAGAACAGCACGTATGGGGTGTCATGTTTTCTCCCCTTTTCGCTTCTCATGGGACACGGGACCACCACCACTGGAGCTGGTAATCTTGCAGGAAGCCTGTATTGAAGAATTCATGTTCTCAGGTACCGGTAGCCATAGTTACTGTAGCTATTTGATTTACATGATGAGTTTTCCAGCCCCTCATGTACAACATCATATTAGTCGCCTCTTACGACACGCATGAGGTAGCAGTTGGACAATTTGTTCTTTGCCTCGTCAGAGACACAAGGGAGCTACAAGGTACAAATAATATGTCTGTTGCAGAAAATGCGGTGAATTTTAAAATAATTTTTAAATTCAAAGCTTACGGCGAGAATTTATACTCAGATACTTCTGTTTCAGAATAGTTGAATGGGAAAAAAACCAAAAAAAAAAAAAAAAAAATACACACACACAAATAGTAATACGTCTTACAAGGAGAAAGGACAAGAAAAACCTACGTTGCGGCCACATGGCCTTCGTCAGGGACAAACAAACAAGAGACAAGAGGGAAAGAAGATGAGAATTAAGTAGAGAACATGAAACTATAAAAATAAGAGAACAAAAACCTCCCTTTATGTCCAGTCACATGTGAAGCAAGATGGCTGCCACTAAACCGGAAATAGGAAGTCTTTTTAAAAACAAAAAATAAGAAATAATGAAAACAAGGACTGGAAAAGAGTGAGGAAAAATTAAATAAATATATATATATATATATATATATATATATATATATATATATATATATATATATATATATATATATATATATATATATATATATATATATATATATATATATATATATATATATATATATATATATATATATATATATATATATATATATATATATATATATAATATATATATATATATATATATGTATCGATATATATATATATATATATATATATATATATATATATATATATATATATATATATATATATATATATATATAATTAATAGATTAAAAAAAAAGGCGTGATCGCATCAAAGTAGACAGTCATAACACAACTGGGACTCGATAGAGAAAGGCGTCTCAGACAAAAGAATGTTGGGTATTCAAACCGTGTGGTTTGAGGCAACCCATAAGATGGTCACTGGGCTGGTACAGTGGGGAGATTTGGGACAGGTGAAACCAACGATCGAGGACTAGGGCTACTAGAATTTGCCAGCAACTATAAACTAACCATTGCAAATACACTATTTCCTCATAAGTTATCAAGAAGAACAACGTGGCATGCCCCAAAAACTGAGATACATGGCCAAATTGATTTTATTCTTGTATCCAAAAGATTCAAGTCCAGTATTAATAAAGCCAAGACTAGGACTTTTCCTGGCGCCGACATTGGTAGTGATCACGACATGGTATTGATGACGCTCAAGCTTAAACTTAAAAAGAACTATAATCAAAACATATGTTCTCAGTTAAGATTCAATTTAGACAAACTGAAAGATCCAGAAATCGCGGGAATCTTTGAGGCAACTGTTGGAGGAAAATTCGCAGCTCTCAATTTTTTGGAGGATGATATCAACTCAATCACAGAGAACATGAAAGACGTGCTCATTGAATCAGCAACAGAAATACTTGGTAAAAGAAAGAAAATAAACAAACCATGGGTTACAGATGACATTCTGAAGTTATGTGATACACGGCGGGAAATGAAAAAGGTTAAGAAAGAGGTTCCTGAAGCAGCATGGCAATACAGTATGGTGAATAAAAATATTAGGAAGAAAATGAAACAGGCCAAAGAAAAGTGGGTAGCTGATCAATGTGAGTCCATTAATACGGGGCTAATAAAAGGTAACAGCAAGGCAGCTTTTGACACATTAAGAAAACTATCAAAACCCCACCAGCCCAGGGTAACTGTCATAGAAGATAGCAATGGGGCTCTGCTCAATGAAAAAACAGCTGTAATGAGAAGGTGGACAGAATATTGTAAAGAATTATATAACTGTAAACTTGACACTGACTTAGGCATATTAAACAACATTAAGTGCGAAAACAGGGAACTCGGAAATGCAGCAATATTACGGGAAGAAGTGGAAGAGGCTATATGTTCGATGAAAGGAGGGAAGTCACCGGGTGTGGATAATATCCCAGCAGAGCTCTTGAAATATGGAGGACCAGATATAGTAAAAATCATGACAACAATTTGCCAGAAGATATGGAGTACAAAAAAAATGGCCAAAAGAATGGACGCAGTCATTAGTAATACCGCTTCCAAAGAAAGGAAATCTAAAAATGTGCAAGAACTACAGAACCATTAGCCTTATTAGTCATCCAAGTAAGGTGATGTTAAGGATACTTTTGAACAGAATAAAACAGAAATCAGAAGAAATCTTGTCAGAGGAACAGGCTGGCTTTAGACCAAAAAGAAGTACCTCAGAACAAATCTTCAATATTAGATTACTTATCGAAAAACATCTTCAACATCAACACGATTTATACCATAACTTCATCGATTTCACAAAAGCCTTCGATCGAGTCTGGCATGAAGGCTTATGGCAAGTAATGAGAAAATTCAATTTTGATACCAACATCATAGATATCAATGAAGCACTATACAAGGACGCAAGCAGTGCTGTTTTTGCAAGCAACGACATTGGAGAATTTTTCAAAACAACTGTAGGAGTTCGCCAGGGATGTATCCTCTCACCAGTGCTCTTTAATATATATCTAGAACATATTATGCAGGAGGCTCTCTACGATTATAAATCAACCATATCGATTGGAGGCCGACCTCTGTGCAACCTACGTTTTGTTGATGATATTGATCTGATAGCTGGATCAGAATCAGAACTTCAAGACCTTACTTCTAGACTGGAGAAAGTAACAAGAACGTATGGGATGGAAATTAATATAGAAAAAAGCAAGATATTGGTGAATAGCCATAAGAAACATGTTCCGACCAACATTACGTTAAATGGGCAAACGTTAGAAGAAGTTAACACCTTTAAATATCTCGGGTCCACTATATGTAGTGATGGAAGATCAAGTAAAGAAATCAAGACAAGACTTGAGATGGCCTCAGCTGCCATCAGAAGGTTGAATGTGATCTGGAAAAGTAACATCAGTTTTCCTGTGAAGATCAAATTATACAAATCACTTGTATTATCTATTCTCTTATATGGGTGTGAGGGCTGGACACTCACTGCAGATACGGAGCGAAGGATTCAGGCTTTCGAGCATAAATGTTATAGAAGAATTTTGCGCATTTGCTATAAAGAGCACAAAACAAATGTCTATGTTAGAGAGAAGATAAACACCTATGCAGGCCACCAAGAACCACTTTTGTCAATAGTGAAACGTCGAAAGCTTGCCTGGTTTGGGCATGTAACTCGTCATGACTCCCTTTCGAAAACGATCCTTCAGGGAACAGTCGAAGGTAAACGGAGAAGAGGAAGGCAGAGAAAGTCCTGGGCTGATAACATCAAAGAATGGGCAGGACACGGTTTTTTCCACACTTGTACGCATTGCTGAGGATAGAGAGCAGTGGAGGACCCTGTCTGCTGATGCTTCCACCATGGCACCCCTACGACCCATGACGGGTTACGGGCTGAGATGAGATGATAAGATGGATGAGGCGTTGTTCCTGGCGAAACCGACTGTTGGCGTCCGAGGAACAGAATCTGATGGCTGTCACCTGGATGTCAGTGGCACTGTGGTGGTCAGGGCCATTGAAGTGGATGGCAACAGGTGTGGATTTAAACTGAGAGATGTCGTAGAGGTGTCTGCAGAATCGGTCGCCCAGTCGTGTGCCCGTTTGGCCGATGTAAGTAATGGTGCAACGTTTGCATATAATAGCATAAATGACGTTAATGGTGCAACGTTTGCATATAATAGCATAAATGACGTTAATGGTGCAACGTTTGCATATAATAGCATAAATGACGTTAATGGTGCAACGTTTGCATATAATAGCATAAATGACGTTAATGGTGCAACGTTTGCATATAATAGCATAAATGACGTTAATGGTGCAACGTTTGCATATAATAGCATGAATGACGTTAATGGTGCAACGTTTGCATATAATAGCATAAATGACGTTAATGGTGCAACGTTTGCATATAATAGCATAAATGACGTTAATGGTGCAACGTTTGCATATAATAGCATAAATGACGTTGATATACTGTTTCAGAATACAGTGTGTCCCTAAAATCCTTGTGCCATTTTAAAATTTAAAACTTTAGGATGTACACATGATGGATGCTTACTGCGAACGGTATTTAAATATATAATTTATCAAGTTTAACCTAATGCAGATCAACGTTTTAGACTTTAACATAACTGCCATATTTTGTGATATATAATTCAATCCGATTATCCAACCCAAATTTACCATTTTCTTTTACTGTCACAATTTTCAATCAGTTACGAGATCTTAAAAAAAAACAACACTCAATATTGATAACACTAGCATTAAAAAAATGCAAAAAATATGCTAGTACATGCTGTTTATATTGTGTTTCTGTCATGTGTACATCAAAAGCTATTAAAGTCCAAAGTTGCACAAGGACTTTAGGGGCACCCAGTTTAGTTCAGATAATAATTCAGATAATAATAATACTAACAATACTATTTAAGAAGAAAACACGAGCTGAATGAAATAAATTGTCAAACATTTTAACACTTGTCAAGGGATGTTTTGGGGTTTAAAAGATGTATGCTGTTGATTGTAGATACTCCATTGGGAGTTTTATCATACTGAGTATTTGTGAGCTGACTGAGAAATGAGAGTACCTGTGAAACGTTTTTATTGTGGTACAAAATTAGTGTATGAGCTGGTATCAGTCTGTTTGTTGTCAGTGTACACAATGTTGTGAAGTCGGATTACACTGACTAACAACATTTTTCTTTCTTATATAAGAATAAGTGTTCTTAGGTCAGTTTCTTGCGCTGATTTCAAATTTGAAATCCGTTTATCTCTATCACGTCGGGTTCTTAAGATATTTGTGAATAAATATATTTTTGGGAAACCGTTATTTGCTCCGTTTCATTTTTACTATATAACTTATTAAAAATTAATAAAATGCAAAATAATTCTACTTTTTATACTGCTAAAAGATGCATGACATATGTTATGCTATTTTCAAATAGTTACTGTATTTTGAAATAATTCTGAGCGAAATATGGCTTCTAGAAGTTGTAGAAATTCGGCTGATCTGTTCTGTTACGTGTGCGGATATTTTACCGATCGACGTTCACCAGAAAAACTTTACACCATTACTAAAGAAAGCAAATGAACTTTATTTCGATTCGAAAGTTGATGATGCAAATAAATCTTGGAAGCCAAATGCAGTTTGTTCGATTTGTGCAAATACATTGGCAGGTTGGTTACGAAAATCGCCGAAGGATAAGTCGATGCCTTTTGGAGTGCCAGTAATATGGCGTGAACCGACAATTCACGCTACTGCTTGACAAATATCCATGGTTTCACTTTTAAAACTAGAAAGTCTGTGGTTTATCCAAATATTTAATCGGTTTCGAAACCAGTGCCTCATGATCCAATCACGTGTCCGATCCCAGTTCCACCAGAACATATCCGTTGGACGTGAATGAACCATCAGAAA
This sequence comes from Oreohelix idahoensis, assembly GCA_024509875.1. Lineage (NCBI taxonomy): Eukaryota > Metazoa > Mollusca > Gastropoda > Stylommatophora > Oreohelicidae > Oreohelix > Oreohelix idahoensis. The sequence continues at coordinate 177,684 of JAMPIV010016865.1, forward strand.
GTGATAGGTATCATAGTTTACCTGCTTTAGAAACTAATTCTGACTCGGATTATATACCGGTGAATGATGGTGTTCACTTAATTAACCATTCAGAACTTTTAGATCTAATACGTGATCTCGCTCTTACCAAAGGACAAGCGGAATTACTCGGTTCGCGACTCAAAGAATGGAATCTTTTAGCGCCCAATACTCCGATATCTAAATTTCGTCATAGACACAGAACTTGTTCAATACTTTGAGATGGATGATGACATTTGCTATTGCAAAGATGTAAACGGTCTAATGGTGCACCTCGGTCATGAGAACATAGTCAACGAATGGCGACTTTTCATCGACTCTTCCAAGACTAGTCTAAAAGCCGTGTTATTGCATAACGGAAATTTATTTTCATCAATTCCAGTCGCCTACTCTGTTCATATGAAAGAAACTTATGACAATATGGCTATACTTTTGGCAAAAATAAAGTACAATGACTACCAATGGAGGATTTGTGGAGACCTAAAGGTCATTGCAATTCTCACGGGCATGCAGACTGGGTATACTAAATGTTGTTGCTTCCTATGTGAATGGGACAGCCGCAACAGACAGGAACATTATGCAAGAAAGGTGTGGTCTATCAGGGATCGTATGCAGCTCGGGCATAAAAATGTAATACACGAGCCATTAGTTAACAAAGACAGCATCATTTTACCACCGTTACATATAAAGTTGGGGCTCATGAAGAATTTCGTAAAAGCGTTAGATAAAACGAGCAAAGCTTTCACTTATCTTCGAGAAAAGTTTCCGCAAGTTAGCGATGCAAAGATAAAGGAAGGTATCTTTGTAGGACCTCAAATTAGGAAAGTTATTGCAGACAAACAATTCGAGAACTTGTTACATGGTAGTGAACTTCGCGCATTGATGGCATTCAAATCGATCATCGATAACTTTCTGGGAAATCACAAATCTGTCGACTATGTGCATATTGTTAAGCAGTGCATAGATGCATACAGAATTATGGGCTGTAACATGTCCCTCAAAATCCATTTGCTCGATTCGCGTCTTGACTTTTTCCCTGACGACCTTGGCGAAGTCAGCGATGAACATGGAGAACGATTCCATCAAGATATCGCTGTAATGGAGTCACGTTATCAAGGACGGTGGAGTGTGACCATGCTTGCCGATTATTGTTGGAGGCTTCATCGCGATGTACCACATGCCATTCACCGACGAAAGTCGACTGCAAAGAAATTCAAGCCTACATAACTGTTATACTTCTTGTACGAATGATGTTGTAATACTGTATGCGTTGTTAAAAAACTTCAATTGCGTATTTCTAGAGATCCCGACCTGATAGAGAAAAACGGTTTGCAGATTTAAAAACAGCTCATTAAAATTGACCAGAAAAACATAGAAATGTTAGAGAAAGAAAAAAAAATTATTTTTTTGTTAGCCAGTGTTATTGGTCATAAGCGTGAATCGAAATGGGGGTCTTTTGGAGAAAAAAGCGTGTGTAGGCTGAATGAGGAAGTTGGAGGGTGGTTCTGAGACGGGCAGGTTGATTGTCTGTAGTTCTTGCTGCGTGGTTTGCGGTCGTGTTGAGTTGGTAGTTTAGTCAGTGCTGTCATGATTATGAGACATTATCCTGATGAGTTTTGGTTGATTTATTTTATAATACATCCAGTCGAGCTTTTGTGTGGAATTGGGTTGTTATCCCATTAGTTGATGTATGACTTTATGATGCTGATTCATTATCCAGTGTCATTCATTCATTCATAACCCTCCACTCCCAAAGGAGCATATGCCTTCAACAAACACATGCCAAGTCCTCCTGTCACGTGCCATCATCTCAAGTTCTTTCCACGTTTTCCTCACCATTTTCACCTCTGTTTCCAGCTCTCTTCTCCATGTACTTATTGGTCTACCTCTGCCTCTCTTGCCCTAGGGGTTCCAGAACAAGGACTGCCTAGTAATGCTATCAACAGGTTCCCTCAGTGTGTGTCCTATCCATCGCCATCGTCTTCTTCTCATCTCTTGTTCCACTGGCACCAGTGTGCTCGTGCAAAATTGATATACTGTGTTGGAGACTGAAACACGGAGTTGCGTAATTATTTCAAATACATGTAAAATGTATAGTCGATGTGTCGTGAGCATTAATAGTCGTCACTCTAGACTAGTGGTTCTCAGCGTGGGCCATGACATATTTCTAAGGGGCCACAGTAAGATGGTAAAGTACCTTTTTCCAGCTAACAGCGACTATGAGGGGGCTACACAGGTAAATGAGGCCAAAAAGGGGACCATAAACAAAAAAAAAAAAAAAAGGCTGAGAACCCCTCCTCAAGACAACGCAGCCACGATCATGACCCGTTCTGGCGTTTGCTCGTAGAAATGGGGCGTGACAATATTTAATAAACAAAAACAGTGACACCATGAACTAAAAGAAACAAAACATATTAAAAAACCTACTATGAACTAATAATAAGGTAATGAAAAACAATAAAGTACCGGTACTACAAACAACAACACAAGACACGTGAAAACTATCAGCAACAAAATGCTGTATACTGTAAATACTCAAAAAGTAAGCAAACAACAAGTTCTAATGTACACTGTCATCACTAACAGCAATCAATTGTAAAAAAAAAAAAATCAATTTGTTTTTTAATACATCACAAAATGGGAAATACAGTTACGCTAAATATCCCAAATGTAACCGACAGTAAGGTTCAACAAGGTAGATCAAGATGGTGGATAAGCGGAGGCAAATGAAGAACATCTTACGCTAGTCCGCTCTTCTCCCATTTCTTAAAAAAAAAAAACACTAACCGATGAAAGAAAAAGGAGGGTTGGGAAAGGATGAGAAGAAAAAACAAATGATCGAATGTCATTTCGCGACACATTGGTTGTTATTTTTAGTGTTCTCCATGTATCAGTGTCGTACAGTCTTGACATTTGAGTTGAAGATTCTAATTTTGTGTTGTACTTGATTTAAATGTGCAATGAAAAAACTCCTTTTGCCGTTTGTTTTCATATTTTGATGTAAGTGGCTGCTCCTCCAACGCTGCCAATATCTGACTGATTCTTCATCTAGTAGGGGCGATGTTTATTTGCTTACTAATATTTAGTTTTTGGCGAAATTGCAATTTCTACAGACAGAAGTAATCATCATCATTGTTCAACACATTCAGTAATATATATTTTTTTCGCTAGATGGATAGTGGGAGCGACCAGTTTCAGCAACGAAGGCTTCGGACAGTGACGTCAGATGACCTGCTGAAGGGAGTTTTGTGCTGTTGTTTCTGGCCGCTAGGTCTGGCTGCGAGACTGTTTACATTGACGGTAGGTTAAGTGACCCAGCAGAATTTGCTCAGTGGCGGAGATAAGACTACCGCAGATCCGCTGTGGGTGAAGGCTCCGTGATCAAACGAGGCCCCTAACGTGCCGAATAGTAAAACATGTGTTGAGCTATTTCCAACTATATTCCATTCCTCCTTCATAATTCTGACAGATCAGGTCATCGCTTATATGATTTCATTAATTTATTACTCCTCTGCTCCATGGGCAGCTTGGACCTTCACTCAGCTCACCCTGATCTCTGCTGTTTTGTATATGCCATCTGTTCTAATTCTTTCCATATCATTTATATATCACTTTCTAACTCTATTCTCACTTAGTTTTGCAGTCAGCATCGTCGATTTTTATTGTAACTTCGATTTTTATTGTAACTTCCATAGGGAGCACGGAGCCACCAATCGAGCTGGTCTCCTTAAGGAAAATTCGCGCCAAAGTACTTCATATGCACTTACCGTGGTGATTTTTGTAACAATTTTGTTACATCATGCGGTTCTAGATTAATCTAGATCCCCTGACGAATGAGCTGCTGATGTGCATTTAAGTGTATTTTCCCAGCGTTGTGAGGGCTAGATTTTGTGGAACATAAGCTTCGTCAAACATTTCATTCGTATTTTCAGGGTTGGCACTCATTCATCCCCTGAGCTCAGAAAGGATTTGTAGACGAAGTGCACGCATTAAGGAAGGAGGGAGCTTGAGGAGGGTTCATTGTAGAATTATAGCGGTTATAATATAGCTATTGAGACTTTCAATATGTCACTATTAAAATATGAAAAAAGATAGACACCGCTATCCTCTAAGAACAAACCGCCACTGGGCCGAGGAATAGAACCCAGGACAAACCGAACGGAGCCATCGCCTCGCTGAGGGAGTTAATCGTGACTGGACGTACTGGGTTCCATTCCCCGGTAAAGCTATCATTTGTGTTATTTTTCTGCAGTCTAGCTTTCTACTCCTTTATTGTTTACGAGTGCCTTCCGTGTACCTACTTATATTTATTATTTACTGTTCACGTGGCTTGGTTTTCCTTCTTTGTTTGTTTCAATATTTACACATGTATCTATCAGAAGCTAGAGGTCCTCAGCTATGCCTGCAGGCTTCCTGCAAGGGTACCCGCTGCAGTAGTAGTTCTATGCTCTGTAAGGAGCATATTTGATCCTCGCTGGTGCTACACGTTCACTGTGCTGAGATCCTCCTTGTGTGATCCAAGGGAGGAGATCGGAGCACTGATGGAGTAGTCCATGTGAAATAAAGATGATCTTTAAAGCCAAACCATAAGGAGCTAAAAAAGGGAAATGATGAATAACAGTGGTTAAAGGAGGTACATAGTGATTACTATTTCTGTGACGCTTGTGCACTTTCCTTTCGTCACCGTTCTGTCACAACCACTCACACCTTGACTATTACCAAAAATTATGCTTCCATTACAAGAGTTCCACTCATAATGACCAGCCATTCGCACACAGCTACATCTCAACCAAGTTGAGTTCTACACTGGTGGTTACTGAACACTGAGGTGTAACGGGCGGCGTTGGCGTAGCTGGAGAGTCGTTTTAAGGGCAAGTCCTTTTCAAGGCTTCATGCTAACAGGTGGATAATATCCTTTTCAGGACTTAGTATCTATCAACGCTGGTCGGCTAGCAGTCCTTTTCAGGGCTACTTCATGCTAGCTGATAGATGCTAGTAGTCCTTTTCTGAGCTTGGAGTTTATCAACACAGCGCTTCAGTTAACAGAATTCACTTATTTTCGAATGGCAAATTGCGCTCCGATATAACCAACGGACTTAAGTCTAGGTTGAAAGGATGTACCTCGCCACAAGAAGGCAAAACCCGCAACAACAAAACACAAAAAAAACACACACACAACTGTATATAATTTACACATTCACTCATCATAGAGCACGGAGACACCAATTCAGCTGATCCCTTATCCGGAAGCCTTTACCAAAGCATTCTTTAGCAATTTGTTTGACATAATGAGGTTGCCTGCCTCATGCACAGCTTCACATTAGCTGCCTCTTACGACATGCCTGATGAAGCAATAGTCACACTCTGTCCGTGTCTCTTCAGAGACCCCGTGGGTCTACACGCCGCTGAGAGACAAATACTCCCAAAGCTACGACCTATTCACTAATATAAGCGCCGATATTATTGGTACTACTACAGCTACAACCACTACTGTCCGCACGTCAGTGCACCAGTTTCCTTCTCTTTCTTTCCTTACCAGCGGCACTCGAGCTTTCCAGCTCTTTTGGCCCAATGACATGTCATTGCGAGGCTGGGGGGTCAGTGGACTTTCCTTCCAACCCGGTCAGGACTTCGCTCCTTCCTATCCACACGGGATTTATGTGCAGGAGCCGTTCAGGTTATTCAGTCAAATTTCCGGTCGTAAACATTCCTTCAAACGCTGACGCCTGGGTTTGAACCACGAAAACCTGGTCGCCAGTACAACGCCGTAGCCATTACACCAGCGCGGCTCCCAACATTGTGTTTAAAACCCCGTATAATCCCTGGGGGGTATCTAAAAAGACAAAGAAAGAATAGGACTACTGTACCATCAGGCATGTCGTACAAGGCGACGACTTATATGAGAGGTTGTGCTTAGAGTTGCAACCTCATCATGTAAAACAAATTCTCACATAAACGACCACTGCTGCAAGAGCATGTGAATGTTTTGTGCAGGCTCCCTGCGAGGCGACCAGATGTAGTGGTGGTTCCATACCCCGTAAGGGGCGCAAAAGGCAATGATGATGATGATGTAATTGTGAGCCCGGGACTCATCTGTTGACTCTCTCATTCAGATACGGGACCAAGGAGGACCAGTAGACGCATGCATCAAAGCCATGTCGCGCCAGATGTCCAGTTTGTCTCTTGTCCTTGGAATAGCAACTTATTTAGTCTTCTTTATGTTGTGGTTATCTTTACTTGTAGTCGCCAGCAACAATAACTAGTGATAGGCTTGTTCATTCCATACCACTGCTCATGGGTTAAGTATGCCCGCAAGAACATTAACTCAAACATTGAGAGAGACAGACAGAGAGATAGAGCGCGCGAGAGGAGAGAGAGAGAGCAAAACTATTTGGTTAAATTGCTGTAATTCAATGTTGAAGCACATTGGGTGGATAGATCGATGATTGATAGATAGATGGGTAGAAAGGTAGGGAGGTAGAACGTACGAACGAACGAAGTTTTTAAAGGGTTAAGAATTGGACACGCAGATCCGTCCAACATTCTGCTCTTTGTCTTGACTTTCATCCTGCATTAAAAGTAGATAGATAGATAGATAGATAGATAGATAGATAGATAGATAGATAGATAGATAGATAGATAGATAGATAGATAAATAGATAGATAGATAGATAGATAGATAGATAGATAGATAGATAGATAGATAGATAGATAGATAGATAGATAGATAGATAGATAGTTATTCTATAAGTAATGTGTAAAAACGTGAAAATGCAAAAATGTGGAGGGCGGAGGTGGGGAAGGGAACTAATAAATGTACCGTATATAAACAGTAGTTAATTAGAGAATAACTGGAGGGAGAAATAGATTAAGAAAGAGATAGAGAGAAAGAGAGAGGGGATGTCATGTAAAAGAGGTCGATAATGTAGACGCAAATGAAACTTAACAAAGTTAATTATAGACAAAACTGTGGGGAATGTAATTCTGTGTATATCAAGTACTGAGTACAGAATACTCGAAACCGTTAAGCGCTAAACGTTTCTATTCTCCCAGTGAACTACTTAGCAGGTGCGTCCGATGATCAGTTGATTGATATCTGCCAAGCAATAAGTTGGCGTGTGTTCCCATTTTATGAAGCGAGCTGTAGCGAACACCCAATAAATGTAACAGCATTAGTTCTTTATATGAAGTAGTGTAAGTCATACAACAAGGTTATGATTGTTTTTTTTCCCTTTGCTTCTGTTTCATTACTATAGTCGTATTCCACACATGTTGGCGGGTACAATGTTTATAAATATGTATTTTACGTAAATCGATATTTCTAAATTTATATTCTGTTTATTGCGTTCCGTTTGCAAACATCCATTTCTGCTAATAATATTTTCTTCTTATACATTAAAGTATAAAAACTTGAACAACTTTTGTTTTCCACTATTTTTTTAATATCCATTTTTTCTGCTCTTGTCCCTTTCATTTTGGAAGTTGTCCAACTTTTAAAGGATCTCCTTTACCATTTGTATCTCGCTTGTGGGAGAATTTCTAACGTGCCCCCACGAGAACCGCCACGTCATAATACACACATACAGTCACTGTATGTTTTTGCACATTATTTAATTCTCAACACAATTGCAAATACAGTATATTTCATTCTCAATGCCATCTCTTTCGTCTGTTATGTTTTTCACTGAAGTAAGATAGAAAAGCATGAAGCTTGGACAAGATGAAAAGCTGCTTGCCCAGATAACATTCCAGTAAATAAATTAAAAATACACACATAAAGGTATGTTTCATGCACTCGTGAGAAATAAAGAAGTAGAAAACTAGACAACAGAAAAACAACAGACTCGAGCACAGCGACAACACTGTGACGAAATCAGTCGTGCAATTTTTATAACTCTCATTCACTCCGGCAGTATCTCTTCATTTCTCTCACTCATCGTCCTATTATTTGGCTTATCTATTGCCCTTACATTCGTTTTGTCTGTGACCACTCCCCAGACGTATTTACGTTCCGCCAGGTGAACTGTGGTATTATCGTAACAATACCCAGTCATTATCACCGGTCAGCGGTAATACGTTTATCTCTTTGAGTCGCCGGCCACCTTTGATAGGAGACGATCCTCGTTTGACAATATGGTCTCGTACGAGGATGAATAGGAAGCCAATATTGTCTGTCTGAGAGAGCCGTCTGAGGTGTGCGGAAACACAGGCGTTAATGAGATAATAGCGTTCGCTGGGCCATTCCTATTAGATTATTACAGATAATCTGTCTGGGAAGACGATATAGGCGAAAGGTAGCATCTGGCCATCAAAAGAGTTCACAGATTTGTTTGTGAGTTGGCGGAAATATTACGTCTTATTATAATGAGGCCACGCGTTGGAATATACCATAGTACACATGGAGAAGAGAACTGGAGAGAGACGTGTAAGGGATGAAGAAGGCACAGAAAGACATTGAGCTTGACGGGATAAAAAGACTTGGCATAAGTTTTTTGAAGGCCTATGCTCCTCGGGGAACTGAAAGGCGATGAATGACTGAATTTGTTGTGTGGTTGTGACGGCAGTTGAGTGGAGCTCATTAAAATGGGATGACCAGACAATTATACTTAGTGCCCCTCAACGTAGTTGATGCCATGTTGAGTTCTTGGAGGTCTCTGAGAAGACAAAGACAGAGAATAGGACTACTACTATTTAGACCTGTCGTATGAGGTGACTAATATGAGCTTGCGCATGTTCACAAAAAATGTCTACAAAAACGACGTAAAAGCACATGAATGCTTTTATGTAGGCTTCCTGCAAGGAGACTGGCTACATTGGTGACCCCATGCTCCATAGGGAGAAAAAAGGAAAAAAAAAAGAAACACGAAGAATGTATTTGACGCATGACGCTATTTCTACCAACTCCTGGTTGTCTCCGTATCTTGCTTTGTCTCGTATAGTTTAAATTTGCTTGTACTATCTGTGATGATGTACATTGATACACCGATAGAATTATTAATTGTAAGTATAAAAATAAGGTAGAAATGAAAATAGTGGAGTTATGAAGTTTCGTCTTCACCCAGGCCGCAAGCGCGTTGATTTTAGCAGACAGTATTGTGAAAAAGATAGTACCATCGTTTTCTAGTGTCCTTGGAAAAACTATTTATAACATGACACGAAAAGCCTACTCGTTCAGACGGAGCAAAAGAGGGGAGAGACAGAAAAATGATACCGTCTGCACGCGTGGCCGTTTGAAAATACGACACAAATTCAAAATATGTTCGGCAATTGGGTCACGCAAACAACCTTAGCTCTTATAAAACTGACGTATTTTTGACGTAATACGGGAGACTATCGTTTTTAGTTTGAAAATAGCGGTAGAAAGAAGTGAACAGGTGGTAGTTTATAGATTTCAATATTATTGAAGACTAACATGGAAAAAATTATGGAATTTTGAACTATTATACATAGGCTCATAAGACTCATATATTCGGGTGCCATAGTGTCTCCTGACAAAAAATATGTTTTCATTTACCCTATAGTCCAACTAACAGCAAAGATATGGTCATAATACTAGATAGTTACAGACACATTGACTAACACTAGTGTTCTGACATTCGATAGCGGTAACGTATTTTTGCACGAGTTGTTGAAAAGAGGCATGAGAGGGTAGGGCAAAGTCCAAAAGAGGGGAACGTTAGGACTGAGAGGAAAATGTAATATGATTTGGAGCGGAGTTTGAAAGGGGGAAAGAAATTATGGGATGGCTCAAACTGAATATTTTTTTTGGTAGAGTTAGGCCAAAACCAAGTCTATTTTTGACGAATGCCAAGTTCGGACGGACCGACCGACAGAAGTACACTAACATTGGATTGAAATTGGACCTTAGATTTAAAAATTTGAATTGACAAACTTAGTAGTTAGATCTCATTGGTCGAAACAGTTTAGACTACTGGGAAAGTTGAAGGCCCGGTGCCATTTTCACGAAGACTGTTTATAGAAGCAGGACGCTTGAGAGCTGAGAAGTGTGTCGTGCCTTGAATATAGATATAATTTATAAAAAGTATAAGGGCGCCATAGTCCAGCAAGCAGTACATCTGAGGTTGTGCTAATTCAACGTTCCTGTGTGTGTATTCTTTGAATTGTGGTAAGACCGAAATTATTAACATTATTTATACTATTAATTATGTTGTTTGACTTGGATAATGAAAACATTACGACTGTAAGTAAAGAAGTCATTAGTAGACTTATACAAGCCTATTTGTTGCTCCACCATGTTATCAAGCTACCAGAGAGGTAGTAGTAAAATATTTATAGGTTGTCACCAGGAATCACTTCACCTATCACATTGTATGGAAAAAGATCATTGAGAATGGCAGAGGCGTTGCAGACATTAGGGAGAGGAATATGAAAACTTGTACAAAGTGTTACCTCATTTTATGGAGATGTGCTGAGTTGGTCAGAGAGATCTGATCCAGGTCTTTTAGGTTAAATATTGTATTGTTTGTAAACTCGATGGATTAGGTATTATGCTAAGACAGAACATAATTTTCATGTTACAGGGTTTTTGTCTGGCACTAGTCAGGTGCCAGATTCATGTGTGAAAAAGTTACTTCAGCAGAGATAGAGGTACTCGCGGCCTACCCTATTTCTTTTGGGACAAGATCAACAGTGGCTGTTGGCAGATCATACGTCTATGTTCAATCTCCCAATGCCAGTTAAGTAAACAAGCCCTGGCACGAAGAGAATTTATCAACTTTTCCACTTCATAAACTTGAAAAGGAAATATAAATAAAGACTATCTGTCAAGAAGTAAAGTGTGTCCAGAGAAAAGAAACATTGTGACAAAGACTGGGCGTGATGTTAACACCCCAACCAGCCAGCTCATAACACTTTAGAAATAGCTAGAAATTTTACAATACCATAAAAACTACAATATATATATGATTAAGGACAAATTGTCCTCTTTTAGTTAATTAAGTATGCCTATTATTTATGTATATATATAAATTGATCTCATGTGATTTGACAGTCCTAACCAAAAGAATCTTAGGTATAGGACTAATAAAGTTATAGAAAAATTTTTATATTACTAACTTTTAACAACCGGTGTTGGTTGAATTGATCACATAGATTAATATTGGTGTTTGTGTGTGGGTTTGTGTAATTAATTACCATCACACCACACTTGCATTACCCTAGACATTAAACGTAGCTATCAGACATACTAGTCAAGAATAGGTCTGAGTGAGGTCATAAGGTGGTAGCAGAAAGGTGTCCTGATATACTCAACCCAAACTTTGTTATAATCAGGGACCTTCACAGCTGACCTCATTCAGTACAATAGAAACAAATACAACAACATTTCATAACATCAAAAACTACCACACTATCTAACGGTAGGTTTGTCTCTGCATGGATATTTAAAGTTTTAATTCATCATAATCATCATCACCACTATCATCATTACCACCGTCATCATCACCACCATCATCACCACCATCATCATCACCATCACCACCATCATCATTACCACCGTTATCACCACCATCATCACAACCATCATCACCACCATCATGATCACCACCATCATCATCACCATCATCACCACCATCACCATCATCACCACCATCATCATTACCACCATCATCATCACCTGTTTCTTTCGCGCTCCTTATGGAGTTGTAGGCCACCGATCTCCTTACCGGAAGCCTGCACCAAGCGCGTTCATAAGCTGCAGCGGTTGTTTCTGTAGCAACTTGTTTTACATGATGAGGTTGCCATCCCCAATCAATCAATCAATACCCTTTAGTTCCTAAGCAGCATAGGCCTTCAACAAACACATGCCAAGTCTTCCTGTCCCATGCCATCCGCTCAAGTTCTTTCTATGTTTTCCTCATTATTTTCACCTCTGTATCCAGTTCTCTTCCCCATGTGCTTTTTTGGTCTACCTCTGCTTCTCTTTCCCTGTGGATTAGAGTGCGAACATTCCAGGTGTCAATCCTGGAGATTTTCCTAGACGAAAAAAGGTTAGTCGGCAACCCAGACTCCTTTCGGCTTTCTCTGGATTGCTTCATGCGATTCCTTTCCAGAGAACCTTCTTCTGTCTTGGGCGGCTGAGTTGATTTGTATTCTGTATTTGACTTGTCCATGTTTGTTGAAGTTTTTTTGGTAAAAAGTTTTTTACTGGATGTGGTAACCAGCCTCATGCCCAACACTCCTTAGTCGCTTTTTACGACAAGCTTGGTAGGGTAGAGTGTTACTATTCTTTGTTCCCCTTTCGGGCCCCGGTAACACACGGGTGGCTATCCACAATCAAAGCCTTATATTAGCCGCTCTGTTCGACATGTTTGTCTCAGTCGTCCTGTTATCTCTTTCTCTCTTCATAGACCCACGGGCACTAAACAGGGCAAAGTTTCAATTGATAATTCATTAAGTCAGTTATGCTGCATCTCTCTCTGGATTTATCTTTCCATTCTACCACCTTCAGTGAAGATGTATCCACGGATGTATTACCAACATCATCACAGTCTGAAACTGATATAGGACACACAGCCGATAATATGATCTTCACATAAATAGAAAACCATGAGCACACTATTTTAACAACAGTGACAAACTGGACAAAGAACGTTGTAAATCAAGACACAAGCTGGAAATAAGATAATAGATAATACCCTACAGGGAAGTTATCATCATCATCATCATCTTCATCATCCTTTAGCTCTACAAGGAGTATATGCATTCAACAGTCACATGCCAACTCCACCTGGCTCGTACCATCAGTCCAAGGTCGTTCGGCGTGTCTTATTCACCTCTTTAATTTCTCTGTAGGCCTACAATTCTTTCCTCCATGTTCTTTTCGGTCTCCATCTACCACTCTGACCCCAGAGATTCCAGAAAAAGGACTGCCTTATAATGCTAACAACAGGTTTTCATAATATGTGTCTTATTGTCACGAGAGGGTTAGATGTTATTGAAATTCTTTAGTATCCTGGACACACAATTGTATCAGGTGATACCAGGATAGGGCCAGATAAGAGTCTGGTCTTATAAGAAATACCCCCTTCTCTGAAAAGAGTAAGGGTGTATAGACATCAAAGGTAGGATCAAACTGTATAAGTTTCTAGAGAAGATGGTAATGTATTACTCTAAGTCCCAACGTGTTCCCTCTCCAGATCCTCCTTGGTTAATTGTATTATTATTATTATTAATAACTCTGCTAGGGGTAATAACTTAATTATCTACCAACAGAAACTGTAACTTAACTTAAAGAATTTAAGTAAGTCTGCTGGTAAATATTTACAATTTAGTTTTACACGTTTTCTTTTCTTGTGAAAATTTCACTGAATTCAAAAGTTGATTACAAAATTAAATAAATAAAAACACTTGCAAATCGTTAAAATTATTTACAGTCTTTTATCTTTGTATGAACGTTCTCCTTTCTAGGCTGAAATCACTGTAGGTGTAGACTGTCTGTACTTTATGATTTATTTTATCTTCTTCTCAGTTATTGGAATTAAGTAACCCCTGACTAGGACGTTTGCCTAGCGAAAATGCACTGTTTATTCATCATAGTCTATCTAGTTTGTGGTGATGCGGTGATACACTATACAGTAGCCTTGGGTGGCTACTTAGCTTGAGGTCTTGATTTGGTAGTCTTTTCCACCTTGGGTCTGGTAAGAAGACTGTCTCGTCCAGGCTTTTGGATCTGGGTGACCGGCCCTGTATCATTAAAGGGCACTCGCACCTCTGAATCCTATAATGGAGTCTGGCTTTTAAAGGTGGCAGGTAATTGCAGGATGTAACCTGAAAATATATTTAATTTCACCACTGTATTGCCTATCTCTATCTCCATATCACAGAAGTAGGAGATGAGAGATAGTTTTCAGACAACAGAGTGCAGGTAGACGCACAGGTCACATCAAGTCAGCATTAATACAATTCAGTTCACTGTGAATACAATTTTCCTTCAAATCCTTAGTTAGAGCTATTTGTCCATGATTCGCCTCCATAAAGTTATTAGGTTTTGTGGAAAAATACCAAGTGATATCTTAATCAATGCAGCAAAACAATTCATTTCATCCTCCCTCATGTTCCTGGTATGTGATCCATTCCATCAAGAAATAATTCTTTAAATACTTTTCTAAAACTATAGACACAACCTTGCTACCATTCTCAATCGATTTGAATATTTTCACAAGCTTGGCCTTTGCCTCCAGAAAATTACACAGTAATTCAAACACGTTCTACACACTTTCTAATACACACTGTAATTAATCCATTGAAATACATACAAGGGGATTGACATAAGTCTTGGGCCTGACCATGAAGGACATGTCACAGAGAGCTGAAATTGTGTATAGTGTTTATTCCTTTTCAATATAACCACCGTCTGAATTGACACACTTCTGCCATCTCTGCTTGACCTTGAAAAGACCTTGAGAGTAGAACACCCTATTTTTCAAACTAAACCAGTCATCACATGCCAGTATAACCTCTTCATCGCTGTCAAAATGATTTCATTTCAGCTGTTTTTTAAGATTTGGGAATAGAAAAAAGTGTGATGGAGCCAAATCTGGAGAATATGGTGAGTGTGGAAGAATTTCAATATTCAAATCGTTGGCTGCTAGCTGCACAAGCCGTGCTTTGTGAGAGGGCGCGTTGTCTTGAAGCAAAGGAAGATTTTGAGTGCGCGTTATCCCTCGTTTCCTGGTCACAACCTTTCTTAGTTTTGTGATCAGATCTGCATAGTACTGTCCATTAACTGTGTTGCCACGAGGCAGATAATCTTTCAAAAGGACACCTTTGCCGTCCCAAAAAACAGTCAGCATCACTTTTCCTGCAGATTTCTGCGCCCTCGGCTTGACAGGTGTTGGGGAGCCCGGGGTTTTCCATTGCATGCTGGCAATTTTGGATTCGGGGTCATAATGGTGTACCCAAGTCTCATCTACTGTCACCATGGTCTCCAAAAAATGTAGGTGTTTTTCCCTGAAACATCAGAAATTTCATCACAGCTCTGGCCTCCTTCTTTTCCATTGTTTTGTCAAATCTTTGGAGCAGCAGATCCGGTCAATAGGGTACATTGCGCCGTGCACCGTAGCGGGAAAACCCACTGAAGAAGCAAACGCGTACTTTACACATTCAGTGCAAATATGATGAACTTTAAATGTGCCAAGTTTCATCTTCCTCCTGTGACTCCTTCATGGTCAGGCCCAAGACTTATGTCAATGCCCTTATATATATATATATATATATATATATATATATATATATATATATATATATATATATATATATATATATATATATATATATATATATATATATATATATATATATTCTTTCTTACCCTCAGGCACATAGTCGAGCTGTTAATGGTTGCAATGGTCTGCTCTCAGATACAAAAGGCAAAGGCACTGTTCATTAACACTTGTTAGCGCTCGCTGTGATTTGAATTTTTATTATGGCCTCAATTTGCATTATGCAGGGTCTATATATAGGTCACATCCGGCGACAGTTGCCGAAATTTGTGCTAGAGTTCCCAAAATATATGCAAAAATTGTCCTACTGTTCAATTAAGAAACACCAAGAATTTAAATATCTTCGTTATTCCTGGAGCGATTTTCTTCATCTAAAGCTTTAAATACGCTCTATATTATTCTACACCTTCCTAGCTACTAATCTGTTACTTTCCTAAATGCATTTATTTCTATGCGTACTTTAAACAGCCAAATTATGGACTAACCTGAGGCCTCTATGCATTCAACCAAAGATTTCTCCTGTCCTATAGTACTGATCGTGAAAGTCTCTGCACAGACGTGCAGAGAAACATTCCCGTTGTAGAATTAGAGACCTCTTCCCAGTGGTACTTCTTTCCTACTTATGTAATTAAATGGCATCCTTCACTCGGTTGCACGGATTAGTCCTAGCCATTTTGTCTGTTCAATGCTTTAGTAAACACGGCAGAACGGTACCTTCTGATTGGTCAGTGTATCAAGCAGTTATCATAAAGTATGGCGCGCGGTTTCGTCAGAGTACACAGAAGGACGTGTTGTGAAAACAGACCAACTCACGACTCTTATCCAACGCCATCGTCTTCTTCTCATCTCTTGTTCCACTGGCACTTGTCTGGTTCTTGGTTGTCATACCATGCCAAACTTTCTATTCTACGCAAGCAACTCATTTATGAAAGTGTGTAACTTTTTGGTTGTTGTTTTTGTTGTTCTCCATGTTTCAGACCCATACAATAGAACTCACTTGACATCTGAGTGTAAACAATAAAGTTATGTCATTAGATAATATAAAATATGCTCTCTTTATCAATAATTATTCAGGTAGTTAACATAGGTAAAACATTAATAATACTCACATGATGTTATAGCTCACCGGCGTGAAGCAAGGTAAGCCAGGACAAGGCACAACTACAGTATTTAACTTGGGACTACCACTGCAGCTAGGCCCCCTGTTGGAAGCCTTCACCAAAAATTCCTTTGCTCTGGCAGCGGTGGTTTCTGTAGTAATGTTTCATACATTATGTGGTTTCATACATTATGCACAAAGTCATATTAATCGCCTCTTACAATTTGCCTGAGGGAGAAGTCATTCAATTCTTCCCACATATCATAAGACACCTCCAGGAACTACAGGGAGATACAGCGAGAAAGAGAAAATTACACCGCTGGGACACGTAGAACATATGGAGGCTGGCAGAGAGACAAGACAAGTGTGTACTGAGCAAACGGAGGGCAGCACACAGACAACAGCAGCGTATAATGAACAAATTGGGGATTAGCAGACAGACAATAACAGCTTATACTGAACAAACTGGGGGCAAGCAGAGGTAAAGGTAGCTCCATAGGAGATACTGTCGTAGGGAAGTAACGGGATAACGCTTTCCATTTATTAGGTTCAATTTTCATGAGGTGGGATGACCAGCTCTCTTCCCTGCTGCCTTTGCATTCCATAACTCAAGAGCAGAGTCATGTACCCATTTTTATAGCTGGGCTATTTTAAAAAAAAGAAAGAATGTCAAGAAAATTTGTAAATTCAACTGTAGTTATTACACTGGAAGGACAGGAAATCCCTATGCACTTGTACAATGACAGTAGGAAAATTCCTACAGAAATTTACATTCCCCCCAGTAATCCAGTATTCCAACTGTCAGAAATTTAGCCAATACAAAAAGCTCTTGCAGAAATACACCAAAATGCAAATATTGTACAGGAGACCACAGCTATGACTAATGCAAGCTGGTGAAGAAAGATAATGTTTATAAAGCAACAAATAAAAACAGGAAATGTCCTAATTGTCTAGGAAATCATAGTTCACCACGTTTCCTAGGATGCCCCCATTATCAACAGACCAAACTTGCATTGATAAAAGCCATCAAAACCAACACACCATTTAAAGTAGTCATCCAACAACAAAAAACCTCGTAACTTAGCATCCCCAAATCAGTCAAAAATAAAACAACAAAAAACAATCCAAAATATATACTAAAAATTTTGAAATAACTCAGAAGATACCAAGAAATAATTATAACAGACAGGAACCTATCAAAACAGAGAATTACCTGAAAAACAAGTAGCAGCAGATTCAGTAAGACAGGCAGAAGAAATCGTGATGTCCGTGAAAAACAATTGACAACAAGTTGCTCAGGATGCTGCTAAATTAGCGAAACTGAAAGAGGAAAATGAGGATTTACTAAAGAGGATTGAGATAGAAAAACAAATCACAAGCAGTAGCAAAGACAAGAAGAAGAAAAACAGACACAAGCAGGCAAGTGGAAGGAAAATATGGAAAACACCATTGAAGATTGTCAACGTTTTATTCATTCCATAATGTCGCATTGAGATTTATGATCAATAAATTTTCTATATTCTTTTCTTTTTCTACCCGTGCCCTCTACTTTATTATCGCTCTTTTATCCTTTTCCTGTTTTTTGCATTCGTTCGTTTGCGACTAAATATATTTTCCCATTCTGACTTTGCCGTTTCTTTTCTCATGTTAGAACGCATTTTATTGCATCATGTGTCAGTCCCCGGGATGTGAGCGTATAGTGTGATATTTCGTCTAGTCAGACATGATGGCAGACATATCGTCTACATTTTCCATCTGACACGGGTTTTCTTCGGCTACGTTTCTCGGCGAGGTGTGGAAACTGCCATCCGCATCGCTCAGAAATGAGACAGGTCGTCGTAGAAGGTGTGAAGCCGCACGTTTGGCAGTTATGGGCAACGTCTAAGTTAATGGGAAGTGTTAAGAGAGAGAGAGAAAGAGGAGAGTGGGAGACGGGGGGGGGGTTGCGAAATAACGTGGGATCCTTTGTCTGTTTAAGATATATCTACCCCGGAGTGGAAACTTGATTTCATTTAATCTCCAAGTTGCAGTAGACGTGGTCGCTTCGTTCTAGATACTTATAATTATAAGTGAAACTCTTAGTTTCGTTGTGATACTCGTAGTTCTTGTTGGAGATAATATAATATATCTAGTATTTTGTGAGTGATTTAAAGTGTTAAATCGCCTATTATATTTCATTAGTTTCTTTTGTGCAGAAGAAATTAATTTATAAGTCTGTTACATTCTCTAGTGACGTGTTTCAGTGGAAAGCAGAATAAATTATAATTTCTAGCTTAAACTCATGCAGCTATAAATAAATTTAATTTAACTGCTAAATACTCAGTCGAGAATATTTTAAAACTAACTTATAACTGCACTGATTCATCATTGAGTATTGACGAAATACGTATGTATTTCTAATTCATGATGATTGATTTTATGAATTATACCTTATTTCACGGGAGTTTTAAACGATAAGTCAAGCTCTCCGCTTGCAGTTTATGATGTAAGTTATAGCCGAGTACATAGTATGTATAAGTATTTTATATGTTGTTTTTTCTTTATTCAGTGAAAACTGGGGTAACCCAACTTTGCCAGCGTTTTGTACGGAGAAATATCTGTGAAGAACAAAAACATTTTTTCTTAAAGACTGGGGTGTATAAAGTAAAACCTGTCTAGATTGCATTGGCATCCAGAACGACAGAGTACCCAGTACATAAACTGGTTTTTCCAAGATTTAATGAAGTAACGGGCCCATCGAGCCTGATTTAATTCTTCCAGAGAAAAACCTCAAGTACATTTTCAGCCCTTGTGGCAAGCAAAATATTAATAGCAGTAACATTCCGACGAAGTTTTGACTAGTGGTGGTGTGACCAAATAAAGTCCTATACTGAGAGAAGGCAGTTACCTGACATTCCTAATTACTAGAAACCTAAGCTATTGACACTGTGCTCGCTGTTAACGTTCGTGCCTGGACAATTTTAATGTGACTTAAACATATATCCAAAAATAAGAATAACCAAGAAAACGTTCCCTGAAGGAGTGAATCCAACCTGTCTTTTTGGAACTGGGGTTCTCTTGGCCAAGACTACCATTGGAGAGTCTGTATGTGCATGTCCTAAAAATTGTGTTTCCAGAAGTTGCTACCAAAGCTGTAAGTACGAATGAAAGCACGTGATCACGGCTGACTGAATAGAGTGAATGCAGGACTGAGTGATTACTTTATTGTTGTATTTTGGCACCCATTCTGCTGTCTTAAATTTCTTATGCAAGTTTTGTTGCCAACAATATTGTCCTTAGGATAGATCAGAGTATCCAAGTCTGTTCATACATTTTAAGAGAAATCTTAGACTAAATCATATGTATCCGTGACTCTTTGGGGCTATCACTTTTCTTCTAACAGGACTGTGGGCTATACATCGAGGGAAAGGATCATACCAATGGGTCTATCATTCTTGTAGCAATTCATTGACTTTATGACTATTTGTATATGTTTGGTGTAATTTTATATGTTGTGATGGAAGTTTATTATGATAATTAAACTTCACATAAACTTATTCCAGTGTGTCGGTCAGTTCGTTCCCAATTATCTATATTTCCATTGTCATAGTTTCACGTGTGTGTGTCTATTGTAGTCACTTATGTGTGTGTGTATGGGAGGTATATATACTACTATATATTATATTAGATTTGTCTGACTAATCTAACTCTGTTGTAGATGATAGGCTGACTGAGAGAAGCTTCTCGAGTGTCAGAGACAGAATCTAATATATTTCCTCCATCTCACCTCGTGAAATCTATTTCTATTTTATCACCTCCCACTGAGCTATCACTTATTTCTATGTCTATTCAGAAGGGACAAAACTAAGTCTTAATCACCTATCACAAATCTACGACACATAACCAAGATAATCTAGATTTTGCACATGACTTGGTTCTTCTGTCCCATAACCATAATCAGATGCAATACAAAATGAAAATACTCGATGAGAGGTCACAACAAGTAGGTCTGAAAATTCACAGGGAAAAGACGAAGATAATGACAATAAATGCAAGAAATGAAAACAAGGCTGAACTCGAAGAAGTACCACTACAAAATTTACAATCGTACACATATTTTGGCAGCAATATAGACAAAGTTGGAGGGACAGACAATGATATCAAAATAAGAATACAAAAAGCAAGAGAAGCTTTCATTGCATTGGGAAACATATGGAGATCAAGAGAAATCAAACCCAACACGAAAATAAGAATCTTCAACTCAAATGTCAAGTCAGTTCTATTGTTTGGCTCTGAGACATAGCGAACAACAAAAACAACAACCAAAAAGCTACAGACTTTCATAAATGGGTGCTTGCGCAGAATAGAAGGATTGAAATGGTATGACAAAGTCATAAATGTGGAACTGATGACAACAACTAGACAAGTGCCGGTGGAGCAAGAGATGAGAGGAAGACGGTGGCGATGGATGGGACACACATTGAGGAAACCTGTTGATGGCATTGCAGATCAGTCTTTGTTCTTGAGTTCCTGGGGAAAGAGGCAGAGGTAGACCAAAAAACACACGGAGAAGAGAACTAGATACAGAAGTGAGGGTAATGAGGAAAATATGGAGAGAACTTGGGCGAATGGCCCGTGACAGGAGGACTTGGAGCTAAAGGGTATTGATTGATATCCAACATAGTGAAAACATTCCTACAGAAAATTAAACTGAACTACAAACCCACTTAAGCAATGCAATAGAAACACTGGAAGAATCTAGTATCAACAAACAAATAAATATATAATATGTATAAGAGAGTAGTACATTATATTCAAATAAACCTACAAATTGAACAATAGAAGCACAGAACATTAGACTCATACAGTGGAATTGTAGAAGGTAGATGGAGAGTTACGTAACATGGATCAAGAAGACATGGATTATCTCGAACTGGTGGCAGAGGACAGGAAAGCTTGGTATTAGTTTGTTGAAAGCCTATTCTCTTCTGGAAATTGATGGTTATGATGATGATAGTGATAATTCTCCGGAAAAAAGTTACGCGAAAACAGACAGATACGTTTATTTTCTTAAAAAAGACACAAGTATAGATGTTACTTTTTGTTTAAATGTTTGTTTTAAAATGAGTTTTAAGACAACGTAATTCAGGTGACTCCTACCACCACTGTACTGTCATCATGGAGAACTATAATGTGGGTTAGATTGTTGAACACAGCACTGGCTTTCTCAAACACTAAAATCGTCTCTTATAATCCTGAACATTCCACAGTGATCGCGCATTTTCCCACCCCTGATGAGGTTTTTGCATTCTGTTCTTGACGAATTCCCAAAGATTTGTAAAACGTTCATTGAAAGCAACAGACGCAACAAATGGGCATTTGTCCAGCAGCTGTTTGTAACAGTTCACTGTCTCTATACCAAAATTGTGGAAAGCTCTATTGCTGCCCACATCAAAAACATCTACGTTACCAGAGACAAATGGGAGGATTCCGTACAAATAGAGTTCGTCTAAGTGGATCGGCTGCACATACTCGGACGCTGCAAGTAGGCTGGAAATCACTCCGCGAGTCATTAGAACGGCGAAGCCCTTACAGTATGGTCTCAAGCGAGTTCTTCCTGGAAATAAATCTTCAGGTACAGCATTTGGACCAGAACGAGATATTGCGCTTTCTGGATTGAAATAACACAGCATTACCCTTTTACCGCTAATTTTGTTGGCAGCCGGAATGAGACCACGAATCAACTTGTCTGTGTCCACAAACACGCCCTCATTTATCTTCATTATGTACTTAGCTAGAAAACAAAACTGTGTGACCCACCGCATGCCCATAAGACCTTTAAGTGTGGCATTTTCTGGCGTGTCGTAGAAATCTCCCTGTATGATGTCGTGGTATAATTCTTGCTCCTGATTCAGTTTCTGCTGGAAGTTTGCCGATGTTATCTTGCCAACGAGAAACACATGAACAATTTTGAAATCTTTGAAATAAGAGGGACTAACAAAAGTATCCCTAATACGCTGTCTTTGATCAGCATTATGAGGTACGCTGTTAATCAAAAAGAGGACGTCTATGTCTTTCAATCCCAGACAAGCGTTGGGGTTGTTCATGAGAACATTTATTTGCGCTTCGTCCGTAGAACCATTATTCTTCACATTTCCAAATAATTCTGATGATAACTTGCTGACTCGATCTAAGAATCCCTCTGCGTATAAAAATTCTCCGGTTTCATCTACTAGAACTCCACGGGTGAGAATTGTAGAGTCAGAGTTTTGAGCAACCAAGTTTGAAGGGATATTATGATTTTGGTATCCTAAATTATTGCTATAATCTGGTATTACATTGGGAGGGATACCAAGCTGCCGTGCGTCGATTCCTCCAACGTTTATCTGTGGAGCACTGCCGGAAGCCAAACCTTTGGCTAGATTTTGGTTCAGCATCCGCAGGTATTTCAAAGGATCTGATGGTGCTTTATTTAAAGCCATCTTTACTGTGTCAACTTTCTTGCTTGACTGCGGAATTTTACTGTTAAGAAAGTTGTGAGCCATCGACTCTTGCAGATTTTGAGCAACTTTAATTTCAAGATTACTTTTTTGACTTCGTTCAACTTCAGGTTTGAACCTCACAACCTGATCTTGAACTCTGCCAGGTTTTTCAGCGTCTGTTTCATATTCTCCTTTGTTACTCATTTGAGAATCGGCTTTTTCAGATGCATAATCAAAATAAACCTGACTGGCACTCCCTTTTCCTGTCGATAAACTGTCGCCTTTCTTCATTGATGTATCTTTTGCACTATAAGCTGCGTCGTCTTTGGTGTCAATATCAACTCCGACAATTTTCACATCACCTTTGTTATCAGCTTCGTTATCTATACTGTAATCATGTTTTTCATAAGGTCTAATTTCAGCCGCCAGTCTTGTTTTGATGTCGCCAAAATTTATAAGTGTTCCTGCCGGGTACAAAATAAGGTCAACCTGTTTTTCGTCTCGGACATAAATATCCACTTTTAAATGGAATGTCACAGGTCGATCACGTGAAGATACCTCGGTTATTAAAGAACCGAGGTCTAGCAGACTTAAGGTGGCGGCATGTGAAATATCTGTGTCCGGACACTTGGTTTGGTCGAAAGATCTTGCATTTTTCGTTGACACATTTTCCCCGTCTTCATTTGATGAAGGTACCAGCTTTTTCAGTGCCTCCCACGATGCCACCACGATAACAGCTTGTAGAATAGCTGGAAGGATCCGATTAGTGAGTGTTCTTCGGCGCCAGCAAGAGCCGAATGTCCCTTTGGCTGCTTTCATGGTGTGTGTCTTAGCTGAAAGTATAAATGAAGCGCCACTTAACATTCAATGTTTAAGGCACAATAACTGTATTGTTCATTTAACATGCCTGTTTCGGATAACTTTAATGATAAAATCTAGTATAGTGGGAACGAAAGCTTGAAACAGGTGTATAACTAATCGCAGATCAGAGTTTCTTATCTTGTGGTCTACAGACTCTTTGGGGGTCCATGAATGGATTATAGGGGGTCCACGTACATAATCTAAAATTTAAAGTGCAAACAATTATATTTATGCTGTTATAAACATTTTATTTTCTCCAAGATGGGGTCCCTAGCTTTCATCGGACAATTAAAGGAGTCCATAGTCTTAATCAGAAAATCAGATGGGTACATAGTCTTAATCAAACAATTAGAGGGTTATAAAGTCTTTATCGGACAATCAGAGGCGCCCATAGTCCATCAGACAATCAGAGGGGTGCATAGTCTTCATCAGACAATTAGAGGGATCCATAGTTCATCAGATAATCAGAGGGGTCCATAGTCTCCATCAAAAAATCAGAGGGGTACATAATCCTAATCAGACAATCAGAGGGGTACGTAGTCTTCATCAGAGGGGTTCACAGTTTTCATCTGACAATTAGAGCGGTACATAGTCTTCGTCAGACAATCAGAGGGATATATAGTTTCCATCAATCAGAGGGGTTCATAGTCTTCATCAGACAATCAGAGGGGTACATAGTCTTCATCAGACAATCAGAGGGGTCCGTAGCCTTCATAGGACAATCGGAGGGACCCATCTCCATCAGACAATAAGAGGGGTGTCGTAGATTTTAATAGGTATTTAAGATAGATTCTGGTCTCGTCTGAATAGAACTGAAGAAGGCGGTAACTCAGTGAGAGATAAGGTAAAGAAATAGATTTCACGAGTGAATGGTGAAAGGTAGAATCTGTCCCTGGATTGAGAAGATACTCTAGTCCAGCCTATCTTTACGACTGAAATTTGTTTATCAGACAACTCTCCCTTCCGTATATACAAGCTTGTATTAACATATACACTATTAACCACTCACATGCATACACACAGATAAGTGACGACAGTTAGACGCACAAACGCGAAAACTATAGTAAATGGGGTATGGATATTGGGCTAAGCTGACCAACACAGGTAATTAATTTCATCATAAAAAAACTTCACAACATCCAATATCAATAACAATAGAAAAAATCATAGGTTACAGAAATTAACAAAATATAGACCCATAAGTGCAATCCCCTCTGTTGAGACAAGATCCCACAAGGATGAAGTTAATAACCCCCAAAAGGTCAAAAGATTTGCGCTATGGTATAGAAGTTGACTATACTGTAAAGAACAGAGTTCCCAATTAATCTATCCTGAAAATAACAGTATTAGCAAACAAAAAGAAGAACAAAAGTGAGTACAATGATTATACAATGGAAGAATTATTCACTCTCTTTCTCTCTGCTCTGACAAACCTGTGGCCACATTCAGTCACGCTTACCTAATAGTTAGGTCACCAAGAGCTGACGCTCAGTAACAGTGGATCAAAGTCAAGACCTAATAGTTGTTTTAACAACATCTGGAACATATCTCCATGATACACGTAACAAATCCAGTGTTTGGGTTTTGGCAAAATAAACCCCAGTTCCTCCAAGGCTGATTAATCCTCCTATTGGGGAACGCTTACTTTGTTACTGTTAATTGGACCTGTTTATGTCACATCAATCAGTCCAGGTAGGAAAATAATTACGAGATCTAATGTTCACAGTGTTCAGTAGCTTGTAATTCCGATAGTTAAAGAGAATGTCAGGTTAGTAAATCTTTCTGGATAAATCCTCGCCACACCACAGTGGTCAGTAGTCGGGTAGTGTTAAGTTTGATATTTTTCGCCACAGCGGGCTGAATGTAAATGAAAATGAAATATAAATCTGGGTATCTATATGTCCAGTTATCGTTATTCTTATTTGTCAAATGTTCTCCCCCTCTCTCTCTGGGTAAAACTAGAGGGCCGAACAGGTCAACCTCGATGACCCGATATACATAAGAGTGTTTCTGGTACTATTTGACTTAGACCCCTTGTCTCAGATTTAGGCCGCTGGTAGGTTTGGTTTGTGACCCGTACTAGATTTAGGAAGAAAATCATCATCATCTCAGCCCGTAACCCGTCATGGGTCGTAGGGGTGCCATGGTGGAAGCATCAGCAGACAGGGTCCTCCACTGCTCTCTATCCTCAGCAATGCGTACAAGTGTGGAAAAACCGTGTCCTGCCCATTCTTTGATGTTATCAGCCCAGGATTTTCTCTGCCTTCCTCTTCTCCGTTTACCTTCGACTGTTCCCTGAAGGATCGTTTTCGAAAGGGAGTCATGACGAGTTACATGCCCAAACCAGGCAAGCTTTCGACGTTTCACTATTGACAAAAGTGGTTCTTGGTGGCCTGCATAGGTGTTTATCTTCTCTCTAACATAGACATTTGTTTTGCGCTCTTTATAGCAAATGCGCAAAATTCTTCTATAACATTTATGCTCGAAAGCCTGAATCCTTTGCTCCGTATCTGCAGTGAGTGTCCAGCCCTCACACCCATACAAGAGAATAGATAATACAAGTGATTTGTATAATTTGATCTTCACAGGAAAACTGATGTTACTTTTCCAGATCACATTCAACCTTGTCATGGCAGCTGAGGCCATCTCAAGTCTTGTCTTGATTTCTTTAATTGATCTTCCATCACTACATATAGTGGACCCGAGATATTTAAAGGTGTTAACTTCTTCTAACGTTTGCCCATTTAACGTAATGTTGGTCGGAACATGTTTCTTATGGCTATTCACCAATATCTTGCTTTTTTCTATATTAATTTCCATCCCATACGTTTTTGTTACTTTCTCCAGTCTAGAGGTAAGGTCTTGAAGTTCTGATTTTGATCCAGCTATCAGATCAATATCATCAGCAAAACGTAGGTTGCACAGAGGTCGGCCTCCAATCGATATGGTTGATTTATAATCGTAGAGAGCCTCCTGCATAATATGTTCTAGATATATATATTAAAGAGCACTGGTGACAGGATACATCCTTGGCGAACTCCTACAGTTGTTTTGAAAAATTTTCCAATGTCGTTGCTTGCAAAAACAGCACTGCTTGCGTCCTTGTATAGTGCTTCAATGATATCTATGATGTTGGTATCAAAATTGAATTTTCTCATTACTTGCCATAAGCCTTCATGCCAGACTCGATCGAAGGCTTTTGTGAAATCGATGAAGTTATGGTATAAATCGTGTTGATGTTGGAGATGTTTTTCGATAAGTAATCTAATATTGAAGATTTGTTCTGAGGTACTTCTTTTTGGTCTAAAGCCAGCCTGTTCCTCTGACAAGATTTCTTCTGATTTCTGTTTTATTCTGTTCAAAAGTATCCTTAACATCACCTTACTTGGATGACTAATAAGGCTAATGGTTCTGTAGTTCTTGCACATTTTTAGATTTCCTTTCTTTGGAAGCGGTATTACTAATGACTGCGTCCACTCTTTTGGCCATTTTTTTGTACTCCATATCTTCTGGCAAATTGTTGTCATGATTTTTACTATATCTGGTCCTCCATATTTCAAGAGCTCTGCTGGGATATTATCCACACCCGGTGACTTCCCTCCTTTCATCGAACACATAGCCTCTTCCACTTCTTCCCATAATATTGCTGCATTTCCGAGTTCCCTGTTTTCGCATTTAATGTTGTTTAATATGCCTAAGTCAGTGTCAAGTTTACAGTTATATAATTCTTTACAATATTCTGTCCACCTTCTCATTACAGCTGTTTTTTTCATTGAGCAGAGCCCCATTGCTATCTTCTATGACAGTTACCCTGGGCTGTTGGGGTTTTGACAGTTTTCTTAATGTGTCAAAAGCTGCCATGCTGTTACCTTTTATTAGCCCCGTATTAATGGACTCACATTGATCAGCTACCCATTTTTCTTTGGCCTGTTTCATTTTCTTCCTAATATTTTTATCCACCATACTGTATTGCCATGCTGCTTCATGAACCTCTTTCTTAACCTTTTTCATTTCCCGCCGTGTATCACATAACTTCAGAATGTCATCTGTAACCCATGGTTTGTTTATTTTCTTTCTTTTACCAAGTATTTCTGTTGCTGATTCAATGAGCACGTCTTTCATGTTCTCTGTGATTGAGTTGATATCATCTTCCAAAAAGTTGAGAGCTGCGAATTTTCCTCCAACAGTTGCCTCAAAGATTCCCGCGATTTCTGGATCTTTCAGTTTGTCTAAATTGAATCTTAACTGAGAACATCTGTTTTGATTATAGTTCTTTTTAAGTTTAAGCTTGAGCGTCATCAATACCATGTCGTGATCACTACCAATGTCGGCGCCAGGAAAAGTCCTAGTCTTGGCTTTATTAATACTGGACTTGAATCTTTTGGATACAAGAATAAAATCAATTTGGCCATGTATCTCAGTTTTTGGGGCATGCCACGTTGTTCTTCTTGATAACTTATGAGGAAATAGTGTATTTGCAATGGTTAGTTTATAGTTGCTGGCAAATTCTAGTAGCCTTAGTCCTCGATCGTTGGTTTCACCTGTCCCAAATCTCCCCACTGTACCAGCCCAGTGACCGTATGCATCTGGCCCTATTTTAGCATTCCAATCACCTAACACGATGAGAAGATCTTTCTTTGGAATTTTCTTAATTGCTTCATCCAGATTGTCATAAAATGTATCAATTGCCTCATCCTCATAGTCAGTAGTGGGGGCATATACCTGTATGATGGAGATGTTCTTTGGATGTGCTGCAATACGAATGGTGATAAGCCTGCTATTTATTGGGGTGCAGCTGATGACAGAGTTCAATCTATCTTTATGTACGATAAAACCTACTCCATGCTGATGTTTAGACTCATCTCCACTAAACCAAATTTTGTGACCATCATCCATTATTGATTCACCTAATCCTGTCCATCTGACTTCTGCTAGGCCCAGGATGTCCCACGAGTATCTAACAAGTTCATGTGTTAGTTCTTTGACTTTTCCACACGCATATAGCGTGCGTACATTCCAAGTTCCAACAACAAAACTTTCTCTTGGAAGTTTCAAAACAGGTGTTTGTACCCCATTCGCTGACTTATCACTCTCAGGGGGCAATGAGAGCGTGGTCGTTGTTAATCCGGGCATCGGCCGATCCGGCAAATTATTACTGAGTTGACTTTCCATCATAGCATTTCAGTGGGCAAGAGGTTTGCTTGGCGGTGCCCATCTCCTCTCCAAGTATCCTTGCAGGTACATACAAAAATGTACCTGGAGCAGTAACAATAGCCCTCAATAAATCTGTAATGTTTTGAAACACTGTCCGATCGACACATCACAAAACCGCCATCTTGGCTACTTGTATCAACACAAACTGCGAGCTCACATGATAGGCAAACTTGATGTTTTCATCTTTACAATACTTAGCAACATAATCCAGAAAAAGCCAAACACACTACAAACTCATACAGCCTTAATAAGGGCTGTTACCACAGATGCAGACTCCAAAACGACGACATGAAATGCACAACACAAAAGTGCGGCCTACCACGCCGCCATCTTGACCTACATCAAAATGCAAAACATTAAATCACACTATCAGTATTCTATCCTAACCCGCGTAATGTATGATTTCTTATTCATACGGTTATTAAATTAGATTAGAAACCACAAATGTCTAGCTTATCTTATCGTTTTTATTAACCTGTGAAATAAGCGCTAGTCATTTACAAAATTACACCTAATGGATCAGAGATAAATATATATTTCGTCAGTACTCTAACGCCTAGTGCATTTACTAGTCAATTAAAATATCTCTTTCTGGGTAATAGCGAGTAATTAAATTTACGTTAAGCTGGGAAAAATTAGCTATATGTTATTTAATACGCTAGTCAATTAATCACAGAAAATCCTAGTGAAATATAATGACGAACTTTAGCAATTAAATCACTCAAAATGCTAGTATATATATATTTACCGCAACACAGAAAATGAAATTATCTCCACGAAATACTAAGTAATTCCACTTGTACAATGGGTCTAGGATTCGCGCTAGATATTCCGAAAATTCTGTGGCTACTAGATAAATTGATTTTAAAGGATGGGGTATATATATGAAATTGGTATAAATTCACTAGCGAGTGCGAGATATCGCGCCTTAGCCCGTATTTTGGGCAAATCTGCGGTTCATTCCTGAATGAAAGCTTTATTTCACACTTATGCCGACCGCATAGATATTTGCTAGCGAGCAGACGACTTTGATCTCGTCTCTTACTGTAGCTAATTACGTTCCACGAACAGACGGGTGAGGTCGGTAACTGTGGTTATCGCCCCTTTCTTTTCTTCATTCGCTTACTCCCCCTGTCAAATATAACCATCAAAGGTACGTCTTCTGACTTATCGCCCTTGATTCTACCATTAGACGACCCGTTCTTTCTGTACGCGCATTCTAGTCTGATCTGTCAAAATTTCAATGATTGCCCAATCGCTCGCGTGATAATTCAGTTAACGGCTCTAATCGCTGGCTGTTTACCTGTCCCGTCGTGGACTAGCTAATAGGTCTGTTTGTAAATGCTCGCTAGTGCCTGTAAGACTTAGAGAGAAAAAAATAGGCGTGGCTAGAATATGAGTTAAGACAGATATTGGAGTGTAGGGGTTCTGCGTTAACAAAGCTGTGCATACTAATAAGGAAGCAAAGGTGGGAAATCATGTAATCTATTTACATAACCTGTCACAAGAGGTACATAGTTTCCATCATACAATCAGAGGGATCCATAGTCTCCATCAGACAATCAGAGGGATCCATAGTCTTTGTTGAGAGCACATCATGGGGCAGGGCAATCCTGATAAAGTTATATTTAGATGGATTGGTGTGCACCATGATGTTCCTCACCAAAACGCATAGAATTAGAATGAGGAGCTATGACAAAGGGGGGTATCTAGGGATGACGTGGGGAGATTGGGTCCACGCCTTACAGCGTACAGACGTATGAGAATATGTGGCCAAGTCCACTTAACAAAGTGTAGCATAGTCTACTTATATATGTGTATTTCATGAGTGTGGATTTAACGCTAAAGTAAGTTTATTCCTCGCTGTGTAAATTGTGCCGAAATGGCCATGAATATAACGAGAGATGACTTCTCGAGAAATGCGAAATGTTACCAAGGTCAGAAGCACCTATGTGAACATATGTAAGATGTTATGAAGTGATGATACTGTTTTATTAGGTCGATAATGACCATAACTAAAAGAAATAAGTGGACACAGAACATTATGGATGTATAAGAAATATACAGGAACAATGTATTTACAAGTATCGTCAAGGTTGTCGAAATATTAACAGTATATAGAAAGGATATATAGAGATAAAAGAAATCGATTCGTATTACTAAATACCCAATAGTAAATTCAACGTAGCATGTTGTAATTCATAACAGATATATGTGTGTAATAAAAGAAAGTCGTTTGAAACAATATCGTTGAAGACTCTATACAAGAATTCAGATTCATCAGTTGTATTAATTATGTCAAGTTTGTAAGGTCTACACTGCAGTAGACACGAATACATATTCAAATGCCAACGATTATATTGGAATGGCGAAAGCCAGATTTAAAGAGGAAAGTTGGAAAGAAACACTCAATCACGAATAGTAATTCAAAAATAATATTTATTTATTGAGCAAATATTTAACCACAAAGAGAAAGTGAGAATAATCCTAGACAGTAAAGTAGAACTATAAATCTGGTTCTTAACAGTCTTCATCAGACAATCAGAGGGGACATAGTCTTCATCAGACAATCAGAGGGGACATAGTCTTCATCAGACAATCAGAGGGGACATAGTCTTCACCAGAAAATCAGAGGGATCCATAGCACAATAAAGGTTAAGAAACCCTGTCTTAGATCATTATCATTGCCTTTCACCTCCCTAGGGAGCATAGGCATTCAACAAACCTATGCCTAGTCCTCCTGTCCCATGCTATAAGTTCCGGGTCTTTCCATGACGTCTTCCTCATTTTTCATTTCTCCGGATCTCTGTTCTGTGTTTTTCGATCTCCCTGCACTCCAGTTACCATGGGGATTCCAGAACAGGGGCTGCCTTGAAATGTTATCAATAGGTTTTTTCACTGTGTGTACTCAGTGCCATTTTCTCATCTCTTGTTCCACTGGCACTTGTCTGGTTGTTGTTATCAGTTCTACATTGGTGATCTTGTCGTACCATTCCAATCCTTTTATTATACGCAAGTACTCATTTATGAAAGTGCGTAACTGCTAACCAAGCAGCATCGGATTAAGCCAAGAAGGGTCTCTAGGTCTTTTGGTGTCTCCCCCCCCCCCCTTTTTTTTCAACTAATAGGCAATAATTTTTTTTTCAAACCCCTTATCATGGTGATGGTATATTCTAGTAATATTAATAAACTGGTATGTTAGTTTGTTAGCATTTCTTACCTCTTTTATTAGTAATTATTTTTTATTAATGTTTATTAGTGTAGCAAATAGTTCATGCGCCATTATGATTTTGCCGGGGTGTATTATGTCTTTTAAGGCTAGTTTTGTATTTCCTGTCTTTTCAGAACGTTATGAATGCGATTGCAAAGTACGGTACAAACATTTTCTTTTTAAACAGAAATCTATGCAAAACATATTTTTGAATATAAATCTATGCATTAAATTTTTTTTGGTTTAACTTATGCTCGAGCCTCAAAGAGCTCCGGTCCCCTAAGCTTCAGCCTACTTAGCCTTATGGATAATCCAGCCCTGCTTGGTTATTGTTTTTGTTGTTCTCCATGTTTCAGAGCCACACAATAGGACTGACTTGACATTTGAGCTGAAGATTATTATTTTTGAGTTGGACTTGATTTATAATGATCACCATATAATTCCAAATGCAATGAAAGCTCCTCTTAATACAAATAGAAAATTTACATACGCAAATTCACACAATTTGGTACTTTACTTCACTCAATTTACAATAATAGGAAAGGAGAAATGATACCATGATCACGTATGGCAAATGAAAATATTATCTGGAATTAGAGACACAATATATCCTAATTAGACATTGAACGCAATATTTTTCTTCATTGAAAATGATAAAGTCATTATTGTTAAATATTGGCCCCCAATGAAAATTAAAACCTTGAGCAAGAAACCTGCAACCAAACAATATAGCGACAACTTATGAAATGGCTAAAACAACTATAAAAGTCTAAATGGAACAGAGAACACTCAGGTCACATAAAAGATGATGCCTATCACCAGCTATCTAGGCGAGACTAGGTCATCATTTTCCGGCTGCGTACTGGTTACTATAGATTCAAGTACCATCTATATAACAAGTACAGGACTGGTCCAACAGATCTCTGCTCCCGTGGCATCAGCTCCATGACAGCCGAACATCTGCCCCAGTCCTGCCCAACTTGCAGCAGTGAACGGAGTGGCATATGGCAACAACCCACTTCTCTCAACGAAAAACTGTTTGGAGATGTCAGGAACCTTGAGCTGACTATTACCTTTGTTAGTGTCATTAATGTAGAGGTCTGAAGGCGAACGATGAAGGATAAGAAAAAGAAAACTGACGATTCCTGAATAGAGTTTTTGTGGAGTTATATTAATGAAGGAATAGATTAATTAAGATCGCGATGGAAGGAATGAATGGAATTGGCAGCAAGAATGTGAGACCGAGAGACAGAGTAACATGAAGGATAGCTTCACGAATAAAATGGTAGGAACGCGTTATTAAGGGTGTGTGGTCGAGTTTACCCGATAATATGAGAAAATGAGCTACTATTAGGATTATCAGCTCGTGCGTTCCCGAAGCCCGAAATCGGAGCAAAGAATAGTAACACTGTACCCTACAGGAGGCGACTAAGGAGGGTTGGGCATGAGGCCGGCAACGCCATCATGTAGAAAATATTACGCCCAAAAGAAAACGTTAACATAGACAAGTCAACCAAAGCAAATAACTTATATAATGGGAAAAAACACTGAACAGATGACACTGGCCACGAAGGCGGTGTATTAATTTGTTATAGGCCTAGGCTCATTAGGAAGCTGTACGGTAAGGACAATAGCCCCCCCCCCCCTCCCTTCCCCCTCCTTTCAGTCATAACTAATTATCGGAATACGCCCCTGAGGCTATAGTTCTCAGAAGCTTATTTTCTTGTGTTTTTTTTTATTTAAATAAAGTTTTGCCTCGTTTTGGCAAGGCGCGTCCCGTTCAACCTAGTCGGTTATATTAGGGCGCATGTCCAAATATAAAAGACCCTTAGATCTGAAGTTAATAGGTGTTCCTTTCGAATGTCGTAATTTTTATCTGAGAGGGTGCTGATGAATATTGGTCCCTTTAGAGTGTAAAGTGGTATTGAAGGCTCTGTGAGAATAAGGATTTAGGAGAATGAGGTAGTAGATTCACAAGCGCTGGGAAGGAGCAAGGACAGTCTCTTATTACGACAATATCTGTTTTCTCACAGACTACTCCTATCTCTCTTCTGCACAAACAATTGTTTGTCAGTTCCAGTCGCTCAGGCGCGCTCACCGATTTGGTGATTCTGTCGCTCAACGTACATGAATACAGCCTACACAGATGGAAATGTTTGGAGTTTTAGGCCAACCGACAACCAACACAAATAAATATTAATACCTTTATTATCATAAAGGACTCACACATAATTGTACATTTACAGTCAAAAATCAAAGGTTACAGAATACAAATATAATAAGGGAAGAGGGGGTTTTGAGGAGAAATATCCCATCCACCGTTTCCCGTTTATATTTACTAACAGACAAAACCCGGTCCCAAAGACAAGAAAGGGGGGGGGGGGGGGTTGATCAAAGAGATAGGCAATTTAACCCACTGGTAAATTTATTACTCTGGGGCAAGGGGTTACAGAAAAGGGGGGGGGGGGGGGTGTAGAGGAAAAGCTAGGGTTCTCAATTGTCTCCCTTTAAATCAACAAATTTTACGGGAGGGGGGAATGAACACAGTTACCTAATCCCGCTAGGAGAGATCCCGTACAAGGAATATAATGCACCTTAGTACAAGGTCGAACTAATTAAAAGGGTAAAGAAAAGATAAATCTCCTTTCATTCAAAAAAACACACTAGGGCTGGCCATCCCCACAAACACACACGCAGACTTACCGAAAGGTGAATTCTGGCACTTCATAGGAAATACATAAAAAAAAAAAACAGCACTAAACCTTGGCTTAGGTAAAAGTATTTTTCTTCCGTGTACAGCCCCAGATTTTGCGGGTTTGTTGAAGTTAACAAAGTGTCCCGAAATCGCTGGACGTTGAAGTTTAACGGTACTGTTTATTTATTAGATAAAGTTCCTAAAGAATGTCACAGGCACTTGGCTAGGCGTGAGGTATGGTGTGGTTCCTAAAATTGGCACAGCTGGTGGAGATAACTTCCTTTTTCCGTAATGTCACAAGTTAAGAAAAACACTGAGGTAAGTTCTTCTTAGGGGGGGGGGGGGGGGGGGGGGGGGGGGGGGGGGGGGGGGGGTAAAATCCACTGAATATACGTGACAGACAGTGTTCAAGTAGATCGATGTTTTTTTTCTTCACAAATAGGGGCAGTGAATAAAATATGTTCTGCTTCCAGTTTTCTTTAAGGACTCTATATGAACTAGTATTTTTAAAGTGTTTCTTGAATGGCTTTTTTCTCAGTTACGTTCAGAGGAGCGGGGCCCATTACAGGTCGCCACAAGTTTAGCTTTAAAAAGTTCATATGTTACTGGAGTTATCGAATTGAGTTTGGCAGAACTCTGTATATAATTAATAATTGCTGGGATGCAGGTTGAATGATCGTTCTGAATGAAAGATAATCAAAACAAGAAATGCATTACAAATCATATTATAATCTGACGCGATAAATTACAGTTAGCCTATTTACTTATTAGCGTCGTCAATTAACAAATCAGGAAAACTTCCCGTGAGTTAAAAATAATTAAAAGCACATCTATCTATACAGAACTAAACTGTATTAAAGTTATAATTCTCTTTAACGTCTGCAAAATAAATTTACGCGTCAATTGTATTAGGAAATACTTTTAGCTGTAACATTAGTTTGCACTAGAACTTTGAAAATGGGTTTATTTAATAAGGTTAAATTTACACCACAATCCATTGAAATCAATTGAAATAACTCGACCACTGATCACTCGAAGCTAATGTATAAATTACCGTCTGCACAGAAAGAATACACTCCAATAGTCACGAAGGTAGATGAAATCCAGCAGGAATCCGACTATGCTAGTGCAACTAGGATTCTGTCAGAGCGAACGATAAAATGCAGTTTCTCGGAGTTCTCTATTTATACTTCTCGAATGTAACTTGAATGGGGCGTGTTAAATTTTCGCACCTTTCTTGAACTTGAGCAAAATTCGAGATACCTCGCCGTGGTGTTAACCTTCGTTTCCCCCGGTCTACCGATTTCCTTCCATCTCAGGCTGCTCGCATAAGAGTGCGAAAATTTTCCGAGAAGCTAACTCTGTGAGCTGAAAGTTCCTGATTCTTTAGATCGCGGCCGCTCCACGTTGTTGAATTCTGAAGATCAGCCTGTTCTTTGATGGTACCGCTGTTCTGAGAGCTTTGGCAACTCCCACCAGGCGGGGTGACAGCCAGGTAAGAAAATGATCTGCTGTTTATTGCTCTAGAAACAGGAGTGAGTCTGTGGCCCGTCCTCTTTTGGGCCGGCGTTAAGGAAAAGATTGCTATAAATCGTTCTCAGAAATGGTTGTGGGCGGGATTTAATCTCCCATCAAAGGTCATGCGATCTCAAACGTTCGCATAAGATAGCAGGCTACATATTAATGATCCAGCGTGTAAGGTTCTCGTGGAAATGCTGCATGCCGGTAAAAGTTACAACAGATGATCAGGGGTTCTAAAGTTATGAGAGGCCAATATTCTGTTATCATCCATCGAGTCAGGGAAATTCATTTGTCATACTTAGACGTACGTCACAATCGTCCCCACTTTTGAGACATGGAAACTCGTTTTCATGTTTCATTTATGACAATGAAGCTGCCCTGATCGGTAGTTTTAGGATGATTGGCATCGTCGATTTTCTCCTCTTCCTCTGTGGTCCAGTTTCTACTCAAGAAGTCAGCTCCGACATTCTGTTTTCCTGGAATATATTCCACTTTGAAGGAATAAACACTCAATAGCAAGGCCCAACGCATTATCCTTGCGTTGAATTCCTTCTTGGCACCCAGGAAAGCTAGTGGAGCATGGTCTGTTTGCACCGTGAAAGAAGTACCATACAGAAACTCATGATGGCGTCTGATGCCATGAATCAGAGCGAGACATTCTCTTTCAACGACACTGTAGTTGCGTTCCGCTTTATTCAGTTTCCGACTGCCATAGGCAACTGGAAATAGCATGTTCAGGTCACTGTCATCGGCTTGCAGCAATGTTGACCCGATGCCCTGACCTGACGCATCAACTCTCAGTATGAAAGGTTTCTTAAGGTCAGGTAACCTTAGGATGGGGTATGCCGACAACTGTCCTTTCAAAGTGCTATACGCGTGTTCGCACTTTTGATCCCATATGACCTTATCAGGACAACCTTTCTTTGTGAGGTCAGTCAGAGGTGCCGTCAGTCCGTTGAAGTTCTGGATGTATTTCTGATAGTATGCACATAGCGATATGAAGGAACGTACGTCTTTCTTCGTTCGGGGTCTTTTTGCTGCCACAATTTTCTCCACGTTCTTCTTAATAGGCCAACTGCATCCGTGAGAAATAGTATGCCCCAGGAAGTCTAACTGTTCAAACCCGATGAGACATTTGCTAGGTCTGGCTGTGAGACCCGTTTCCTGTAGTCTCCTGAGGAGCATAGCAACCGTAGCAATATGTTCTTCATAGGTTTCCGATGCAATTAATATGTCATCCATGAAATTATGGATATGGGGACTTTGCAAAGGCTCTAGAAGCTTCCTCATCATCCTGGTGAACACTCCTGGTGCGTTATGCAAACCGAACGGCATCACATTAAATGTGTAATGTCCTTCGCTAGTGCTGAAAGCTAACAAAGGTTTAATTTCCTCCTTGACTGGTATTTGATAATAACCTTTACTGAGGTCAATCTTGGAGAAGATCTTTGCTTTGCTGAGCTTGGTGAACAACTCAGAAACAGTTTGGAGAGGTTCGGGCTGGAATTCCGTTACAGCGTTTAGCAACCTGTAATCAATGCACAGCCGAACTTCCTTATTGGGCTTCTGCAACAGCACTACACTCGAGCTGTAAGGAGATGTAGACTCACTGATAATTCCTGCCTGACGCAGCTTGTCTATTTCTCCGCGAAGTGCATCCGCTTTAGCGTACGGGATGGGGTAAACTCTGGTTTGAACAGGGGTCTCGTTTGTTAATTTCATATCAAATTCAATGAGATTTGTTCGACCAGGTACATCCGTTAAGACTGCACTGTACTGTTTTAGTAGAGCCCTGGTTTCTGTTTGTTGTTCTGGTGAGAGATTGTCGCCGAACTTGACATCTTTAAAGGATTCTGTGGGTTGCAGTGGATACTCCATGCAACCATCATCATCTTCCTCGTCTTCCGTTGCTATGGCGACAGCCAGGAGATGCTCGGAGGATGGCACCGGTCTTTCCAAATATTTCTTTAGCAGATTTATGTGGAAGACCTTCTCCTTTCCTTTGATGGAGATCTTGTAATTGGTACGTGAGATCTTTTTAAGGACGGTAAACGGCCCTTGCCATCCGATGCGAAGTTTATTGCTTCCGGTTGGGAGTAGCAACAAAACTTTCTCCCCTGGTTGGAGCTCTCTCTCTTTTGCAGCTTTGTTGTATCTTTTAGCGTGTTTAGCGCGGGCTTTCGTAAGGTTGGTTGTAGCTAGATCCCATCCTAGCTTTAGCCTTTCCTTGAGCTCAGATACATACTTGCTTGCAGAGACGACTGTCTCGTCAGCCTTTTGGTCTGTCAGGGACCGAAGTAAGGCTTCTAATGGCCCCTTTATAGGTCTGCCAAATAAAAGTGTAGCAGGCGGGAATCCCGTAGACGCTTGGGGAACCTCTCGGTAGGCGAATAAGGCAGCCGATATATATAGGTCCCAGTCTTCCGGTTTCTCCTGACCCAGCTTACGTAACATGGTGGTGAGGCTGCCATTAAAACGTTCCACGAGCCCATTTCCGGCCGGATGGTAGGGACTTGTGTGGATATGTTTGGCCCTCAAGATCTTAAAGATCTCCTCCATTAACAGGCTACGGAATTGGGATCCATTGTCCGTCAAAACTTGTTGAGGGAATCCCAACCGTGTAAAGATTTGCACGAGGGCTTCTGCAACATGCTTGGAATCTATGCATGTTAGCGGTACAGCTTCGGCCCACATTGTGCAAGTGTCGACTAAAGTCAGGATGAACCTGTGCTTTCTTTTGGTCCTTTCCAGGGGTCCAATGATGTCGACAGCAACCCGTTCAAATGGAGTCCCTACTATTGGCATTTGCCCCATGGGTACTGGGGGTGTCAAGTGCTTGGGTGCTACCCGTTGGCACTGGGCGCAGGATTTCACATACCTGACAATGTCAGAGTTCATTCCTGGCCACCAATAGTGGGTTTTTATTCGCTGAATAGTGGCGTTTTGTCCCATATGTCCGCTAAAGGGAAGAGAGTGCCCCATCTCTAAGATCTGGCTTCGGTACTGCGTCGGAACTAGGAGCTGGTTATTCCCCGTGTCCGGGTTTCCCGTTCTACGATACAATACGCCATCCTTAGAAAAGATGTCTCCGTTGTGTCTGGGGTCCTTAGCCATGGGCAGTTTTTTAAAGCAGAGCTCCAGAGTAGGGTCCTTTTGTTGCGCCTCCTTCAGTTCGTTCGGCAACAAATTTGGCGCAGGCTCCCTCTCCTTCTTGGCTTGCCCTCTTGTGGTTACCGCTGCCACAATCGGCTCCTTTGGTCTCCCAATAAACACATATCTACATCCCAGGATAACTGGGTAGATAGGATCATCCATAATGGCCGCTTTTATAACTCCTCTGACAAAGTCAGAGTGTATTTCTACCAGTGCGATAGGAAGCGTCCTGGGTGCATCACTCCTGAAAACTCCACTAAGTTTGACGGTTTCCTCTGTCTCCTGACCTGGTTTGACTAGGTGTCTAGCAACAATACAACTAAAACTTAATCCAGTGTCAAAGAGACAAGTGGTTGAGGTACCATTCAAAATTACAGTTCCTCGAGTTGAGGGTCGGTCCCCCTCAGGTTGAGAATCACTGACATTGATTCTACCTTT
The DNA here is from genome assembly GCA_024509875.1 of Oreohelix idahoensis. NCBI lineage: Eukaryota > Metazoa > Mollusca > Gastropoda > Stylommatophora > Oreohelicidae > Oreohelix > Oreohelix idahoensis. Next base: position 217,597 of record JAMPIV010016865.1, read on the forward strand.
CGAGGCTGTATGCAAACATCCAACGCGGTTTGAACCGGTTTGTTTGCCCTGATCAGACGTTCCTGGTGTAGGGGTCTTCCCTTTTCCTTGACCTTGGTGGCCGCGCTGCCACGTAGGCTTGGTGGGTTGATCAGAATTGTTGTTGGGGGGTATCGGGTTTTGTAGAATTTCGATTTTTCCTGGGGAGGTCTCTGGGTATTATTTTCTCGTTGGTTATAATTCTGAGAGGAATTAGAGGAATAGGATGACTGCTCTAGATTTTGTTTACGAGATGGCTCATCTGTGGGTTTACGTTTAGTGCTGGGAAGTTCGGCCATTGCATTGGTATAGCGTTCGGCCTTATTGAGTATGTCCTCAAGCCTGACTGCGCCCTGTTCAGCCAAAAATCTACGGGTTTCGTTTGACAAGGTTGCCTTTATCTGTTCCACAAGAACAAGTTCAAGTAGTCCCTCATATGTAAGAGGTAGGTCAGATAATTCAATGCACTTTGTCAAATAGCCCGTGAGACGTGAAGAGAATTGGGGGAATGTTTCCGTGCTCTCTTTTCGGCTGTTTCTGAACATTTGCAGAAATTTTCGGGCGGTCATTTCGAACCGCTCTAGCAAGGCCTTCTTAAGCATGTCGTAATCATGTTGGTTCGGTCCCAGCTTTGTGTATACGTCATAAGCATTCGCTTTTAGTGACGTCGAGAGTTTAAGTGCCCAGCGGGAACTCTCTAACCCATACAGATTTGCGAGCCTTTCGAATTTTTCTAGGTAGCTGTCAATTTTTTCGTTAGGGCTAGGAAAAGACTCTAAAGCAAAAGACATCGCAGTTAATTGGGCAGACTGAGTGCTGGAGAGATCCATTGTTTGAGAATGGGGCGAAGACGGCTCTCCATTATTTGAAGTAGAGGCACTCCGACTCTCTAAAGCCTTGAGCGCTAATTCATGCTGTCTTTCCTTGTCTCTCTCTCTTTCCCTGCGGGCGTCCATCTCTGCCTCAATTTTCTTCTGCTCCAATTGACGATCGTCCGCTTCTTTCTTCCTAGCTTCTGCCCTCTCTTCCTCCGCGTCATACCTTTGCAGTTCCTGGTTGATAAACAGATTCGCGGCTTCTGTGTCTAATCCTGAGTCTTTCGCTTCCTGTCTCAAAATGGATCTTATCCTAATTCTCTCAGCCATTGTCAAAGAACTGGATGCTTCTAAGACTAGAGAATAGTAAGATGGAACAAGAAGGGGAAAAACTCAAAGCCGCTACGAGAAAAACAAAGTAAAAAATAAAAATTTACTGAATGACCTCGTGTGTTAACTTATCGCCGCTATTATTGTCACTTAAGACTCGTAACGCAAGCAACTATGCCAATTAAATGGTAAGTTACACTAGAAAAGAATCTACTCTTACTAACAGTAGAGAAAAATTTATATTAAACAATTTAAAAGAAAAAAAAAAAATTTTTTTTCTTCAGAAAATGTTAATTCTCTAACAACAAACTCCGTCCCTGAAGACAATTTTTGAGATGAGACGTAGTTAACTTAATTTTAAAAAATCAGAACAATCCGTCTTTAGCTTAGCTCAACTCAAACGCTTCATAACCTTTAGTGATTGTAAAACAATCACGCAGTCCCAGCAATTATATAACCAAAAATTTTCAATTCCCTCTGCCAGAGAATACAAATGTGACAATCTTTTATTATCACTAACTGCCTGTTCCTGTGGAAAAACAAACCTGTCTTAATTATTGTGTGGTTGGCCCAAAATACTGAACGGCTTGGTCTAGGGGAAGTAATACTTTTAAAGATTATACCCTACTTCACAAAGACAATCAACCACACTCTATTTTAACTAAGTTCAGAATCTCGAACGAGCTAACCATATATTGTCGTAATTTTTTATCTGAGAGGGTGCTGATGAATATTGGTCCCTTTAGAGTGTAAAGTGATATTGAAGGCTCTGTGAGAATAAGGATTTAGGAGAATGAGGTAGTAGATTCACAAGCGCTGGGAAGGAGCAAGGACAGTCTCTTATTACGACAATATCTGTTTTCTCACAGACTACTCCTATCTCTCTTCTGCACAAACAATTGTTTGTCAGTTCCAGTCGCTCAGGCGCGCTCACCGATTTGGTGATTCTGTCGCTCAACGTACATGAATACAGCCTACACAGATGGAAATGTTTGGAGTTTTAGGCCAACCGACAACCAACACAAATAAATATTAATACCTTTATTATCATAAAGGACTCACACATAATTGTACATTTACAGTCAAAAATCAAAGGTTACAGAATACAAATATAATAAGGGAAGAGGGGTTTTTTTGGAGGAGAAATATCCCATCCACCGTTTCCCGTTTATATTTACTAACAGACAAAACCCGGTCCCAAAGACAAGAAAGGGGGGGGGGGGGGTGATCAGAGATAGGCAATTTAACCCACTGGTAAATTTATTACTCTGAGGCAAGGGGTTACAGAAAAAAGGGGGGGGGGGGGGTAGAGGAAAAGCTAGGGTTCTCAATTGTCTCCCTTTAAATCAACAAATTTTACGGGAGGGGGAATGAACACAGTTACCCAATCCCGCTAGGAGAGATCCCGTACAAGGAATATAATGCACCTTAGTACAAGGTCGAACTAATTAAAAGGGTAAAGAAAAGATAAATCTCCTTTCATTCAAAAAAAAACACACTAGGGCTGGCCATCCCCACAAACACACACGCAGACTTACCGAAAGGTGAATTCTGGCACTTCATAGGAAATACATAAAAAAAAAACAGCACTAAACCTTGGCTTAGGTAAAAGTATTTTCTTCCGTGTACAGCCCCAGATTTTGCGGGTTGTTGAAGTTAACAAAGTGTCCCGAAATCGCTGGACGTTGAAGTTTAACGGTACTGTTTATTTATTAGATAAAGTTCCTAAAGAATGTCACAGGCACTTGGCTAGGCGTGAGGTATGGTGTGGTTCCTAAAATTGGCACAGCTGGTGGAGATAACTTCCTTTTTCCGTAATGTCACAAGTTAAGAAAAACACTGAGGTAAGTTCTTCTTCGGGGGGGGTAAAACCCACTGAATATACGTGACAGACAGTGTTCAAGTAGATCGATGTTTTTTCTTCACAAATAGGGGCAGTGAATAAAATATGTTCTGCTTCCAGTTTTCTTTAAGGACTCTATATGAACTAGTATTTTTAAAGTGTTTCTTGAATGGCTTTTTTCTCAGTTACGTTCAGAGGAGCGGGGCCCATTACAGGTCGCCACAAGTTTAGCTTTAAAAAGTTCATATGTTACTGGAGTTATCGAATTGAGTTTGGCAGAACTCTGTATATAATTAATAATTGCTGGGATGCAGGTTGAATGATCGTTCTGAATGAAAGATAATCAAAACAAGAAATGCATTACAAATCATATTATAATCTGACGCGATAAATTACAGTTAGCCTATTTACTTATTAGCGTCGTCAATTAACAAATCAGGAAAACTTCCCGTGAGTTAAAAATAATTAAAAGCACATCTATCTATACAGAACTAAACTGTATTAAAGTTATAATTCTCTTTAACGTCTGCAAAATAAATTTACGCGTCAATTGTATTAGGAAATACTTTTAGCTGTAACATTAGTTTGCACTAGAACTTTGAAAATGGGTTTATTTAATAAGGTTAAATTTACACCACAATCCATTGAAATCAATTGAAATAACTCGACCACTGATCACTCGAAGCTAATGTATAAATTACCGTCTGCACAGAAAGAATACACTCCAATAGTCACGAAGGTAGATGAAATCCAGCAGGAATCCGACTATGCTAGTGCAACTAGGATTCTGTCAGAGCGAACGATAAAATGCAGTTTCTCGGAGTTCTCTATTTATACTTCTCGAATGTAACTTGAATGGGGCGTGTTAAATTTTCGCACCTTTCTTGAACTTGAGCAAAATTCGAGATACCTCGCCGTGGTGTTAACCGTGGCGATTCCTTCGTTTCCCCGGTCTACCGATTTCCTTCCGTCTCAGGCTGCTCGCATAAGAGTGCGAAAATTTCCCGAGAAGCTAACTCTGTGAGCTGAAAGTTCCTGATTCTTTAGATCGCGGCCGCTCCACGTTGAATTCTGAAGATCAGCCTGTTCTTTGATGGTACCGCTGTTCTGAGAGCTTTGGCAACTCCCACCAGGCGGGGTGACAGCCAGGTAAGAAAATGATCTGCTGTTATTGCTCTAGAAACAGGAGTGAGTCTGTGGCCCGTCCTCTTTTGGGCCGGCGTTAAGGAAAAGATTGCTATAAATCGTTCTCAGAAATGGTTGTGGGCGGGATTTAATCTCCCATCAAAGGTCATGCGATCTCAAACGTTCGCATAAGATAGCAGGCTACATATTAATGATCCAGCGTGTAAGGTTCTCGTAGTAATGCTGCATGCCGGTAAAAGTTACAACAGATGATCAGGGGTTCTAAAGTTATGAGAGGCCAATATTCTGTTATCATCCATCGAGTCAGGGAAATTCATTTGTCATACTTAGACGTACGTCTGAGCCTTCTTTCTCGCTTAGAATAGGTTGTTCATGTCCTGCTCCCATATTGATAATGATAATCAATATCAAAACACTTCAAATCAAAATAAAGAATAAAAACAAAGATAGGTAATCTTGTCGTCGTCATCATTATCATCATAAATCATTTTTGCCACGTGTAGATTAAACAGTGTCAGTTATTGCCACCGAGTCATCATTATCATTACCACTTTACCGCTCAGCTCGCCACTGAGGCATAAGCCTTCAACAAATGTGTGCCAGGTCGTCCTGTCATGTTCGTTACGAGAAGCAATATCATGACACAAAGTTTTAAAAAAAAACACAATCATTATATATATATATATATATATATATATATATATATATATATATATATATATATATATATATATATATATATATATATATATATATATATATATATATATATATATATATATATATATATATATATATATATATATATATATATATATATATATATATATATATATATATATATATATATACGAGGGAAGGTCAAAAAGTAATGCCTCCTATTTTTTATGTATGTAAATACTGCATCGGTGTGCAATTTGTAAATTTAGCAGGATTCCTCAAACACTCTTCTGCGTTGTATAGCATTACCAACCTGTTTCAGTAACAGGTGGCACCACTGTAACAGTTTAAAAATGGCTGCCAAAGACGTTCGATTAAAACAATGTTATGTCATAGAATTCCTCAATGCTGAAGGAAAACCATAGCCATCAACCTCCTGCACCGTTACGAAACTGAAGGAGAAGAGGTTTTATCAAATAATGTGACAGGTGATGAGACTTGGGTTCATTTTTTTGAACCAGAATCCAAGAGGCAGTCAATGGAATGGCATCACACAACATCGCCGACAAGAAAGAAGTTCAAAAGTTCACCATCTGTAGGGAAAGTTATGGCCTCCGTGTTTTGGGATGAGAAGGGTGTGATTCTTCTCGACTTCTTGGAACAGAGAAACACGGTGAATGCAGACCGTTACATTGAAACTTTGAAGAAGCTTAGAGGTCGTCTTCGGCGACTTTACCCATTAAAAGATCAGAGAACTGCACTACTGTTGCACGATAATGCCACGCCACACACCGCTAAACGTGCCATTGATGCGATTGCAGAATTCGGCTGGACATTATTACCACATCCCCCTTACAGTCCCGATCTTGCACCTTCTGACTTCCATCTGTTTGGACCACTGACAGAAGATCTTTGCGGACATCACTTTGAGGACACCGAGACCCTTAAACGCGCCGTACGCTGTGGTTTAGGAAAAAGGACACACATTTTTACCGTGCGGGGATACATGCCCTTGTGAGAAGATGGACAAAAACTGTAACAAATAACGGAGACTACATTGAGAAATAAATTTTTGAAGTTCAGACTTGGGGCTACATTTCAATGGGAATTTTATCTATTTTCTTGCTTATTGAATGAAATTAAAAATTACGAGGCATTACTTTTTGACCGTCCCTCGTATATATATATATATACTGTTCAAAAAAAGAAACGCAACTTTTTTGGTGTTACTTTTATAAAAGATATTCGCTGATTGGACATCAGTCAACCTATCGACTGTGTCCACCTGGTCATTAACTTCTCGTGGTTACCTGAATTGTACTCACCTCATGATTCGTGAGGTCATGAAAGAGGTCAAGGTCAAAACAACATTTTTGACAATAACTCGTGACAGGTTCATGAGAATCCCGTGAAACTTACTGAACACAAAACTCTCTGACCATATTTTTGAATGCCTATAAAAGATTGACGCTCCTCGAATAAATTCAGTTGAAAATTCAATGCGCAAATATGGCTCATCTCACTACAGAACAACGACTCATCATCATTGGACGTTTACAGACTGGACAGTCACAAAGTGTAGTGGCCAGACAATTTAATGTGGTTAGAAGCACCATTAGTCGTCTTTGGAGGCGATTTCAAGAAACTGGCTCAGTGGCAGACCGGCCACGCAGTGGAAGACCCAGAGTCACAACTCCTGCCGAAGACCGCTTCATACGGCTGCGTCACCTCAGGAATCGATTTGCATCTGCGTCCTCCACAGTCCAGTCAATGTCAGCAGCTCAACGAATTTCAGATCAAACGGTCAGGAACCGGCTGCACGACTCTGGTCTTTGGGCTAGAAGACCCTACAGAGGTCCTGTTCTTACGGACCGGCATCGCCAGAACCGACTGCAGTGGGCGAACCAGCATCGTCAATGGACCGTTGGGAATGACTGGAGACGGGTTTGGTTTAGTGGTGAATCATTTTTTGTGCTCCAGCGACACGATAGACGGAGAAGAGTTTACCGCAGAGTCCATGAGCGCTACGCCCAGAACAGCGTTGATGAGGCTCCTCCACATGGTGGTGGAGGTGTACTGATGTGGGGGGCGATCAACTTCATGGGAAGAAGTGACCTGGTGCAAATTGAAGGACGCCTGAATGCCCAACGATACGTCGCTGAAATTCTTCGTCCTCACGCCCTTCCTTTTCTGGCTGCACGAGGGTCGATTTTTCAGCAGGATAACGCTCGACCTCATGTGGCACAACTTACCCCCCAGTTCCTCGCTAACAACAACGTCCAGACCATTCCGTGGTCAGCCATGTCATCAGACATGAACCCCATAGAACACTTATGGGATAAACTCGACAGACGACTCCGCCAGCGAGACGTGGCTCCAGCCAATCTCCGACAGTTGTCTCTTGCACTGCAGGAAGAGTGGGCAGCCATCCCACAACAACAGATCCAACGGCTAATCGGATCCATGTCAAGGAGATGTCGTTCTCTGATAGAGGCCAGAGGAGGCCATACACCTTACTGAAACGGAGGCCTCAGTCGCAAAAAATAAAAGTCCAAACCAAATTTAATGAACATCTTTCATTGTTAAAGTCTGAAAGTTTCTTCATGCCAAGATTGAAACATTAATTCCGTAAAATAAAATTTTGGTACAAGTTTGAAATTTGGTGTCCATTACCACTGCAATAATTTTATAATATATATATATATATATATATATATATATATATATATATATATATATATATATATATATATATATATATATATATATATATATATATATATACTTACTCACACATATATACGGTATGCAGGGCCGTATATACGGGGGGGGGGGGGGAATTATACTGTACCGGTACCAAAATAGTGCATTAAAATTTTTTTTAATTAACACCCCCCCCCCTCCCTTATTAAGTCCTATCTACGGCCCTGATGATATGAGACTGGACAATAGACAATATCATAATTCACTATCAGAAATATAATACTTACAAAGGACAGAAATCCCTATAGACTTGTAAACTGACCTGATCCAATACTTCCACAGTTTCACTTCAAATGTCCTCCATAAACGCCTGCAGCTCACATAAGACAGACGAAAAGAATTTGTGTTTGTCACAAAGTATGTTATCAATAAAAGCTACTCGAGATCAATATTTGACTATTAACTTTTCTACACCTTGTGAGTTTATTAGTACGTATCACGTGCACAAGTTTTTTTTTTTTTTTTCATCGATAAAACGAAGGAAATGAATGTTTTGTGTCACAGCGAGCGAAAGTCAAATACTGTACCCTGTTGAGACTGGATCAGTTCATTATTTCTTGTTCTGTTTCCCCCTTCTCATTTCACCTCTTATCGGGTTGGCTGTAGTGATTCAGTCGCCACGAGCCAACAGGCGTTCAGTCGTCCTCTACCAGCTATTTCTTGGTCTTCTTCTTTTCTATTTAATTATCGAACTTTAATACTCTGCTCAGCCTTTTAGCTATAACTGAGGTATATTGTGTGATAAACTCTCCTTCGGTGCTAGCCTGTTGTTAGTCCTGAAAAGGGATGGTCCTGAAAAGGACCGCTAGCCGAGTGTCTGAATTCCTCTCGTCGTTTTCATTTTCGGCTGTATCTGGTTTGACTTTCTCTGATATTTCGATAGCAGATCCTCCAGGATTTCGATGGTTATTTTAACTTTGTTTTTTTTTATTGTTTTCTCTTCCTTGAGTGCTTTTATTTGCAATGTCGTCGATGATCCTTCTCTCTTGTTCAATTCTTTTGAGGATCTATTCGTTCTTAGAAGTCAGCAGACAGGGTCCTCCACTGGGACACTGCTTCAAACGTTTATATAATTCTTCCTTGCAACATCCGGACGAACAGAATTGGGACCACGTCTTGCCTGAACAATTGACCATCCTGAATCCATGCCATGGCTCGACCACGGTCTACAGTGCTGAGACTTCTCTTTGGTGGCATGGCTAATGCAGTGATCATTTCCGACCACTTGTCATACTGATCTATTGCATACCGACGGTGAACACTCTTTACCGATGATCATTTTCCACGTGCATTCAAATTCAACTCACTTTTTCACCTTTTGAACTAGTGGGGCGTGTTGCAAAAACCACGAGTTTTTTGCAGCAACAATGGCAATTTTCACGTGCGGGTTAAAGTGACCCAGTTTTTGGACATTTAAAAAAAATTAACCTAGTGCACACAGAAATGTATACACATTTCTCTGAGCTCAGTTTTAATGACATTTTCACTGTCTTTATAGTTTGCCAATCAATTATATAAACCTTGTCTAAACTGAATGGCGGCCCTTAACTTTTGTCCAGTAGTATATATAATCTATCTATACACACACAATGCGATTTAGTAAGCAGAAATAGATCAGACAAGCCACAAATAATCTGTATTGTTCCTGGGGGTCTAAGAACTCAAAGAAAGAACAAGACTACTGTTACCTCAGACATGTCGTAGGGGGCACCTAATAAGAGGGCTGGCAAACTCATCATGTTCAACACTGCTGCAGAGGCCACCACTGGAAGAGCACATGCTTGCTTGGTGCAGGTTTTCTGCAAGGAACCAGCTGCAGTGTTGACGCCATGCCCCATAACGAGTGACAAGGAGCAGAAGAAGAAGCCACAAATAGGTATTATATTCTACCACAAATAGGTATTATATTCTATGTGAACGAAATAGCCACAAATAGGTATTATATTCTATGTGAACAAAGAAGCCACACATATATATTATATTCTATGTGAACAAAGAAGCCACAAATAGGTATTATATTCTATGTGAACAAAGAAGCCACAAATAGTTGAAATAGGTATTATATTCTATGTGAACAAAGAAGCCACAAATAGGTACGGTACGGTATTACATTCTCTATGTGAACCAAGTTTTTTTAAACTTCTCCAACACTAAATGAAAACATAGACAATGACTACATGTTTAAAATAAGTGACCTGTGTGAGGGTCTCAAAACCACCTTGTCTACATGCAGTTTTTTTTAAAAAAATGACTGCTGAACATCTGCCCAACATATGAGGAACATATAAAGCACATATGTCCGTCACTAGTATCATTTTCAGGAACTCTATAGAGATGCAAATAGCCTGAAACCGACCAACGCTTTCTTTGAAAATATTCATGTAGATGTCTGAGAGTGTACGAAGAAAAAAAAAAGACATGCAGTTTTTTTCTTCTTCTGCCATCTCATCATCCACCTCCTTTCCTTCCTCTCCTGCTGCCTTCATATATTCATCACATTTTTCGTCCTCTTATAACAAGCTGCGTTTGTTGTTGTTGTTTACCTAGGGCTGCTGAACTTCTCGATCTTTTGCAGCCAAATTGCCAAGTTATGACTGTAGATCTAGGCTTTTCCTATGACTTACCTGCCATTCCGAAACGTGCTGAGTTGAAGTCAAGAGCTTCAGTTTCTCCAGCTTGGCTTGCATTTAAAGGGTCGTCAAATCTGGTGACAAGCTAGGAGTAAGAAGTATGTGGAATTCTGAGCATTCCCTGCCATCCAAGGGGGTTCTCCATCTATGCAGAACTAAAATACTGTGATCTGGTTTTGGGCTCTCCCACGGAATTGTCACGTCCTGCACAGAGTCACTTCTCAGCCCCCCCCCCCCCCCTCCCCTTGCATATCACTGGGTCCATAGTGAGATCCTCCTGCATGCAGTCAAACAGGTCAATGACAAAGAATTACACCAGGGGCTCAAGTGACTTCTCCCAGCTTAGTGTGCAATGCTGAGTTCTCAACAAGTTTCACCACAGGCGGAATCCCTGGAAGTGTCTGGATGATTTCAAGAGTTATTGAGTAATTAGCCTCACAGACAGAGGTGTACTTCCACATATTTATATTGTAGCACTGTGCATAGCTGGTGTTCATTTAACTTTCACCCCAACTCGTGGGTACCCGGGCACCCAGAGGTCCAATTAAAACATATATTTTTCAAAAACTATAGCATTATTTTTCATTTGGTGCTAAGAATGCCCAAATGGCGTTGGAATACACCATCTCCCTTGGCGTGTACACGTAAAAACAAATAGTGTTGCGGTAGGGGGGGGGGGGGGGAAGTTTCATAGTCCTGTACCCAACTCGTTGGTGCCCATATACCCATTATTTTGTATAGGGAAATAATTATATAGATTAGAAATGGTGTATCGGTAAATATACTGTACTAGCAATAACCCGTCAATAGTGACGGAAGTAAATCAAAAACTGTAATATATTTTTTAATTCAATATAAAGTTATTTGCTGACAACATTTTTTGTGAAAGTGCGTGGATTTGTTTCAAAGAATGTTCCCTGATAAAAAGTGTTTTTAACAAAAACTTTCAAGTTTTCCTACATGATCAAAAGATTGTCCTTGCGCCTTATTGGTCATCATTGCAAATGCTAAAATCACTGGGAATTGACGACGTTGCATCCTAAATGGCAAACTGCGCTCGCTCGGTTCTAAGTCAATGCAAGGAATTAAGACTCGTTCTCCCTTATTACTGCCAGTGATAATTTCTGCATCAATGGAATTCCGATGCAAGACTTTTATGACCAAACGCGGTGCCATTCAATAGTCCGTTTTTTGCGTTCAGATTTCGCAATAGCATGATACATGGAGATCAAGAGAAATAGGATCCAACACGAAAATAAGAATCTTCAACTCAAATGTGAAGTCAGTCCTATTGTATGGCTCAGAGACATGGAGAACAACAAAGACAACAACCAAAAAGCTACAGACTTTCATAAATGGGTGCTTGCGTAGAATAGAGGGATTAAAATGGTATGACAAGGTTACTAATGTGGAACTGATGACAAGAACTAGACAAGTGCCAGTGGAACAAGAAATGAGAAGAAGACGATGGCGATGGATAGGACACACACTGAGGAAACCTGTTGATAGCATTACAAGGCAGTCTTTGTTCTGGAACCCCCAGGGCAAGAGAGGCAGAGGAAGACCAAGAAGTACATGGAGAAGAGAGTTGGAAACAGAGGTGAAAATGATGAGGAGAACATGGAAAGAACTTGAGATGATGGCACGTGACAGGAGGACTTGGCATGTGTTTGTTGAAGGCCTATGCTCCTTTGGGAGTGGAGGGTTATGAATGAATGATACATGCAGCAACCTTTAATTCAGCAAATGCGGTGGCATTCCTGATGGGCACTGCTCGTTAAGGAACTCTGTTAGGAAATCAACTGCGTCGTTGGGATCATCAGAAATCATGGTATCTATGCTCCAATAAACCGTTTCATTTCCAGCGAGTAGCTCCAACAATAAGTCTGCAATACTTTAAATTAAAATTTGTCTTGAAGAAACAATCAAAAACTTACATTTTAAGGTTATTTTTAACAAAATGATGAGTTAAATCGGTTTCCGGAATGAAACTGGGTTCTACAATCAAAAACTTACATTTTATTCACATATCACTGTCACTCACTTTGTGCTGCACAATTTACCGACTTTTCTTTGTTGAGTGTTACTATTTTCTGGAGAGTACATATAAGGGATACAACGGGCTGATCACCCGTTTGTCAGTCACTTCGATTACGGAAACAACAGCAAATGGGTTGATTTGCCGTTGCCCTAAAGACGCCACTAGGCGTGATGGGAAACAATGGCAAAAAAAACCTATCTGCTGTTGCCCTAAGACGCCACTAGGCGTAATGGCCACTGACTGCTTTGACGGTCGGTGGCTAAGGACAGAAGAAGAAGAAGACATATAAGGGAAAGAATACAATTAATGTCTAACTTTCAACCACAGTTGCATCCCTTAGATGTGACCGACGAACAAACGGCGAGAATTATGTATGCTGTATTACACTGACAAGACATTACTGAGAGCAAATACAGATTATGATAGTTATTTCTCCTGTATAATCTAGAGTAACTTCCCTTCAGCTTCCTTTTCCTGGCTGACATGTGCCACAGTTTGGATGCTAAATGTTTTGGATTGGAAAACAGTCAATAGTAAAGGTGAGCAAGCTTCATTTTCTTGTTCAATTGATGGATTTTTGTCATGTAAAGTTGCCAACCACTACATCTATTAATTTGTCTGTTAAATATATACACTGCTTGTTAGAGGAATGCCAGTCTAACCTTTAGACAGGTGTATTTTAGATTTCCTCACACTTATACCAGACTAATTTCCTTTACCATTTGCTAACATACTGTAAAAATGTTGGCGATAAAAGTGTTTCTTGAAGATAATTTTGTACATGTAGGCCTAACATAATAGACTATAATAATAAAGGTTTTTTCCTTTTATATTTGCCAGGATTGGAATGTATTTGAGAGCCTTTGCCGCAGTGAAGAGCAGACTGAAGATGCTGAGGAAGATGAGAGCTCCAATGAATCTGTCACATCAGATGATGATGATAGCAGTGAGATGAGCTGGATGCCCTCCGAAAACAGTGATTCTGGTAGAGAGAGGAACTCTGGTGGAGATATTGAGTTTTCTGATGTCAATGCAGATGATACAGGAATGGTGGAAATAGGTTTTGAAGATCAGATGGTAGCCAAAGATAATACACATTGGTCTAAGAGTGTTCCACCAATTAAAAAAACAGCAATACACAATATTTTCAAAGCCAATAAGAAAGTGTATATGGCTTAAAGACCTACTGGCTGAATGAGGCAGACACTTGTTTTCCTCTGAGGGGCATACCTTACATAGAACAGGTTGGTCGATAACCAGAAAAGTACCATGGAGAGAGGGTGGTCAAAGAATTAGTTGAGCCACACTAGAGGACTAGCAGAAGCATTACATTGGACAACTTTTTTTACAACCTACAACCTGTCTTAATACCTCCTCAAGAATGGCTTGACATCTGTTGGCACTGTCAAGAAAAACAAAAAGTTCATTCCTGACCCCCTCAAACATTAAAGCATGAAAAAAGCTGGTTTGTACACCAACAGGTTTGCATTCAATGACAATGCAACCCTGTTGACGTACAAGTAAAAAAAGAACAAATGTGTGAGACTTTTGAGCACTATGCACAAAGATGACAAAACTGAAGAGGGAGAGAACAAGAAATCAGACATATGTGGCCGTGATGGTGTGGTTGCTGTTGCATTTTTTTAGTGTTCGTATAGTGTGTTCGTCTCACTACCCCAGAACAGTAGACAGTACAGTGCTGATGATGTTAAGTTATTTTACTCTATATGATAGGACATCCTACGAAAACACTGTTGGTGGGTGGAGAATCTCCATCTAATATACTGCAGTAAACCAAGTGGTGAATAACAAAAATGATGTTTAATTTTCAGTAATCGCCCAATAACATTCCATTGAAATAAACTTGCCTCACGCCTAATCTTCAATCTAGGCGGGTAATTCTCACAAAAATATACAATGTCAAAAGCACAACTTAATAATTCTCCTCTCGTTCTTTCAATCCTTCTATATATGCACAGTCTGCTTTTGGCTGTTCTACCTCATCTTAGAAAACTTATGTAGCCGGGTTTTGTTTACTTCAACTCATGATGAAAAACACGATAGGTCTGGTGGAACTAGTTTTGAGGTATTTATTACAGAATAATTACCGGTCTGACTACCAGAGCTGTTTCGTTTATCTCGATTAGTCACTGTTCCCTGTTCCGACCTAATTACTGTCTATCTTGCTTGTACATCTTTATCAACATACCTGTTCTGTTTTGAAAAACAATCTTGACAATCTTGTTAACTCAATTCTTGCAAAAATGGCGACATCATCTTTCTTTCTGCACGGCGTAATAACTTGATATTCGCCTGTAACTACAGTATCAATCACCTCCAGTGGCTTGTTCGCCAGAATCGCGACTTCACAACTTTATTTTTCTCTTCAGCAACTCGCTGACCTACGCTGAGCGCGTTTTTACAAGACTCCCACTAAACCCCTATTTACATTCTTCTCGTGCGTCTATACTTTTTCTCGCTCATTAACCTATCAAGGGATGTAATTTCTAGTTGACTCCCTTTGCTGAGTATACACAAATCCATACTCTCCTCTTTAAACCTTATTTCAAAATCTTAACATGCAAATTGGTTCTACCATAATTTGGAACTCACTCAATATGCTTAAGATGATAGGAAACTCTTTACAGAGCGATACAACAGGAAGCAATCTTAAACCACAACGTCATCTTCCAAAAAGGATTCCTAGATTTATCTCCCTTTGCACAAAACACCACTGCACCCATATCATCTCCCCTTAACAAAGACGAACAGTCTTTTTACAAGTCCATTCATTATTCCCTAACCATTTTTGTATACTCACTTACCCTACCAAAACCAAACCTACCGTTCACACATCTCTCCCCCCCTTATAAAGAAAATTTCCCAGACAAATCACTACGCCCAACCGCTCCCTTGCCATGCCCGTCACCAAATCTGTCCATGTCTCAACCACACATTTTCCTTTATACATTTACATAATGCAATTTCTAATTCATTTTATACATTTATATAATGCAATTTCCAACAGTTCTCTGGTCAATCTACCAGTTCAATCAATATTTCTATTCTTCTAGAACTCACATTTTACTAACATGTGGCTACTAGGTATATATACACGTTGGCATTTTCTCCTCTTCTTCTTACCAATTCCCTTATAATTTCCGTTTGTAATTTACCATCTCTATTTACATTTACTGTCACCGTGGTGGTGAACTCCTAGGACTGGTTGCGGCACCAATTAGTAATATGTCACAGTGCCATGTAGTAATCTTATGTGACTGTGTGCCCTGTATATGAATATTGGCACTAATTGTTAATCAACGAACTAGGTGACTGGGGCAGACCTAGTCGTCGGATTTTCTATTTTGTCAATTTAGTCTATTGACAATCTTCCAAGTAAGAGTATATCTTAATACTGGCCATCACCGCCAGAGCTGACTATTCCTGGATGATATATCTCAAGCTTCCAACCTAACTCGTTCCATCCCTCCTTGTGATGTTACTTAGTGACAACTTCGTATAGTGGTGATTTTCTTTATATCCAGTATCTTGTTTACTCTAGCACTCAACAACCTTTTAGAGACTTAACCCAACTTGAGAAACGTTCCATCAAAACAAACATTTTATTTACATCTCAGAAGTTCATCATAACAGAGGCATGTGGTACAAATTCCAGGTACAAACATTTCCTAACTGTCTCTTGTATGTCCCATTCCTCCTGGGCACATTCATGTACCTATGCATATATATATAGCTCTCTACCTGAGAACATTATCAGATATGATTTATACCTATTTTCTTCCCTTAAGGCTATTCTATTTATTCTGGCTTCTCCCAAGCCTTTCATCAACTCTTTCCTGAGTTGTTTTCTCTCCTCTACTAATCCTGTCAGATTTGACTCATATTAATCAAAATACCATCATCTTAAAATTCATATATGCCAATTAGCACATTGGGTACACCTGTTGCAGTATCCTCATACTTATACCTGCTAGAGAGCGCATGTTTCATCCTGTAAATACAATCACCCTTCAATTTCTTACTCATCTTACTTGTAACAGTCAATATTGCAAAGTTCATTACACAATAGCCCAGCACGGCTATTAAATCCATATTCTTCTGTAAATCTTCTCAGATGCTTACTTAGTCTCATTTTATCCACCTCATAGTCAATTTTGTAGCTTCAGCTTCATTTCTTATTATCCTGCGCTCACTTAGTTGTAAGCGTCGTTAACCTTGTAATACTTTATTTCAGCTTCTGAAATCATTCTATTCAATGTCTATCAAAAGTTATGAGTCAAAGGACCTACTTACTTTGGTTTCACAGAATCCTCACAACACTCATATTTCTTACTATCACCCCTTATCACTAAGCCTATACTTTAAACACAGCTTTGTCTTTCATATGTGAATAGATTCTACTACTCCAACTAGGTCTATAGGATTCTTCAGAAGTATTCATTCTGTTTCCCACAGAAATTGAACTTGAGCCTGGCAGAAAACACATTTCTGCCACTCTACGTCCTTAACCAGGACTGCTCCTCCGAAAAATGCGACCGCTCACCAGCGTGTCCAAGTGTGTTCTCTTCTATAAAATCATTATCAGCTGATCTGTCCTTGTTTACTGTAAATTCATTGGTTCCTCCTATTCTCCACTCAGCTGGAATATTTTCACGCTTATCCGCTGTGTAAATAACTCAGTGAAGTGTCATCCGTTGCCCTGGTAAACTTTTCACGTGCATATTTTTTTCTTCTCTCAACTCACTTAATCATATAAGGGAGGTAATTAACCGTTGTCTCCCTTTGCATAATTTGACTTAACCTTATATTGTCTTCTCTAAAGCTTGCTATACAATTCTTATATGTACATTTTCTAAACCATAATTACCAACTCACCAAATCTACTTAAGTGTAATTAAGCACTTTCCTCCCCTGACCTTAATATTCAGAGTCGCCTCCCTTTGATCAAAGTATTATTTCACTCATTTTATCTCCATTTTAGCAAGACAAATAGTCTTTATTCAAATCTATTCTTATTTCTTAAACCATTTTTTTATACTTTCCCCCTTAACCAAAACCAAATCACAGCTTATAATTCCTGCTTGAGCATTTATAATGCTCCTAGCAAAGTCAACGGTGACACATAACCCGGGGCCATACAAATGTATCCCATAGGGAGACATTTGTGTTCCATCATCTAGCAATCCCATCCTATACTTAACATACCATCATCACCGCGCCTGTATACATATTCAAAGTTTACATGTTAATAAATATTTAAAAAAAAATTTTGAAGCGAATTGTAACGATACCTCATTGCTGAACCTTAGCTTGAGGCATACCATCAATACTCAAAAAAAAAAAAAAAATCATGGCTCTGCACTTATAATATCTATATATATATATATATTGTGGTGTCTGCCCATGCACACCACATGTTGGATTTATTGAGTTTGAGTCAGTGCTGATAAATGCGGCACTATTTGGAATATTGAAAGGAAGCGCACCGGAAAATGAGAGAAAAGAGATGTTTATAATGTGTATGGCCAAGGTGTTAAGAAAAAAACCTTGAGCTTTGTGGCCGCTGTGTTTTCTTGTAAGTTCCATTGGGAACATATTGCGAAGTGTTC
The DNA here is from genome assembly GCA_024509875.1 of Oreohelix idahoensis. Classification (NCBI taxonomy): domain Eukaryota; kingdom Metazoa; phylum Mollusca; class Gastropoda; order Stylommatophora; family Oreohelicidae; genus Oreohelix; species Oreohelix idahoensis. The sequence goes on from JAMPIV010016865.1 coordinate 235,473, forward strand.
ACCTTTCTAAATGGATGTGGTTTGTACAAGAGGAGGAATACTCTTGGCATATGATTAATACTGTATTGATGAGGTTTGGTAATTAAGGATTAATCTTGACGAACGCTTCTGTATGCTACAAGGAATATACGTTATTAAAGGATGTTGAGTTCGTTAAAAAGGAAGACTGTTTTAGTTCGTCATTGGTGATTGGGTCAGTTAAAGAACCCACATGTATGTTGTTGAGTATGGAATAAAGCTATAATCGTTGGGTCACCCTGGACGTAACAGAATAACGAGCATTATTATGAAACAACAGCAGGAGTAATCAAATATACATTAACATAATCAACATATACTTGAACTGTGGACAGGGGTAGCAATTTATCTGAAATAATAAAAACGAACCCACAATATATTCAAACAGCGCCCCACCACAGATATGGGAGGCTGTCGTCCGTTGGATTTGAAGGACATTTGAAGGTTGCTCAAGTTATTGGCAGACAGAGTCCTTTGTTGGGACAATATCGGGAAGTTTGATCAATCTATCGCTGTTCAACAATGAACATTTTATGCAGAGACAGCTGTTGGAATGCAACTTTGTGCAGACATGAAATTTACAATATTCGTATACTAGGTCATGCCCAGACCTGGTACCTTACTTGAGGATCAGAAAAAAACATTATATCCATGACGAAATCGTTCACGCTTATTTACCATGAGAGGGATGCTATACCAATCTGACGAATATCTCACGGGAGAAATATGAATCTGGGATTTTACGAGGAGGTCGTTTCGCTGGACAAGTGGACTCGGAAGTACTAGATCAAACCATTAGGACATTGATAAGGTCACCTCATCAGTTTATTCGGTCACTCGTTGGAAATTAACATTTCGTCTCTATCATTATATATTGACACTATCTCTGCAATGTGTCTCACACGAGTGAAGGTCGGACATTTTCGACGTTGAATTCATGTCCAAGAGTCCTAGTTAACTGAATAATTAGTGAACGATTCAATGTGATATTGCGTAGAACGATGCATTGGAGTTACATCGTGGAGTGGATACTCATGGTCGATTCAGATAATTGATGTTTTTGTAACGTCATGGTTGTTGGTCCTATCATTGTTGGGCAAATCTCGCTTCTTTTGTGTTATATGTTTCTTTTCTTTGTCTCTTGCGGGCGACTGTTTAGGAGGCATTTTACGTTTCAGTGTCGTATTTCTATAGGTTGATTGCATTAATTTCTTTCAGGGATTCAGCATTTAGTGCTGTCGTGATTACCGCTCTGTTTGAAATTAAGGCTTTCATGCGTGTTAGCTGTGCTGTGATTTGTCGTATTTTTTTAAATTTCAATTTTGTTTGGAAATTTAGTCTGGCGTGGGTCTTTCCTGGCTATCTTTTGTAAAATTTACATTAATGGTAAAAGTGATTTGTCGTTTTGTCTCGTTTATTACTGGTGGAAACTTTAATTTTTTTTTTTTGTCTTAGAATTTTTGACTATTTACAATTTTGTCGTTTCCTTATTTTGTTTCCATCCATGTCTTTCGTTATTCATGGCATGTGATAATTTTCCTTTGCAGCATACATATGATTCATTATTTATTGATCAACTATAATACAATAATATTGCTTGTTATATATCCTACGATTCTTGTGGATAACAAGAAGCATAATCATACACGATAATTATATCACGTCTAAGTGAGTTGTGCAGGTGATATAGTTTTATATATATATATATATATATATATATATATATATATATATATATATATATATATATATATATATATATATATATATATATATATATATATATATATATTCACATTGTGACTACACCAATCAGACACACTATCCCATAGTGTGATGGACTAAGTAAGGCAGAGGATAACATAGATATTGATTTATTGTTTATAAAAGTTATACTTCTTAGTATACTATGGCGACTCTTGACTATTTTATTAAACAAGGAAAGGCACTGAGTATGGAAGGTGATATTTTAAAAAATTTTGCTTTGACTGCATATGAAAAAGCAGAGGCAAAAGAAGAAAGAGAAAGAAATGAGAAAAAAAGAAAGAGAAGAAAGGGAATTTTCTATGGCGCAAGAAAAAGCAAATAAGGAAGAAAGAATTCGTATGGCAGAAATCGCTGCGGAACGAGAGAAAATGGAACATGAAAAGGCAATTCGTTTAGCTGAAATTGCTGCCGAGGAGGCAAAATTTGAAAGGGAGAAAGCTTTTGAGGTTGAGAAACTTCGTTTTCAACAACATCATGTTTCCCATGATTCTGATAGTAATGGTTCATCGAAGAAGGCAATCACAACCCCTAATTTTAATTTAAGACTACCACCCTTTTCTCCTCCTCACGACGATATAAGTTTTTATTTATTAAGATTTCAGGAAAGAGTCTCTTGCTTAAATATTGATAAAGATTCGTGGTCTGGTGTTTTTTCGGGTCTCCTCACAGGTGATGCAGTTGGGGTCTATCTGGGTATAGACCAAGATAAAAGACATGATTTTCAGGTCGTAAAGGCAGCATTTATACGCAGATATGGTCTGGATCAGGAAGGCTATAGACAAAAGTTTCGATCCATGTTGCCGGTAGAGGGTAAAAATTTTGAGGATTTTGTTTCCTCCATAAAACTATGTCTCCAAAGATGGGTTGAACAGGCTTCTATCCCTAAAACTTTTGAAGGATTATGTGATCTCTTATTAAGAGATAAAATTGTTTCTTCGGTAAACCAGGATATTGTATCATTCTTACAAGAACGTAATCCGACTAGTATCGAGGAAATGGAAAAATTAGGTCAACAATTTTCCGTTGCTCATCCAAACTTGTCATTGAGCAGAGCAAAAGTCTTGGACTCATCTACTGCGTGTGCTGCGACGCACGGGAGATCGCGCACTCGTAGTTTAGATAGACGATATAATCATAGAGAAAATAATCACACATCCTATAGGGGTAAATATAATTTTTACCATAATCGCTCACCTTCACGGGGTAGAGACAGGCATAATTTCAACAATTATAACAATAACCAATGGTATCGAAATAACCAGTATTCACACAACAAATATACTGACAATCATAATTTGTCACCGCGGGGTGGCCATTATGACAGGGACAACAATGGACATTCTCATTCAGACAATTTTTCAGATCGCAGAAGATCTCACTTCGTTAGAAGTCATAATAGAGCACGCTCACAAGCCAATGCTTGTCAGACGGTAGATAGAAATGTCAGTAAGGACATCCATTCAACCAATAATCACGCCAATGCGTGTAACGTTGATTTAGAAAATTCTAATAATTGTACAGAATGTAAGATGTTATTTCAACCTGGAGCTACACCACGGCTTAAATGTGGACATGTCTTACCAGTGTTGTCATCTTATGACGGTGTTGGTACTCTCACTTTACATAATGGGTTTTTTTTTAACACTCCAATTAAAATTTTAAGGGACACGGGTTGCACAACTGTCGGGATAAGAAGGTCGTTAATCCCTCCGTCGTGTTTCACTGGAACGTCAGTGAAATGCATAACTTTCGGAGGCACGGTAGAGGTATATCCCATGGCCGACGTAACAATTACCACGCCATTCTTTACTGGGAAAGTTCGTGTATGTGTTCTCAACCAGCCTTGCTGTGACTTGATTTTGGGAAACATAAAGGGTATAAAAGAATGTTCTACTGATGAAATTTCTGCATGGGAAAGAGAATATCTTTCTTTATCCAATGCTGTGACTACTAGAGCACAGTTGGTTGCAGAAGCAAATGAACTTAATGATAGCAATAATATCCCACACATGACAACAAGTCATTACATAGATAAAAATGCATTCATTAACCAACAAAAAGATGACTCTTCTTTGGGACGTTTATTCACTTTAGCTACGGCTAAAACTATTACACAGACAAATAATGCCAGACATTGGTATCAATTTCATGACAATATTTTGATACGTTGTTTTGACAATTATTCTTCAGTACTCAGACAAATTGTAGTACCTACGTCATTTCGATCACTAGTTTTATCTAATGCACATGATGTTCCTTTTGCGGGTCATATGGGGATTGCCCGCACAGCTTATAGATTGATGGCACATTTTTTTTTGGCCAGGGGTTCATAAGGACGTCGCAACGTTTTGTAAATCATGCACTGTTTGTCAGGGAGTTGCACGGAAGGGTGCGCATCAGTTTGCACCCCTACAGACCACAGATATCTCTGTGCGTCCTTTTTATAAGATGGCTGTCGACATAATCGGGCCTCTTCCGGTGTTATCATCCAGAGGATTCCGCTTCATCTTAACGTGTATCGATCTATGCACCAGATGGCCTGAAGCCATACCTGTTAAGTCCATAACAACAATGTCGGTGACTGATGCATTATTATCGATATTTTCACGTATCGGATTTCCTGAAGAGCTTCTGTCAGATCATGGCACGCAATTCACTTCAGGTATGTTCTCGGAAATTTGTGATGTGCTTCACATCCGTCATACATTGAGTGCCAGATTAAATCCGCAATCAAACGGAGTTGTAGAACGCTGGAATTCTACATTAAAACAGATGTTGGGCAAAGTAACAACAATGTTTCCCCATGATTGGGACCGGTTGATACCAGCGGTTCTCTTTGCGTATAGAGAAGTTCCTAATCGTCAAACCGGATTCTCACCATTTCAATTAGTTTTCGGGGCTAATCCAAGAGGACCAATGTCTATCTTACATGATTTGGTGATAACAAATGATGATAATACGATTACGAAATCTAGTCACCAATATGTCACAGATCTACGCCAATGCATTGTGGACGCATGTGAAATCGCGACTGAAGCATCAGAATTAGCAAAATATAAGACTCGGTCGCGTATTAATCGTGATAGAAGATTAACATCATTATCGATTAACGATGAAGTTTTTGTTCTCTTGCCACTTAAAGGTGATCATTTGTTGGTTACGTGGCAAGGTCCTTTAAAGTTGTGGGTAAGAAAACCGACGTAGATTACATCATCGACATTAGGGGTAAAAGAAAAACATTCCACACTAACATGTTACAACCGTACATTTCTCGACCTCTTCCACTCAAACATATTTGGGAATCTATCACAAATCAATCTCCGCATCTGGCATCTATTGCTTTAGTTGATGAAGTAGCAACTAGTTTCGCGGATGTACCGCTTGATTTTCCTGTGGTACCTATCCAAGCCTCTGAAACTTGGAAGGATGTAATCATTTGTAACGATTTACCTTCAGATCAGAAGAATCAGATTCTCAATCTATTGAAATCTTTTGAAGATGTATTATCTGATCTGCCTGGACGAACTAACATTATGTCTCACGAAATAAAATTATCGGATCCCACTCCTATTAAGTTACGACCGTATGCAATTCCTTTGCATATCAGAGAGCAGGTTGACAGCGAGGTCGACAATATGTTGAAAATGGGGATAATCTCTCCATCAGATTCTCCATTTTGTTTTCCGATGGTGGCAGTACGGAAGAAAGACAAATCCATTCGTATATGCATTGATTTCCGTCGACTAAATAAAGTCACGATATCAGATTCTGAACCAATGCCTGTGCTGGAGGACTTGCTACCTCATTTAGCTTCTGCTACTTTCTTTAGCAAATTCGATTTATCAAAAGGGTATTGGCAGATCCCTTTGACCGAAGAATGTAAACCGTTGACGGCATTTGCAACAGCGAAGGGTTTGTTCCAATACAATGTCATGTGTTTTGGGCTCAAAAATGCACCTGCAACTTTTGTACGGATGATGCGTCGAGTATTTGGGAACCGTTCTGACCTAATATCTTATATAGATGATATTTGCATGTTTCATGACACATGGGAAGAGCATGTAGATGGTATACAAACTTTACTCCTGACACTAAGAATACACAATCTCACAGCCCGTCCATCCAAAATAGAAATTGGATTCAATGAAATTTCATTTCTAGGACACAAAATTGGCAGACATGTAATACAGCCTGATGAATCTAATTTAAAATGCATACTTGATCTTACAATTCCAACTACAAAGAAGCAAGTACGGAGTCTATTAGGATTGGTGAATTTTTACCACAAGTTTATTCCAAGGTTCTCGTCTTTGACTGCTGTCTTATCTGATCTAACTAAAAGAGGTATGCCTAACAAAGTAGTTTGGACAGAACAATGTAACCATGCATTACAAAACATTAAGACTCATTTTTCACAGTATCCTATATTAAGACTGCCAGATTTAAAAAGATCATTTACTGTTGTAACAGATGCTTCGCTCCATGCAATAGGCGGGTGTTTGGGACAAAGTTTTGATGGCAAGTTTCATCCGATTTACTACTTGAGTAGGAAACTGTCGGAAGCCGAATCTAAATACTCTATTTTCGACAGAGAACTTTTGGGTATAGTATGGACTTTGAATAAACTTCAAAAGTATGTGGTAGGTACGCATTTTACTATAATGACAGATCAGAGAGCGTTAACATATCTCCAAACCTGTAAATCACCAAGTGCAAGACTTACGAGATTCGCATTGCAGTTGCAAGCGTATGACTTTGATATCGTCCATATAGAAGGACATAATAATGTAATCGCTGATACTCTGTCGAGAGTAATACATTGAAATACGTAACTGTCCTGGGTACAGGAAGTGACAAAAAAACATTATTTATGTTCATAATCAATTGATGGGTAGATTATATAGCGATATTTTCGTAGCATTAATATGTTGCTCACAAGTTGTTGCCACATATTTTAACTGCATTTCACTCATCGTGATATCATTTCACTCATTGCTTGAATTTGATTTTCCTTTTTATCATTATAGTTAAGTATAGTTAATGATGGCCTGGAAACTGCAGGTTTCCAGTAGCGCGCAAGGGGGGTAATATGTGGTGTCTGCCCATGCACACCACATGTTGGATTTATTGAGTTTGAGTCAGTGCTGATAAATGCGGCACTATTTGGAATATTGAAAGGAAGCGCACCGGAAAATGAGAGAAAAGAGATGTTTATAATGTGTATGGCCAAGGTGTTAAGAAAAAAACCTTGAGCTTTGTGGCCGCTGTGTTTTCTTGTAAGTTCCATTGGGAACATATTGCGAAGTGTTCACCTTTCTAAATGGATGTGGTTTGTACAAGAGGAGGAATACTCTTGGCATATGATTAATACTGTATTGATGAGGTTTGGTAATTAAGGATTAATCTTGACGAACGCTTCTGTATGCTACAAGGAATATACGTTATTAAAGGATGTTGAGTTCGTTAAAAAGGAAGACTGTTTTAGTTCGTCATTGGTGATTGGGTCAGTTAAAGAACCCACATGTATGTTGTTGAGTATGGAATAAAGCTATAATCGTTGGGTCACCCTGGACGTAACAGAATAACGAGCATTATTATGAAACAACAGCAGGAGTAATCAAATATACATTAACATAATCAACATATACTTGAACTGTGGACAGGGGTAGCAATTTATCTGAAATAATAAAAACGAACCCACAATATATTCAAACAGCGCCCCACCACATATATATAGATATAGATATATATGTTCCTATTTTCGACATGGTCACTGCCTCTGGACACAGAGGTTTGTCAGTACCTTTATATGTCTTGAAATATCTGCTGTTAATGTAATTTATCCATTATACGAGACAGATAAGCAGAAATAACTAATTAGTGGTGCATAAGTAAATATCCTAATGTGATAGTGAAAGATATGTCACTATGTCAGAGTTGATGTGCCCGACTGATTCTAGCCTTGGATGCATCAGTCAAATCCTTAACTCTGTCTAAACCTATATATACATGCACCAGTACCTTTATATGTCTTGGGGCGATAGTGAAAGATACATGTCACTATGTCAGAGTTGATGTGCCCGACTGATTCTAGCCTTGGATGCATCAGTCAAATCCTTAACTCTGTCTAAACCTATATATACATACAGTAGTACGTCAGGGTTAACAAAATATATAACCTTAGGATGTAGAAGTGATATAGTCATGACCCTATAACTGTCATTACCATCATCTCTTAAGTAAGCAGTACCCATAATACCAATACTGCAACCAAGTTTTATCTCTTGTATCTCTGTATAACCAGTGCAGTAACAAGTGGGGACTTTCATCCTCAGTGCAACATTTGCCTATGTCCATGAGTGAAACTCCACCTGACTGCGTCTGGATCACTTCCTTTCTTCTTTTCTCTTTTTTTCCTCTAGTCCTGAATACCTTTATGCCTGAAATAGGTACATTATAATGATTAACATGCATTTAATGTACTATACATATTTTAACCAATGTCAGTCTTGATCATCTGGTATGCTGCATCTTGTACCTTGGGAAGAACACTGTTAAGTTTCCTAAAACTATATGTAGTTATTCTAGTTTGTCACACTCCTAAGACTATATGTGTCTACTCTACTGTGTCACAATGATGAGTTTCTGTGTATTCACTCTAGTTTGTCACACTCATTAAAACTATGTGTTCAATCTGCTCTATCACACTCTTAAGACTATGTGTAATCTAGTTTGTCAACTCGACTCTCTTTAAAGAAGTTAGTGAGTACTGTAAGTGTCTAAGCGTGTTCCGGTATATGAATATCAACTTAAGCTAAACACAGTGTGACTCAATTAATTAACTTAACTTTAGGTACTATGTTGGTTAGAGTACCGAATTAAACACTATAGCTGGGTTAGTGCTGCGAATTAGTACTATTGCTGGGTAAGTACTTTACAACGACTACACTAAGTTGGAGATTTGTTTTGCGAGTTCCAACAGTGTAATTTCTCTACTGGAGAGGCGACTGTCATACTGTGACGAAGTTGATATGCATTGCGATGTTGTGTTTATTGTCGCTCTGCAGGAGGTAGGGGGCGAACGAATATTTATATTTTGTTGGAAACCTAGTGAAGGTTTATGTACTTGGCGATGATTTCTTTTGAATCTTGTTCGTAGATGTTCTTGCGGTAATCGTAGCAATTTCGCTCTTGGTGGTGAATCTAGTGACGAAGGTTGGTAAGGGTGTTTGGTAGCTATGCGTATTTCGGTGCTGGTTGTATCATCCATACACTCTATGTCGCTGTCTTCTCGTTCTGTTACGTCAAGTTCAGATTCCACCTGTGCTGAAGGCGTATCAATGACATTCTTGTTGTTATTTATATGCTCCGCTGTAGTGCTCTGGGTATGGTGAGCAATGTTACTTTTCGTCACTTGTAAAGACTGTTCGTCATCGCTATCTGAGCTAGAGTATGTAGGCTGGTGTTGACTGGAAGTTAATAGTGGTGACCTCTGAGTCGTATGCTCTTCTGTAAAGTTCGTACTGTGGGGGGGGGGGGGGGGGGGGCCCTGTTTCTCGTTGCTGATTTCAAAGGTCTGTCATCTTCACTATCCCAAGTAGAATGTGTAGCCTGGTGTTGACCGGAGGTTGACGGTTGTAGTCCTTGACTCGCATGTTCTTCTGTAAAGTTGCTACCGTGGGGGACCATGTTTCTCGTTGTTGATTTCAAAGGTCTGTCATCTTCACTATCCCAAGTAGAATGTGTAGACTGGTGTTGACTGGAGGTTGACGGTTGTAGTCCTTGACTACCATAGTATGTTTGACTTGTTATGGACGCATGAGGTTCTTCGTCTTGTGTCGATAGTGGCGTATTACTATCTCTCCCGTGTAGGCGATTGTCTCTGTATATTAATCTTTCTCTCAATTCTGCTGGTGGAATGTCATCTTCATCTTCTGAGTCTTCTCTGCAACGAACTAAACGATGTACAGCATCTTGGATTTGACCTGAAGTGTTACGTTGTTGTAGGCTAATGTTGTGCTCAACATTCATGTCGTTTTCTTCACGTGAAGTACTTAATGTCTCTGTGGAATCATAATAACTCAACGTGACCTTTCGTATTGGTCTGCTACTGTATAAGGCTGGCGGAGCTGTAGGGCGATGATCATCTTTTTTCATCTGTGATGCGTGTGCTTTAACGGTTATGTTCTTCTCCTCATGCCATAGTCTGTAATTAACGGGTGTTGTCTGTTCTACTATTTTATATCCATCCAGCCATCGTGCATCCAACTTATTATCTCTAATGTTCTTCTTGTAATATACTTTATCTCCGACTTTGAATTGCTCTAACGTCGCTCTTTTGTCATGCTGCTTCTGCCATTTCTTGAAGGCTTTCTGTGCATTACTGTTTGCTATCTGATGTGCTCTGTGCTTTTCTTGTAGTATAACTTCTATAGAATCTTCACCTTGATATTTCTTTTGGGGTTGCAAAAGATTATCTAATGGGAACATAGGCTCACGTCCATATAGCATGTAGAACGGAGATAGTCCTGTCGTCTCGTTTATGTTTACTCTTATCGCTTCAAGAGCTTGATTGATATATACGTCCCAATATTGAGCATTGCCTTGTATATATTTAGCAAGGATATCATGCAATGTAGCATGCATTCTCTCATTTCGTCCGTTTGCCTGCGGTCTATAAAAAGTGCTAGTCGTATGCTGAATATTCAAAGTCCGAAGTGTCTTCTTAAAAGGCTTGCCTACAAATTGCTTTCCATTGTCCATGATGATTCTTTTAGGACAACCACGTCTTGGTACAAATTCTTGTAGGAAAAACTCTGTCACTGTCGCTGACGTTATATTCTTAAGAGGATAAGTTTCAGGCCATACTGAATATTGATCAACAATATGTAAAAGGTATGCATTTCCAGATTGCGTAACAGGATATGGACCAGAAATGTCCATACTTATAACTTCCATAGGAAAATGAGATGATTTCATTTCCTGTAAAGGAACTTTAGTTGGTCTCATATTTCTGATTCTGCATACCCTACAAGTACCAACATATTCAACTATATCTTTGTACATAGACTTCCAATAGTATCTTTTCTTGATTATATCAATGGTTTTATCTCTCCCTACATGTCCATTATTATCATGAAACTGCTCTAGTAGTTGGGGTATTATTGATTGTGGAATTACTTTCTGTAATCTCCCCTCTTGTTTCTCATCAATATGATATAGTAGTTGATCATTGGGCAAGATTATAAACCGTTTAAGTGACGTAGGTTTCGTTTGCACCTGTTTGATGATCTTAAGAATTTCGGGATCTTTTCTCTGCTCAGTATGTACATCAAGTGTATCTACATCTGTTGTTTGCTGCGTGCCGTTATCTGTTATGGTAGTGGTATTCCCATCATCTACTCTGTTGGAATTTATAATGTTAATTTCCTTTGCGTTGTCGTTGATATCTGTAGACGCAATTAGATCATCTTCCAGTATAGTACTAGGTTGTGGCGTTCGCGAAAGGAGGTCTGCACACGTATTTTGAATAACCGGGAATGTATTCAATTTTTGTATCATATGATTGTAGGTTCATAGACCATGTTTGTAACTTTTTTGGCTGCTCCTGCGTCTTAGTAAGCCAATTCACTAATGGTTGATGGTCTGTTCTAATAGTGAGTTTAGTACCTCTGATATAAAAATCAAGTTTTTTGTATCGCGTAATGTATAGCAAACGCTTCCTTCTCCGTTGTCGACCATCGTTTCTGAGTTTTAGAGAGAGCGTGTGACACGAATGCTATAGGCATTTCATTAGGGATTTCTGGTATAATGGGTGTCTCATTCTCTTCCCTGAGTTGGACTAAGCAAGCGCCTATTGCTGTATCTGAAGCATCTGTATACAAGATCATTGGACGAGATATATCCGGATGTGCAAGCAGTGGTATCTTTGTAAGTGCTTCCTTAAGATAATCAAAGGATTCTTGGCATTCTTTTGTCCACCTAAATCTTGAATATTTCTTGGTAAGTGCAATGAGTGGTTCAGCAGCCTTGGAGAAATTAACGACGTGACGTCTGTAGTATCCGCAACAACCAATATACGCTCGTACCTGCTTCACTGTTGTGGGAGCGGGCATGTTCCTTATTGCTTCCACTTTATGTGTATCAGGGCGAATACCTTCTTTATTCACTATAAACCCTAAGTATTTAGTTTCCGTCTTTAGGAACTCGCATTTACTTAGTTTTAGTTTAACCTGGTGGTGTCGTAGGCGATCAAAAACTTGTTCAACCTTGTATAGGTGGTCATCCACAGTTTCTGATGTGTGAATCAATACATCATCAATATAAGCTAATGCGAAAGAATGCATTCCTTGTAGGACTTCATCCATCAACGCCATATATGTCGCGGGACTTCCTTTCAACCCAAAAGGCATAACGTTCCATTTGTAACTACCCATGTGTGTACAAAACGTTGACTTTTCTTTCGCTGCTGGTGTCATAGGAATGCACCAAAATCCTGAGCGTGCATCCAATGTAGTGAAATGTGTGGAGTGTCCAAGTGTTGCCAAAATATCATCTATCCGTGGCAATGGATACGAAATCGTTTTTCTAATTCTGTTTAACGCTCGATAATCACAGCAGAATCTACTCGTTCCGTCTTTCTTGGAGACAATCACTATTGGTGACGACCATGCTGATCTCGATCTCTCTATAACTCCTGCATTCAACATGTCATTTATAGCTTTCTCTACTATTTGCCTGTTTTTTAATGGAGTGTGGTAGGGTTTCAAACTAATGGGTTCTTCTGTTGTAGTTTGAATGTCCATATATACTGTATTAGTTCTACCTAACTCCATATCTGTTAATGCAAACACGTCCTGGTGTTTAGTAACAAACGTAGTGAGTTTGGACTTGTGTTGATCATCTACTTTCAACGTGGCTAAAAGCTGTGCCAACCGATCTGGTGGATCATTCTGTCTATGGGACTCATTATCTGTCCAAGGTATTTTAACATATGTACTATGTTCTTCATCTCTGTGGAAATTTGTTCTTTCTTGTTCTGTTTTAGGACAATTAAAAGGTCTGAAACATCTGGACTTTGTTCTCTGCGACATTGATTGACTTATATATTTCCCATTGGGTCTCTGCCATGGAGTATGCTCTTTCTCCTCATTATATACATTGCCTCCATTCTGTCGTTTACTACGACTATATTCAAAGGGACTTGCACATCTAAACTGGTACCTCTGATACAGTGGTTTATTCGAGTATCTCATATAGGGTTTCCGCCTTGGAGTATGCTCTTCCTCTGTATTACCAATATGATTGTTATTTTGTCGTTGACCACGAGTGTTTTCAAAGGGCTTTGTTGGGGTTGGTAGTGCATGATGAGTAACAAGATTAACATAAGTAGCTTGACCTGTGCTACCATCTGTTCTTCTGTATATACCATCCTGTATTTTTCTTTGTATCACTTGATTCACTTTTCGTAGATAACTATAATATTCGTCTTCCTTCGCACTTGCATGTATGTGTTCAGGTTCTTCTCTGCTAGGTTTTTTATACAATGTGCCATTCATCTTATCTCTATGTAGTGTTTGTTGATCTCTCTGTTTTTCATTCTTCCACTGGTCTCAAATTCCATATCTATCCACTCTATTTAATTGACTCTTCTCCCTTATTGTTCGTGTATCATTCCTGCCTCCATATCTGTTATTGAGTTGGTTGGTTGACCTCTGTGCTCTGCCGACAAAAGTTTCTGTTAGGGTCGGAAGGGTAACCTAAGGTATTATTTTGCCATGTGCGTGACATAAGGGTGTGCTGGTTTTGATTGCAACTAACTTCAGGTGTTTTCCCATTCTTGGTGGTATTCAAAGACGATCTTTGTACTTTGGCGACTATAGTACCTCTGTGTATCGTTGTAGCCTGTCCTGACGTGTTTATAATCATGACAGGGAAGTCACGTGAGGCTGAAACTTGTGCTATACCTTCAGTAACAAACATGAGGGGTTCATCATTTATATCCTCATTTTCCAAAGGTTCAATTTGTATTGACTGTCCTTTCTTGATATAACTAGAGCTCTTGACTCGTCCTCTAGCTATCACAAGTGTGTTAGGCTGTACTGTGACTGGAGTCGTCAACCGCACCAAAGATGCTATGTGTATATCGTCTTGTAGTTGTATGTACTCCCCATTAATATTGATCTTGTTGAGGTCAAAATATATCCTAGCATTGTGAGCAGTAAGAAAATCTCTGCCTAGAATAAAATTTCTGGACATCCCACGTGTACTTATGAAAGGATGTGTGATCAGTTGTTGTCCTATGTGGAATTTGATGTATGCTGTACCACAAGACTTCAGAGATTGTCCCGTCACTGATGCCATAAACGTTTTTGAAGGTCTGAAAGTTACCAAGTGTTTGATCTGCTTGTACAGCTGCTCTCTAATCAAACTTATTGAAGCGCCAGTGTCCACAAGGGCGCGATAATTTTTGTCATCGATCTTGATCAGGCATGAGCTAGGATCTGGAGTAATATTTATGGAATGAATTTGTTGCTGCTGTGTCTCTTGCTGAAAAGGTTTTTGATGTGACACCATGTTGTTATTATTTATGTTTTTGGACCTTCGATGAAGGAAGCTGTCTTCATTTACTTTAAGGTCATCACTAACGGTCCTACTTAGTGATTTGACCGTTCCATTTTCCTGGTTATACTTTCGTGCTTGTCTGGCTCTGAAGTTGGATGGTGTATCTGCTCCTCTAAAGTTTTGGTTATGTCCTCGCGTACTATCATAACTACTCTGTTGTGGAACATTATAATACTGCTGGTGCCAGCGAGGATGTTGTTGTCGGCACTCAGGGGCTATGTGTCCTCTACAACCGCAACTAAAACAAGTGGGAATATTCACCTGCTGTATACTCTGCTGCCTATGAAAATGTCGAGGATAGCTTGTGTTCACCTGTCTCTGGTTTTCCGTCCGGCTTGGGCGACGCCAACGAGAACGGGAATGTCCAATCTCCATCGGCTCATGTTCTGTCTGTGCCTCGACTGTTGGTTCTTGTTCGATACATTGATTAAACCTCGTTTGGACATTTTCTTCTGTAATCGCTATCTGGATCGCCTCATTTATTGTATTGGGATCCTTACGAATCATATGGAGTTTTGTACTACTGCCCAACAGTCCGTCAATAAAAATTCCTACCAGATGTTTCTCAAGGTCCGGTGATGCTGTCAATGCATTCAGGAATGCCTCCTCCGCCAAATTTAATAATTTCTCTGCATAGGATTGTATAGGTTCGTTACGTTGTTGTTTGATGCGGCGAAGCAATGACCATGCATGTTCCGTATTTGTAATGTCACTATAGCGTTTCGTTAGCTCTTTCTTCAATGACTCATATGTCTCACTTGGATATGTATTATCACGTCTCCTGAAGAAATCCGTAACAAGAGCGTCAGACGAGAAATATAGTATCTTCTTCCGTTCCATATCTGTGCTTGCATTTATCATAGTGGCAAATCTGTCTGCATCCTTCATCCATTTTCTAAATTCTTTCGAGCCTCCTTTAAATGGGGTTATCACTGATCTAATCTGATTATATTTTGCATATAAGTCAACATTATATAGCGTTTCAGTAATACTCTTAAGAGCGGCCATTGTTGGTTCTTGCTCCACAGGTGGTGGAACAAATATGGAATGTTGTTGTTGTTGCTGTTGTTGTTGGTATTCCATCTCTCCTTGTGATGTAGCCATGTCACTTTAAGAAGGGTTGGTCACGGCGCCAATTAGTAATATGTCACCGTGGTGGTGAACTCCTAGGACTGGTTGCGGCACCAATTAGTAATATGTCACAGTGCCATGTAGTAATCTTATGTGACTGTGTGCCCTGTATATGAATATTGGCACTAATTGTTAATCAACGAACTAGGTGACTGGGGCAGACCTAGTCGTCGGATTTTCTATTTTGTCAATTTAGTCTATTGACAATCTTCCAAGTAAGAGTATATCTTAATACTGGTCATCACCGCCAGAGCTGACTAATCCTGGATGATATATCTCAAGCTTCCAACCTAACTCGTTCCATCCCTCCTTGTGATGTTACTTAGTGACAACTTCGTATAGTGGTGATTTTCTTTATATCTAGTATCTTGTTTACTCTAGCACTCAACAACCTTTTAGAGACTTAACCCAACTTGAGAAACGTTCCATCAAAACAAACATTTTATTTACATCTCAGAAGTTCATCATAACAGAGGCATGTGGTACAAATTCCAGGTACAAACGTTTCCTAACTGTCTCTTGTATGTCGGATAGATGGGTTTGAAAAAAAAATCGAAAAAAGGTGATTCGTCTTACGAGGACAAAAGACAAAGAAAATAGTCTACGTTACGGCCACAAGGCCTTCGTCAGGAAAGGAAAGAAAGTGAAGGCTAGATAGGACACATAAAAACTAAATAAAATAAAAACTGGGTACTTCCCTGAAGGCAAGAACCGAAATTCTATCAAAATCGCTGTCTGTTTGTAAGCGCGTGGCTGAACAGAAAAATGACTTCCGCCGCCGGATGTACACAATGCATACTAAGAAACTAAAAAACGAAACCGGAAAATAAACTACCCAACGTGATAAAAGTGGGGACTGGAAATAGAAGGGGACAGAATGAGTGGGAGATAAATAAATATGAAATAAAAAAAATGTATATGGCATACAAATAGAAGAATAGGATAAGAGTGGAAAGAGTAAAATAGAGCAAGAGAGGAGAGGGTGACCTCAGACAAAGGTGTGAAAAGTGTTGAGACCGGCTGGTTTTAGACACCCCATGCGGTGGATAAGACGGTTCTCAAGCTGTTCTCGGCTGGCAGTGTCAGAGGAGCAGGATCGGATCGCTGTGACCTGGATGTCGATGGGACCATGGTGGTCAGGACCATTGAAGTGTATAGCAACTGGTGTGGACTTTTGCTGAGCGATGTCATTTAAGTGCTGGCTGAATCTGTCCCCAAGTCGTTTGCCTGTTTGGCCAATATAAGTTTTGCAGCAACGTTTACATATGATCGTATAAATGACATTGCGCGATTCACACGTGAAGCTACTAGTGATGGTGTACGTAGCCTTAGGAAAGGACACCTTCTGGGTTGATATGACATACTTGCACGTGTTGCATCGTGTCCGACCACAGGGTAGTGTGCCAAAGTGAGTGGCATTCTCCTTTGGGAGACGGCTGTGAACAAGAAGATCCTTCAAGTTCTTGTCACGTCTATATGCCACCAAAGGTGCTTCACTGAATACTTTTTGGGTCAGAGGCTCAGCTTGGAGGATAGGGAGGTGGCGGAAAAGGATCTGTTTTACAGTAGTACTGTGAGGGTGATGGGTTAAGATTAATTTGACTCTATCCGAAGTGGATTTATGGTGAGGTTTGAGGGCCTCCAGACGAGAGATGGGGAGCACACGTTGGAGAGCAGAGGTGAGAACATGTTCTGGATAAAGTCTGTTACGGAAGAAATCCAACATCTCATTTGCTCGTAAGTGGAAGTCATCGTCGTCTTGGCATAAACGGCGGAGGCGGAGAAGTTGTGAAAAAGGAAGGGAGTCACGACAGGCCCGAGGATGAGAAGAGGTATACAGGAGGTAGCTGTGGGCATCTGTCGGCTTGTAGTATACTGAGGTATTAAGGCCGGAGGGCGTGATAGAAATAGTAATGTCAAGGAAGTTGACAGATACTGTGGAGACGAGGGAGGTGAACTTGATGGTGGGGTGAAAGTGGTTCACAAAGTCGATGAAGCGGTGTAAATCAGTCTCAGACATATCTGTGAGACCTATGCCATCATCGATATATCTGCGGTAAAACCCAGGGAAAGGACCGGAGTATTGTTGCCATATCTGATGCTCCAAGTGGCCCATGAATAGACAGGCATAGCTGGGACCCATCTTCGTTCCCATGGCAACACCACTAATTTGGTCAAAAAACTGACCATTGAATTCAAAGGAATTCAGTTGAAGGACCAGTTCAGCAAGACGGAGAAGAGTGACAGTGGATATAGAAGGGCAAGTGCGTTGGTCCAGAAAAAACTGAAGAGCTCGGAGACCATCAGAGTGGGGAATAGAGGTATACAGAGAGCAGACGTCCAGCAAGAAAAGACGGTAGGAGCGGTCTGCTGGGAGTCGGATAGAGGAGAAAGTTGTAAGAGCGTGATTGGTGTCTTTGATGAAGGAGGGAAGATTCTCAACGATAGGCTGGAAAATGCTATCGAGGAAGGCAGAAATGTGTTCAGTAGGACAAGAACAGGCTGAGACAATAGGTCTTCCAGGGTTTTCGATCATATGTAAACGTTGCTGCAAAACTTATATTGGCCAAACAGGCAAACGACTTGGGGACAGATTCAGCCAGCACTTAAATGACATCGCTCAGCAAAAGTCCACACCAGTTGCTATACACTTCAATGGTCCTGACCACCATGGTCCCATCGACATCCAGGTCACAGCGATCCGATCCTGCTCCTCTGACACTGCCAGCCGAGAACAGCTTGAGAACCGTCTTATCCACCGCATGGGGTGTCTAAAACCAGCCGGTCTCAACACTTTTCACACCTTTGTCTGAGGTCACCCTCTCCTCTCTTGCTCTATTTTACTCTTTCCACTCTTATCCTATTCTTCTATTTGTATGCCATATACATTTTTTTATTTCATATTTATTTATCTCCCACTCATTCTGTCCCCTTCTATTTCCAGTCCCCACTTTTATCACGTTGGGTAGTTTATTTTCCGGTTTCGTTTTTTAGTTTCTTAGTATGCATTGTGTACATCCGGCGGCGGAAGTCATTTTTCTGTTCAGCCACGCGCTTACAAACAGACAGCGATTTTGATAGAATTTCGGTTCTTGCCTTCAGGGAAGTACCCAGTTTTTATTCCACGTCTATTCCACGTCTTACCGCAGTTCCCCTCCACTTCCTCGATTATATATATATATTTTTTGACTGCACCGTGTCTCTGTTATCTCGTATCTCTATCTACCTATCCTGCTTATCTCCCTGATCCTATCCTATCGCCTTTTCTCAGTATTTTATATCCTATTCACCTATTTATTTTCGTATTTCCCTATTCTTCCTTCATACCTTATATTAGCCTACCGCAATCTACCCTATTTATTTACTGTTTCAGCGTTTTATATTTTATTTATTTCACTTTTTACGTTTTTTATTTTCTGGACGTTTTACTTTTCCCCACTATGCCCTCTCTGAAATATTTTATCAACTCGCTCCGTGTGTCGGTTACCACCAGCTTTAGCTCCCTACCTCCTGATATATCCCGTGTCGCTATTGACTTTGCGTTCGTTACTTTCAAGAAAACTAGATTCACCTCTCATCTCCACTTTATTCACACCTGCCTCCACCACAAAATTCTTCCTAATGGATTTTCTTCCAATTTTCATCCATCTGCTGGTACACTCAATCCTAGGGAACAACGTCTCCTACAACGAATTGAGACCAGATGTGGCTTTCAACGTATGCGCGTAGTGGCCGCCAGTCACTCCCGCCTTTTATCAGACCTCAGTGCCCTACAGACCCAGCTTCTGCTTCGCTTACGTTGTCTCACCTCCAACAACTTCCCTTTCTATTCTATGGTACGCACCACTATCCACACACTGAACCGGCAGCTGCATGAGTTCCTTTCCACGTCTAAACACCATAAACTATCCCGTCTCATCCCTACCCCCATAGCTACCCCTCCATCCTCCACTCCATCATGCACTCAGGTAGTCTGCATCCCCCCAGATCTACCCCTCTCTGAGGGAGAGCGCTCTGTTCTCAGTAAGGGCCTAAAATTTGTTCCTCTTCGTCCGACCCTAGACCAATACAATCTCCTCCAGGATGTTCATCGGTTTCACCGTCGCATGAGGCTGAAGCTCCATTTTAGAGAGAAAGACAGCACTCCGCAGTCTCAGGCTGAATCCGACATCTTCGCACGCTTTTCTGACTCTACTAAACCTCCCTTTACACCTAAACCTGGAGCCTCTCATGCCCTGGACCTGTATATCAAGAACACCATCCATGACATTCAGCAGCTCCGCCCTCGTAGATTGCATTATTCCAATCTCACTTCGGCGGAGTCTGGTGCTCTCTCCCTTCTTCGCCGTAGAGACGACATTGTCATCAAACCGGCTGACAAGGGAGGAGCCATTGTCGTCTGGCAGAAGGACTTGTACCTAAGTGAAGGTAAAAACCAGTTGACCAATGGCACTTTTTACAGGTCCAGGACCAGCGATGCGACTGTCTCTAACAATCGCATTGTACACAACACGATTAAACAGCTTATCACTAGTAATGATCTTCCTCCCGAAGCATCTCATCTTAGGATTCATGACAGCTCTTTGGGCAAGCCTGTATTCTACATGCTCCCCAAAATTCACAAGATCGAAAACCCTGGAAGACCTATTGTCTCAGCCTGTTCTTGTCCTACTGAACACATTTCTGACTTCCTCGATAGCATTTTCCAGCCTATCGTTGAGAATCTTCCCTCCTTCATCAAAGACACCAATCACGCTCTTACAACTTTCTCCTCTATCCGACTCCCAGCAGACCGCTCCTACCGTCTTTTCTTGCTGGACTTGCTGCTTTTCTTGTCTGCTCTCTGTATACCTCTATTCCCCACTCTGATGGTCTCCGAGCTCTTCAGTTTTTTCTGGACCAACGCACTTGCCCTTCTATATCCACTGTCACTCTTCTCCGTCTTGCTGAACTGGTCCTTCAACTGAATTCCTTTGAATTCAATGGTCAGTTTTTTGACCAAATTAGTGGTGTTGCCATGGGAACGAAGATGGGTCCCAGCTATGCCTGTCTATTCATGGGCCACTTGGAGCATCAGATATGGCAACAATACTCCGGTCCTTTCCCTGGGTTTTACCGCAGATATATCGATGATGGCATAGGTCTCACAGATATGTCTGAGACTGATTTACACCGCTTCATCGACTTTGTGAACCACTTTCACCCCACCATCAAGTTCACCTCCCTCGTCTCCACAGTATCTGTCAACTTCCTTGACATTACTATTTCTATCACGCCCTCCGGCCTTAATACCTCAGTATACTACAAGCCGACAGATGCCCACAGCTACCTCCTGTATACCTCTTCTCATCCTCGGGCCTGTCGTGACTCCCTTCCTTTTTCACAACTTCTCCGCCTCCGCCGTTTATGCCAAGACGACGATGACTTCCACTTACGAGCAAATGAGATGTTGGATTTCTTCCGTAACAGACTTTATCCAGAACATGTTCTCACCTCTGCTCTCCAACGTGTGCTCCCCATCTCTCGTCTGGAGGCCCTCAAACCTCACCATAAATCCACTTCGGATAGAGTCAAATTAATCTTGACCCATCACCCTCACAGTACTACTGTCAAACAGATCCTTTTCCGCCACCTCCCTATCCTCCAAGCTGAGCCTCTGACCCAAAAAGTATTCAGTGAAGCACCTTTGGTGGCATATAGACGTGACAAGAACTTGAAGGATCTTCTTGTTCACAGCCGTCTCCCAAAGGAGAATGCCACTCACTTTGGCACACTACCCTGTGGTCGGACACGATGCAACACGTGCAAGTATGTCATATCAACCCAGAAGGTGTCCTTTCCTAAGGCTACGTACACCATCACTAGTAGCTTCACGTGTGAATCGCGCAATGTCATTTATACGATCATATGTAAACGTTGCTGCAAAACTTATATTGGCCAAACAGGCAAACGACTTGGGGACAGATTCAGCCAGCACTTAAATGACATCGCTCAGCAAAAGTCCACACCAGTTGCTATACACTTCAATGGTCCTGACCACCATGGTCCCATCGACATCCAGGTCACAGCGATCCGATCCTGCTCCTCTGACACTGCCAGCCGAGAACACCTTGAGAACCGTCTTATCCACCGCATGGGGTGTCTAAAACCAGCCGGTCTCAACACTTTTCACACCTTTGTCTGAGGTCACCCTCTCCTCTCTTGCTCTATTTTACTCTTTCCACTCTTATCCTATTCTTCTATTTGTATGCCATATACATTTTTTTATTTCATATTTATTTATCTCCCACTCATTCTGTCCCCTTCTATTTCCAGTCCCCACTTTTATCACGTTGGGTAGTTTATTTTCCGGTTTCGTTTTTTAGTTTCTTAGTATGCATTGTGTACATCCGGCGGCGGAAGTCATTTTTCTGTTCAGCCACGCGCTTACAAACAGACAGCGATTTTGATAGAATTTCGGTTCTTGCCTTCAGGGAAGTACCCAGTTTTTATTTTATTTAGTTTTTATGTGTCCTATCTAGCCTTCACTTTCTTTCCTTTCCTGACGAAGGCCTTGTGGCCGTAACGTAGACTATTTTCTTTGTCTTTTGTCCTCGTAAGACGAATCACCTTTTTTCGATTTTTTTTCAAACCCATCCATCGTATTCCACGTCTTACCGCAGTTCCCCTCCACTCTCTTGTATGTCCCATTCCTCCTGGGCACATTCATGTACCTATGCATATATATATATATAGCTCTCTACCTGAGAACATTATCAGATATGGTTGTACCTATTTTCTTCCCTTAAGGCTATTCTATTTATTCTGGTTTTCCCAAGCCTTTCATCAACTCTTTCCTGAGTTGTTTTCTCTCCTCTACTAATCCTGTCAGATTTGACTCATATTAATCAAAATACCTTCATCTTAAAATTCATATATGCCAATTAGCACATTGGGTACACCTGTTGCAGTATCCTCATACTTATACCTGCTAGAGAGCACATGTTTCATCCTGTAAATACAATCACCCTTCAATTTCTTACTCATCTTACTTGTAACAGTCAATATTGCAAAGTTCATTACACAATAGCCCAGCACGGCTATTAAATCCATATTCTTCTGTAAATCTTCTCAGATGCTTACTTAGTCTCATTTTATCCACCTCATAGTCAATTTTGTAGCTTCAGCTTCATTTCTCATTATCCTGCGCTCACTTAGTTGTAAGCGTCGTTAACCTTGTAATACTTTATTTCAGCTTCTGAAATCATTCTATTCAATGTCTATCAAAAGTTATGAGTCAAAGGACCTACTTACTTTGGTTTCACAGAATCCTCACAACACTCATATTTCTTACTATCACCCCTTATCACTAAGCCTATACTATAAACACAGCTTTGTCTTTCATATGTGAATAGATTCTACTACTCCAACTAGGTCTATAGGATTCTTCAGAAGTATTCATTCTGTTTCCCACAGAAATTGAACTTGAGCCTGGCAGAAAACACATTCCTGCCACTCTACGTCCTTAACCAGGACTGCTCCTCCGAAAAATGCGACCGCTCACCAGCGTGTCCAAGTGTGTTCTCTTCTATAAAATCATTATCAGCTGATCTGTCCTTGTTTACTGTAAATTCATTGGTTCCTCCTATTCTCCACTCAGCTGGAATATGTTCACGCTTATCCGCTGTGTAAACAACTCAGTGAAGTGTCATCCGTTGCCCTGGTAAACTTTTCACGTGCATATTTTTTTCTTCTCTCAATTCACTTAATCATATAAGGGAGGTAATTAACCGTTGTCTCCCTTTGCATAATTTGACTTAACTTATATTGTCTTCTCTAAAGCTTGCTATACAATTCTTATATGTACATTTTTTAAATCATAATTACCAACTCACCAAATCTACTTAAGTGTAATTAAGCATTTTCCTCCCCTGACCTTAATATTCAGAGTCGCCTCCCTTTGATCAAAGTATTATTTCACTCATTTTATCTCCCTTTTAGCAAGACAAATAGTCTTTATTCAAATCCATTCTTATTTCTTTTATAAACCATTTTTTAATACTTTCCCCCTTAACCAAAACCAAATCACCGCTCTTGAGCTCAATATTTCTTCATGTTTCCAATTTGTCCATATTTCTGCCGTCCTGCTCCACGGCTTCTCAAAATCTCATATTTCCCAGAAAACCCCATAATACTGCCGTCCTCCTCAACGGTTTCTCAAAATCTCTATTATTTCTTCCGTCCTACTCTACGACTGCTCAAAATCTGTAACTCCCTATTTCTCCATAATACTCCATGTTTCTGCCGTCCTCCTGTACGGCTTCCTCAAAATCTTCTCCATATTACTGCGTCATTCTCCATACTTCATTTTTCTCCATAATTGCCGTCTTCCCCTGGGGCCTCACCAAGATCTCAGTCTCCACTATTTCTACCGTCGTCCCACATAATTTGCGCCATACTACCATGGCCTCTAATCTACTTTTTACCTCACTTACTCATTAGTTCAAACATCTTCAACATCGTAGCCTCTCTGGCTCTAAGCGTCTCCAACGCTAGTTTATCACCATTTTGTGTCTCCTCTACTCTTCTAACTTCTTCCACACTTTGTCTGGTTTTCTCTCTACCTTCCATTTCTTCTCTTCTCGTGCTCCCTGAGTTTCTTTCAGGTTCTATGTCGCTGCCTCGACCTCTACTTATAGTCCTAGTGTCTCTCCTGCTACGACTCATTTTTCTTTCCTCCTTTCTAGCCTCTCGGCTCTTGGATCGGTACTCCCTTCGATCCGTATCCTTCTTTGACTCCTTAGTATCTCTACTCTTAGATCGGTAGTCCCTTCGATCTGTACTTCTACTCGCTTCGTGTCTCTTCACTTCTTCCTCTTTGTTGTTCTTCTTTTCTAACTCTTCAAACTTCCTCTCTAAATCTGCGCAAAGTGTAGTTATTTCTTCTACTTCTGTTATATCACTATTTATTTCTTCCTCTTTGTTCTTCCCCGACCTTCCATGGTCTACACTGTCTATTCTCTGTTGACCCGTTCCCTTGGTCCTTCTATCTTGTTCCTTTTGTTCTTCTCTATAATTACGTTTCTCCTTTTCCAATTCTTCAATTTTCCTGTCTATATATTGAAAAATTGTCTTTATATCTTCCTTATTCTCCGCTGTGCCACTGTTTCTCACTTTATTCTTCCTTCTAAGTCTGACCTCTTCTACATGTCTCAACTTTGCTAGGCGCTTTCTATAATCCGACGAATCGTCTGAAGACGACGACCGCTGTCTCTTCTTTCCTCTTATATTCCCTTCTTCCATCTCATCTTGCGTATCTGAATCTTTAGCTGATGTGTCCTCTATGTTCTTAATCTTGCTGTTATCCCTATGTTGTGGTACCACCACTGTTTGTGTGCCGATACTAGTAGTTGTTTCTGTTTGTGTACCAACACTAACCCTGTCTCTCTGTATGTTCTGCTGCTTCTGGACTGCTGTCCTAACCTGACTTGTCCATGGTCTATTCCTATTACTTTCTTTCTTTGTTGTGACATTTTGCTGGCAAGATCCTATTATCTTTCTCCACACTCCTAGCGGTTCTACCTTCATTTGCCAACCCTTCTGAGTTCTTATCCAACACCTTTGTTGACTTCCTATATTCGTATTGTTTATTTCTATTGGCTTTCCTCTCCTGATTTCTCCAACAAAATTCCTCACATCTATTATAGTTCTTCTTCTATTCAAGCTGTCCCAATGTCCTGACTCATTAATGCTGTTGAAAGTCGGGAGTGTCCTGTCACTGTTATAGTGTTTCTTCGTATAACATTTGACACCCTCGTCTGGTTGTTGAGGCTCTTGCGGTCTATATCTGCATGAGTACGACTTATGTCCGACTCTATTTCAAATATAACATATAGGTGGTCTGTGTTGTCCCCTTCTTGTTATATCCGGTGCATTTGTCCCTCTCCCTCTTTCTGACAGTTCTCTTCTTTGACAGAACCCTATCTCCATGGGCTCTTCTTCCCTTCGTTCATATGTCCTAGCTCTTCCCAGTCTTAGGTCCAAACGCTTTCTGATATTTTCCTCTCCCACAGCTAGTGTGACCGCCTGTTTCAAACTCTGGGGATCTTTACGAATCAAGTGTAACTTTATCGGCGTTCCATCCAACCCATCTACAAATATGCCGACTAGTTGTTTTTCAACTTCTTTTTGATTTATGTTTTGACCCATGAAGGCCTCCTCTGCGAGGTTCAACAACCTGTCACTAAACATTTGCACTGATTCCTGAGGTTGTTGCTGTATCTGGCGGAGAAGTGTCCACGCATATGTACTGTCTGTAATCTGAGAGTAAGCCTGAACAAGTTCTTTCCTTAGCTCCTCCCATGTTTCGTTAGGAAAAGTTTCCAAGCGTCTTCTTATAAAATCGGTCACTAATCCTTGCGAGGAAAGATATGCAACTTGTTTATAATCTGCCTGCTCGATATTGGCAGAAGTACAATATTTCTGAATGTCTAAAAGCCATTGCCGACATGACTTAGGGTCACCAGAATAAGGCATTACTATGTTTCTAATACTTTGGAACCTGGCATTACCTTCCATTGTTGCCAGCGTTCTAACAACTTGCTGCATAACAGCGACGTTCGGGTCAACGCCCAAATTTGGCTGCTGTTGCTGCATGATACAGGACCTGTAATTGTTATTATTAGTCAAATACCTGGAAAATTTGTATTAGTCACCTGAAAACAAATCTAACCACTCTAATCATGTACTATACACAAATGTATATCGTCTAAAATATAATGATAACATTTACATGTGATTCAATTATAAACAGATGTGAAATAATAACTATAAACAACTTATAATTAATTGATATCTAGATGATTTAAGTTAAGTAACCTAAAATGTTCGATGCTACGCTCTTTCTTGCTTGTTTAGAATACCTATGTCTTGTTAATATCGTATTATTGTCTCTCACACGGTCTTGTATATAGTTTTAACTACTTGCGCGCGATCGGCATGCCTTATTTGATGATTGTTGGTGCACCGTTGTAGGATCATCTCTCGTTGGTTCAGGGTGAAAAGAATTTAAGTAATCTCGTATCTTCAGAATGCAGGCCTTCTCTTCTTGTGATACTTGCTATGACTGGATGCAGGTCGTTGATTTGCTCCTTGATATACGACGTTCTTTATGTGTACTTGAGTCTTGAAAAAAAGAATATTCTTCTTGTTTACATAAATCCTTCTGCGTCTCTATTTCACTGTCTGGTCAGTGGCATCATTTACTACCTGTTATCTGGCGGAGAATCAAGATGCTGGTTTTCTTCCTTCTATTTACATATAAATGTTCATCAGCAAAATTTTTGTAATCAGTCTCTAGTACCACTTCTTGTTGCTATTTAAACTTGTCTGGTGTGGACTGGTCACTGGGTAAAAAAAATTCTTCCAAAAAGGATTCCTAGATTTATCTCCCTTTGCACAAAACACTCCTGCACCCATATCATCTCCCCTTAACAAAGACGAACAGTCTTTTTACAAGTCCATTCATTATTCCCTAACCATTTTTCTATACTCACTTACCCTACCAAAACCAAACCTACCGTTCACACATAGTACTCTTTTACAATGGCACAAAAGGTGGAATGGACAAAAGGCCCACAAATTCTCATGCAAGAGAAAGTCCAAGCATTGGCCCATGGTCTTTTTCACAAATATTTTGGACCTTGGATACCTTGCAGCTTTCGTGGTCTTTAGAGCTGCAAACCCAAACCACTGTCTGGCTGGGAAGAATGTGCGATGTGATTTAATTAGATTAGTAGCATTAGGACCTCAAAAGGTCAGCTCAGTCGCCGCATTCATTTACGAAACCTTTCAAATTATTTGAAAGATACCATTTCTCTAACAATCCAATGCTTGGATGGAACGAAAACTGCCCGAAAAAAAGAGAGGCCATTCCAACCCATTCACCCCATCTGGAAAATGTAAGAAATCGATGAGCACAACAAAGGCTACAACCCCCAAATCAAAACGAGGTTCAGCCAAGAAAAAACAGCAAAGTGTCTACTGAGTGTGGAAGATGTCATTCCTACATTTGTCCAGACCACAAGCATGTTGTTTGTCCAGAGTGTGTCTACTCAGTGTGGAAGATGTCATTCCTACATTTGTCCAGACCACAAGCATGTTGTTTGTCCAGAGTGTGTCTACTCAGTGTGGAAGATGTCATTCCTACATTTGTCCAGACCACAAGCATGTTGTTTGTCCAGAGTGTGTTGCAATGCCAGAATAAGAGTTGCGACAATGATTCAGCATATTTGGGCGTTCATGTTTTCTGATTTCTATTTCATTGTTAACTGAACAAAAAGTTCAATATTCAATGTTTATTGTTCTGAATTAAATATCAAGAAAACTTCCATTACTCGTGACTTCTTCCCTTATTTCCATGTTTTTTGTGAAGATACTGACAGTTTGCTTGAAATGAACTCTTTATATTGCTCTATAACAAGTATGGGTGCCCAAGCATCCACAAGATGGTTATAGGTTTTTTTTCTCTATATCAAATGTCTGGGTGCCCGGGCCCCCATGAGATGGGAATTAGACTATGAAAAGCGAGTTGGGGTGAAGGTTAAGGATGACTCCAGATATGCCTCCATGCATAACGAGCTGCATACATCCATCTCTATTTCTCCTTCTGCCACCATTCCTCATGCATTCATCTCTCATTTTTCCCTCTCCTACCAGCATTGCTATATCCTGCTGTTTTTGTTCCTTCTGTCTTTTGCAACAAATGGAGTAATAACCAAAGGAGAAGATGGTGATTTGGGTATGAATTAAAATACATCCCACATGTAGTGAAGTGAATCTGTATGACAACACACTCCAAAATTCCCCGCTCAAAAACTAGTTAATGTGTTTTTAAAATCTATAAATAACTACAGTATTTGAAATTTGTCTGAGGGCCCAGTCAAATTTACCGCCAACAATTTCTCTAGTATATTTGAATTTGTCTAGGAAACAAGTCATAAGTTACCACCCACCCAAAATTTATCTAAGAGCATAGTACCAATTTAACAACCAATCAAATCGTTTCCTTTTCTTGTAGTGACAAGAAAATTTTGGTTGACGTGGAAATAATGCCTATTTTGTGTTTTTGACCGAACATAGATAATTTATTTCTTAATAACTAAAGATAATTAAAATGAAAGGGATATCTCGAATTATAGCGCTGATATTGCTTAACACCTAAACATAAAGATTCCCTCATAATAAAATTATATTAACTTAGAAAAATTTAATTTAGTTATATTTTCACATCAGGGTAATGCCCAATTTAATTACTTAAAAATTACCCAGATTGAAATACAAAGGAATAACTAAGGGAAAACTAGATAGAATGATAAAGAGAAATTGACCGTTTAATTATCACTTTTGATAATTAAAATCGGTCCACTAATAACTATAATATAAAATATTCAAATATGGTCAGATTATACAGACACGCTTAGAACAGCATAAGTACTAGTCTCAAAAATTGACTTTTCCTCCGATTGGTCGGGTGTAGTTCTATAAATAGTAACAAACTCTTGTGGTTTTCCGCCATTGAATCATAAAAACCATGCCAAGCTGATGTATCCTAACAGACAGTATGACCAAGCATTTGCCGTTTGAACTGAGAGAGCAGTGCTAAGAACCCTTTTACGGCCAGTCAGCTTGTGTGTGTGTGAACGTATTTACCTGAGGGTAAGAAAGATAATTTTATTTGCATACTTTGTTAAATAATTGACCTGTAAGTAAACAAGCTATGTGTTCCATATTAATTCGAATACTGCCGGCGGGATGTGTTGTGTCACGCTGACCTAAGCAGGAATGTGTGTAGTAAGCAGGCTTGTTCGAAATGAAAAAATTGGTGTATAGTGTTTGCAAATTGGCAACAAATTTGTGTTAGTAGTGGTTTAATTTGGTATTCTCTTCTGGAGTGACACACTGTTCAAAGATCATGTGTTAAACATATAGGGAAGGTTAGCATGAAGTAATCAATAGGTCACATGTTGTATTGTACTTACCATGATTATTGTAAGGAAGCCAAACATGGACGAGGGACCCAAGCATTGAATCAACACAGAGAAAGAATGATTACATGAAACTGATTGTAGACAACGGAAATCAAGGTCTTGTGCAATTTGTTAGCACAATTAACTGACAATGGTAAGTTTTAATGTTGTTTAGGGGTGAATTGATTGAGGCAGACTTCTACATGGAATTGGTTGTCCTTCTATTCCAGGTTATATCACGAAGTTACCTCGTGGCTGCATTAAAGTGAGAAGAGGAGCGTGTGGGAGTTGAGAGCTCCATATAAAGCCTGGAGATAGACCCCATCTTCTCAGCCAGGAGTCACAAAGTTGGTGATCCTGACTACTATTGAAAGAACAGCAGCAGCAACAGTCTAAAGTTAAGTCTTTTAAGAAGGCAATGTCAGTTCATCCAAACTCATTCACCCAAGAAAACTTAAACACCGTTGTATGATGAGAGTATCAGACCTTACAGTGTAGGACTAGTAGCACTATCAATATTAGGAACAGGAACTGTGTGTGTAGTCATTCCAGTGACCCCTTTACAGAAATGGAACAGATTTTCCAAAATATTGATTTTATTATGTAAATAAGCATTTTCTTGATTTTGAGAATTCCTGACCAAAAAGATTGAGGTTCAGGACAATTAAATTGTACTTAAAATTTCATACAGCCTTGCTTAACTAATTTTGTTAAAGTTGAAGTTCTGTTTGAAATAAATCATAAATTATATTAAATACATTCCCCAAGAACCGTAGCTAAATCAATTTGGGATCAGAAGAGGTAGCGGTTAGGGACTCAGGGTACATCATCATCATCTTCTCTGAGAACTTACATAGCTTGACCCCACTTTGATATCTATACACCCTTGCTCTTTTCAGAGAAGGGGATATTACTTATAAGACCAGTCTCTTATCTGGCACTATCCTGGTATCATCTGATACACCTATTTGTCCAGGATAGCCCATCTTTTAATAACATCAAAACCTCTTATGACACCACATACCATCACAAGTGGAACTGAATGATGAGGTAGCAAATACAGAGAATGACCAGGAGGGCAGGGAGCAAACAGAAACAGGTTAGACTGAAGAAAAAAAAACTGGGCTGGCTAATACATCATCATCATCATTCATCTTGTGTGTCCCCTTAAAAAATAAGGCTACAACTGTTGCTTCTCACAGATTTCTGTTTTTGGTTATCTTTATATGAAGGCCCAAACATTCTCAGATCAGAAGTAGAGAATGCCATTCATATGATACAAAAAGGAAAATCAGCAGGCATGGATAACATAAAAATTGAAATGATAGAAGCTCTGGAGAGCTTTGGTATAGATACAATCACAGAAATATGCAACGATATATACAATACAGGATATATACCACACGACATGAAGACATCAGTTTTCATAACATTGCCCAAAAAACCAAATGCAACAGAATATTCAGACTTCAGAACAATCAGCCTGATGAGTCATGCAATTAAGATACTGCTCAAAATCATACAGGAAAGAATAAAAAGTAAAGTAGACAGCGAAATCCAAGAAATCGTGCAGGAAATACAAAGCAAACTAGAAAGAAGACAAGCAGCGGAAACCAAAGTAATCCTCGAAAGCATAATGGAGATCCTACCAAAGATAATAGCGACAGCCTTTGAACAACGCACAGCAGTAACAGACAACAACAAGTAGTTACAGAACAGGCAGCTAGTGGTCCTTTTCAGGAACAGTCAGCGCAAGGACTAGGAACACGATACCAAGGAAGACGTTAACACCCTATAAACCCCAATATAACCGTTTGTAACCCGTAAGGCAGGAAAGGAACTCCATGAGAACGCCACGACACCATAAACAGACAAGCAACGAAGAAGGATCCAGACAGTCAGCTAGTGGTCCTTTTTAGGACCAGTCACCTCCAGGACTAGGAAAGTGATACCAGCGAAGATGTTAACACACTATATACCCCAATATAACCGTTTGCAACCCTTCAATGGGTTTTGGTTGAACAGGGTATTACAGCAAAATACTAGACGCAAAGGAAAAAAAAAGAAAAAAAAGAAATCCAAGAAGAACAGTTTGGTTTTAGACGGAACAGTGGAACAAGAGAGGCAATATTTTGCCTTAGAATATTAGCAGAAAAATATACAGAGGTCCAAAAAAGTATGTATATGTGCTTCATTGACTATAAGAAGGCTTTTGACAGAGTCCATCATGAGAAAATAATTGAATGCCTCAAAGACATAGGTATTGATGGAAAAGATATAAGAATACTCAGTAACCTTTATTGGGAGCAAACTGCCACAGTAAGATCGGGAAGGAATTATTCACCATACACAGACATAAAAAGAGGTGTCAGACAAGGTTGTGTGCTGTCCCCCTGCCTATTTAATTTATACACTGAAAAAATTTTCAAACAGATACAGGAAATACCAGGACTGAACATCAGTGGAAGGTCAATATACAACCTTAGATATGCAGATGATACCGTGTTGTTAGCTGAAAGCGAACAGGAGTTACAAGAACTAGTGAAGCAAGTGAACAGTATAAGTCATGAATATGGACTCTACATTAATATTGAGAACACAAAAACTATGATAATTAGCAAAACAGACGATAAACCCACATTAAAGATAAGCGTAAATAGGAAAATTCTGGAACAAGTCAAGAGCTACGTATATCTTGGTCATATAATAACAGAAGATGGCAGATGTGAAACAGAAATCAAGAAGAGAATAGGAATGGCCAAAGCTACATTCAACAACATGAAACATATACTGACATCCAAAGTTATCTCACAAATTAAAACTGAGAATCATAAAGTGTTATATATATTCTGCATTTCTGTATGGTGCAGAAACATGGACGATGAATAAGCATTTGGAAGAAAGAATTGAGCCTCTTGAAATGTGGATATATAGAAGAATGGGGCGTATCTCATGGAAAGAGATGAAAACAAATAAGGAGGTCCTAGAAAATCTAGGTATGAAAAGAGAACTAATGAGGGAGGTCAAAGTTCGGCAGCTAAAATACTTTGGCCACATAAAAAGGCATAACACCTTGCAGAAGACCATAACAGAAGGGAGAGTTGAAGGCAAACATGCAAGGGGAAGACAGCGCTATAAGTGGGAAGATAACATCAAGAGATGGACAGGAAAGAGTCTATCAGAGTGCACCACCAAGACAAGAGACAGAAGACATTGGAGATCCATTACAGCCAACCTTCGTTGTGGAGATGGCAACTGATGATGATGATATCAGCCCAACAGGTTCCAGCTGCTTTGGTTTCTACTTATACCACTGTTTCCAGGAATCTTCTTCAGAAGATCCACGCTCTTCTCTTCCCTTGTCAGTTCCATTTATAACAGATATTTGTTTCCTGCAGGTATGTCTTGTCCATCTCCACTGTCTCTCTTCAGTTTCCAGCTGATTGTCTAATGTCTGATTCTCCACAGGCCTATTTTTGCTACCATTTTTGGGTAAGAAATGTCTGCTGGTAAATATCAGAAGTTATGATGTGTTATTCTTGGTGATGAGTCATGTTACCAAACCAAAGAGTGGGATAAATTTTTACATTTGTGTTACTTACTTACTTAGTCGTTCCCCTTCTACCGTGAGGTGTAGAGGTTTGGAAGAGAGAGTGCCAGACTATCCTATCGGCTGTCTTCCTCCTGGCCTGGTTTCATTCTAGTCCTCGATCCTTCAAAGATTGTCTAATGTTGTCCTCCCAGCGGACTCTGGGTCGTCCTCGGGGTCTGGATCCTTGGCTCTTTGTTTCCCATGCTTGTCGTGGTATCCGATCTTCTCCCATTCTGCAGACATGGCCAAACCATCTTAATTGGGAATGTTCTACTTGGGTCTGCAGGGGGTAGGATTTAAGGCCTTGACGTATTGTCTGGTTGCGTACCATGTTTCTTCTTGTTACTTCAACCACCTTCCTCAGATACCTCATTTCTGAGGTTTGGATCTGGCTTTTATGGGTTGTAGTCATTGCCCATGACTCGCATCCATATGTCAAGACTGGGACATAGGTGGAGCGGTATACAGCCATCTTCGTTTTCTTACCAACCTCTCTCTATTGCTGAGGAATCCTCAATTTATGGCCTGAAAAAGTCTCCCAGCTGCTGCTTTTCGAGTGGCCAACTCTTCTTTGATGCCTCCCTTTCGGTCTATAATAGCTCCGAGGTATTTAGAGTGGTCGACCTGCTCCAGGACCTGTTCTCCCAGCTTAATCTGATGTCTTCTTTCTTCTCGTGATATCACCATGGATTTTGTTTTAGAGCTGCTTATGACCATCCCTCTCTTCTCCAGCTCTTCCTTCCAGACTTGCAGGTTGGATTGGAGATGTGCCTCTGATTTAGCAATCAGGGCAACATCATCAGCAAATGCCAGCTCCGAAATATAGACCTGTCTCATCTTCCAGTACCCCACTGAATACTTTCTTGTTCTCTCCTTACATGCCTTGATGACATCATCCATAAGGAGTATGAAGAGGTAAGGTGATAGGATATCACCTTGTCTTACACCAGTGGTGGTCCTGAATTCTTCTGACTTATAGTTTGCTGTCCTCACATAATTTCTGCAAGACTTGTAGAAGCTCTGTATAGCATGAATCAGAGGTGCTGGAATATTCTTCCTTGCCAAACAGTCCCAAAGTTTGCTCCAGGAGACCCTGTCAAATGCCTTTTCCAGATCTATGAAACAAAGATGCATCTCACTCTTATACTCAAGGGCCATTTCCCTCAGCTGTCTGAGTGTGAAGATTAGGTCTTGAGTACTTCGGTTTGCTCGGAATCCGCACTGGACCTCATCCAATTGTGGCTCAGCTAGGCGTCGGAGTCTCTGCTCTAGGATTCTAGAGTAGATTTTACTACATTTGTGTTCAGCAGCATAATTTTTCCTGGAAGAAAACTGCAGAGTTCCTTAGTGGTTGAATAGAGCTTGCTCATATAAAATGTATGTCAATTTCTCATGGTCCCTAATGAATTAGATACGTTATTATCATCAACATTTTTCTTTTTACTCCCTGT
The DNA here is from genome assembly GCA_024509875.1 of Oreohelix idahoensis. Taxonomy (NCBI): domain Eukaryota; kingdom Metazoa; phylum Mollusca; class Gastropoda; order Stylommatophora; family Oreohelicidae; genus Oreohelix; species Oreohelix idahoensis. Next base: position 270,062 of record JAMPIV010016865.1, read on the forward strand.
GGAACATGCAACCACCAATGCAGATGGTCTCCTGTCTCCTTGCAGGAAGCCTGCACAAAAGAATTCATATTTTTCCTTTCCTACCAGTATTCCTACATCCTGCTGTTCCTTGTCTTTTGCTACAAGTGCAGTAATAACCAAAGGAGAAGATGGTGATTTGGGTATGCGTTAGATTACATACCACATACCCTCACAAGTGGAACTGAATGACCATCTACGATCTGGCAGTAATGTAATTACCACTGAACAATAAAGACAATTAGTGATAAATAAAGATGTCACAGTTCCCAGGGGTCTCTGGGGAGACAAAGAAAGAATAATGCTACTGCTATCTCAGGCATGTTGTAAGCAGTGACTAAGTGATTTTGGATTAGCAACCTCATTATACAAAATTAATTGTTACAGAAACCACTGATGTTAGAGCACATGAGTTCTTTGGTGCAGGCTTCCTCAAGACCAGCTGCGGTGGTGGCTATGTGCTTTATGGGCAGCCAAGAGGGAAATGAGTAAGTGGATGATTGAAAGAACTCAGAACACTGTGCTGATAAAATTAATATATTGCACATACATAAATGTACATAAAGATGTTAAACTCAACTCAATACAACAAATTTACACATTAAAAAAAATAGATTTACACATAATACAAAAAAGAAGCAGACTGTCTTGATCTTCAGAAATCATAATCATCAGTGCTGTAGGATGTAGGACTATATTCTAGACAGAAAGACATATATGTCAATTCATCATCTGATGCACAACAATCCCACTGAAGTAAACTGTGTGATACCTCACCACTTTGGGTCATTATGCTGTTTCTAGTCCTGTTAAAGTCACAACTTGTAGTATTTCAAATTCTTAAGATGATAGGAGACTCTGTAGAAGGGTGACAGAGGGTATTCTGATCATCAGAAGTATCATCACAGTTCAGTAAGTACAAGCCCAAAGATTCTTGACACTCTAAGAGTTGGTCCATCTGGTTGGTGACTCTGTGGTGCCAGTTTTTGAGAAGTGTTTGAACCCATATCACCTTTTTCAGTTTTAACCAAGGTTTACTCATAACTTTATCAGTTCTGCCATACTGAAACAGCTGTTGCGATTTCTTGTCTATAAAACGTAATGTCCTAAATCTCGCTCCCCATTATGGTATACATTGTCAGATAATAAGTAAATAAAACACGCCATGTTTCCAGAAGGTCTGATTCTTTCAGTATAAAGAAATCTACATTTGAACAAACTGAAACTGTAAAGCCAAAATAAATTCAAACTTCTCTTTCACATGTAAATGTCAGAAATAGAATGTAGTATTCCAACTTGAGCTATGCTGTTCAAATGGAGGTTTAATACAAACAGCATGAAATTACAGGAAACAAGATGGCACCCTGTTGGTATAAGCTAGTGTGTATTCTGTCTGTATTTGACTTGTCATGTGTGTTGAAGTTTTTGTGGTAAAAAGTTTTTTACGGGATGGGGTAACCAGCTCCATGCCCAACCCTCCTTAGTCGCTTTTTACGACATGCATGGTTGGGTACAGTGTTACTATTCTTTGCTCCCCTTTTGGCCCCGGTAACACACTGGTGCTAGTGTGTATTACTACAGCTGTAATGAATGCTGATACCTGAACATGCGGACCAGTGGTTCTCAACCTTGTCACATCCACGACACTAACTTGACAGTTAGTGAAGATGGCAATCCATGTATCAAAACTGACAAATAAAAGTGAATTATAGGAATTCAGCCAAAGGAGTCCTGCTTAAAACTTAAAGGAAGGGAAACTTAAGGGACCCATCACAATGAATATAGAACAGGTGTTAAAATAGACAGACCTAAGGAACTGCATAATATAGTTTAACAAGAACAAAAGTTAATATATAGTGATTGGTGGATAAAGAGTGAAAGTCTAGTGGTGTTCTTATAAAACATATTATTTATGACAAATTAAAGTTTATTAAATATCAGACTACGGATCCCAGTCCTTTACACCTCTCCCATTTCTTGTTTGTGTTTGGTGTTTTTTTTAAATGTTAATCTTTTTAGATTTTTTTCTGTTTCTCTTTTGTTTAATTTTTTTTTTACACACACACACACACTTCGATAATTTTGATTTGCCCTATTTAAAGTGATTGGACATAGGATATGATGCCAGTTTCGCATATTAGCAATTGTACATATTATTTGAACTTGAAAACACTATATATCCTAATTATAACCCTTCAGAGGTTGAAGGTGTTATTTTTCATCATCAAGTTAAAAAAAACAACCCATCACAATGTTTCCCTTGACCCCCAGGCTGAGAATCCCTGATTGTGATCAAGAACATAGTGAAGAAAGACTGAATATCACTGTCAGGCTGTACCACAGCATTCTCAAAGTAAAAGTTATAACTGTGTGAAGTTAGAAGATTTCCAGTAACATTTCTCCCACTACTTTGTCCAGATAAAATGTGTACATCACAAGGCATTATTAACAATTGTAACACAATGAAACTGATTCAGTAAAAGAGCCACTTGCTAAGTGCTTCACATGACTGGAGATAATTGCTTGGATGGGTCCCTTAAGCAATTGCCTTAAAAAACAAAAAAACCCATCACAATGTTTCACCTTTTTGGAGATCAAAGTCACTTTCACTTACCAAATTTGTAGTTCAAATTAAAAACCTACAACTTATTATTGTCGCCGTGGGGTTTGCCCAAGCATTATTTATGCTATTGGCAAAGTCAGTTGAACCGCTTAAGACAGTTCACAAGAAAAAAAATAGTATATGAAAATAACAGACAACGGTTCACCGACTTGGCTTGCGCTAATAAAGCGTGAGTATTTTTTCTCGTGAGTTGTAAATAAGTACTCATTCCCAATAGCATTAACTTGGAAGATAAACAAAAGAGACTTGTGTGTATAACATCTTGAATTACTTCACTAGGCCTGCCATCTGCCACCTAGTGCAGTAGTAACCACCAACCACACGCGGTTACATGTCTAATTGATGCCGTAACCAGTTCGCTGTCACATTATTTTAAAAAAAAAGAAGAAAAAAAAAGCAGCCATTATAGCATAAAGGCTCCCATGTTGATCCCACAGACTGATCTTGAGGGGCAAATAGTAGGATCACTGAACATTACCAAGCCTGTCATCACTAAGTACTCAATTTTAGACCAACTTTATTACTAATGTTTTTGTTGGCATGTCATAACTAAGCCATCAAGTTTATACTGTTTTTATTGCTTTTTTTTCAGCATTCTGTGTTACTGAAGTTCTCCCTATACCTACATCACAGGTCTTTATTATACCTTATTGGTACATCTTTGATCTACCTCTTCATCTTTTCCATATTTGCTTCTTTGTATGGCAGCTAATCTCTTGTAATTTTTTTAGTATTTCCACATGACTAAACCCCGTCAGTATGCTTTACTTTTTTGGATGTTTATTGTCAGAGATGATTTACATAATATGTAGAAATACTGACATGTTGTGTCATGAATGCAAGCATCAATAAATTGCTGGTTTAATCTAAGAAAATCCTCTTTTTACTTGGCAGATAAAATAAGATCTAGACAGAACATCTGAAACAGGGAAATAAAAAAAAAAACATTCTTTAGCTGGCACCGATTCTCTCCTATGTTAACTTTAACAATGGCTGTTTTGCTCATAAATGTGGCCTTAAGTAATAAAAAAATTCTACAAGTTTTGATAAAGTCCTGTATAATACAATATAACAAAATTTGCACCCATCACCAACACAAATTCACACATATCCCACACTGGACAAGTTAAAGCATTTAGATCTATAACAACTAAGTACCTATTTCTTATACAAGGAGAGACATGAGGAGAAAGGAGAATATGAAACAAATTAACACCTTAATGTAGATGGGTCTATAAAGACTGAGTACAAAGTTCTCACAAACATAGACCACAGAACACTGAGAGAAAAGAGAATTACAACAGAAATCACAAGAGAAAACAGAAAGAACTGTGCCCAGAATAAGAAGACTTGGAGAGATATGGTCAATGGCCTATGTTCTATAGGTAGCTGAAGTATGAAAACAGACATATTTCTCACAATCATCATTTCATATTCAGTATGACACATGTCAGATGCTCTATCTCTGATATTAGCTTTTCTAAAAACATCCTTTACAAATGTGGGATCACTTGTCCAATTCTTCATATCATCACACAGCCATATTGTAAGTCTTGCTTGGATTATAAACAGAGCAACAACAACAAAAATGGTATGGACATCTGATAACAGCAATAACAAATGTAATAGTATGGAGAGCCGATCAGAATAAAATCTAACTAATCACCATCAACAGCTTCATATGCTGAACATCAGAGGCAGATAAAGATAAGAAAAAGGTGGATCACATGAGTGGCCAAAGCTGTAAGGAGGAGAAGATACACAATCATACAGGCCTCACAAAATTCCCAAGAGCACCACTGCAACTTCCCTTGACACTTAATGGCAGCAGGGGAAGGATAAAGAAAAAGTCCAAACCACATTTTTGTTTGATTTTTTTCACGCACTTTCAAGTTTTTATCCAGTAAGAATGTAATCATGCCCCCCATATTTCTTGTATTCATGTTTTCTTCTTTTTTTTCTATTTAAAAAAAATACCTACAAACACACATAAATAGTCAAATGCAAGCGTTGAGATAGAAATCATGTGTCATAAACACATAACCCAAACGCTCTCTAAACAGAACGAACTCACTGAGACTTCAATTTCTATGTGTCAAAACTAGCATGCATACTCTCACATTATGTCGTCCTGTTTATTTCTTGGGCTAACTGTCTCTCTTTCTCTCTAATCCTTCCTCTAACCAGATGCTACAGGGCTGGGAGCGGCAAGCTTGAGGCGGAAATTTTCATGCTGAAAAACACCAGTACTTGATCTTTGTCCACCAGACGTTTCTGGTTTGGCCAGCTCTGTCAGTATCGCAAGCTGGTGGGAATCGTAAGAAAAGAGAAATAAGAATTAATGACTCCCAAGTTATACAACAGAAGTTAAATGTGGTCATCCAAACAGACTGTCACATTCTGTCTTATCCGTTCTTAACTAAACAATGTAAATAGCCAAATAAAATCATGTGTAAGAATGTAAATACATCAAGTGACATCATATGCCTTCTTTGTTAATACAATAGTATACAGGGAATGAAGAAGACCAGGGTTGAAAAAAAAAACAATCTTCAGATGTTGAAGTATATAAAAGGATGGCAACTGTTTCAAATGATATTCAAGTGCCAGTGGAACAAGAGATCAGAAAAAGACACTGGCGATGGATAAGACACACACTGGGGAAACCTGCTGATAGCAATATAAGGCAGTCCTTATTCTGGAATCCCCTGAGTAAGAGAGGCCAAGATAGAATAAAAACCACATGAAGAAGAAAACTGGAGACAGAAATGAAAATAATGAGGAAAACTCGGAAAGAACTTGAGCTGATGGCACGTGACACGAGGACCTGGCATGTGTTTGTTGAAGGAATATGCTCCCTGGGCAGCTAAAGGGTATTTATTGAACTGTGACAGAAAAGAAGGTTAACACTAATGGAGCACCAAAAACAGTTTGAAAAAAAAAATGAAGTAGAAAAACTCACCCGAGAACGCATTTTCATTGACTTTCTGATGTTTTCAAATGCTTGTATGTGCTGTGAGTCCAGAATCAGCTAAAACAACAGAATATGAGTATTTCAGGAGAATAATAAATATTATAAATTGTACCTATTCTCTGAGGCAAATGTTTTCCCACTTTTTTTGTGAGATTGAAAAGCTAAGTTCAGACTGTTAAAGTCATCTAAATTTACACAGGATATGAAATCTCACAATTTACACTTTCAAATACTATTTAACATAGAATAACACTTCCTTTAACATGAAATAATGCATTAATGTCTATTATAATAGTTTTAATGGTACGCAACCAGACGATACGTCAAGGCCTAAAATCCTACCCCCTGCAGACCCAAGTAGAACAGTCCCAATTAAGATTGTTTGGCCATGTCTGCAGAATGGGAGAAGATCGGATACCACGACAAGCATGGGAAACAAAGAGCCAAGGATCCAGACCCAGAGGACGACCCAGAGTCCGCTGGGAGGACAACATTAGACAATCTTTGAAGGACCGAGGACTAGAATGGAACCAGGCCAGGAGGAAGACAGCCGATAAGATAGTCTGGCGCTCTCTCTTCCAAACCTCTACACCTCACGGTAGAAGGGGAACGACTAAGTAAGTAAGTATAATAGTTTTATGTTTTTTTTTAAAGTTTTGCCTCGTTTTGGCGAGGCGCGTCCCGTTCAACCTAGTCGGTTATATTAGGGCGCATGTCCAAATATAAAAGACCCTAAGGTCTAAAGTTTTAACAATAGTTTATGTCAATTATCATATGGTTAATGAAAATATACAGCAGGATAGCGTCAAAAGATAAAATCGCAAAAAAAATTAAAACCTACATTATGACCATGAGGTTTTAATCAGGGACAGGATGAACAAGCAGTGCAGGTAAAAAAAGGTGAGAACTAATCTAAATGCATAAAAAAGAAAGAAAAATGAATAAGAATTGCTATAGGTAATCAATGAAGACCAGGGTCTGAAAATCCGATGATTGAAAACACCAGAATAGCCAAGCCAGAAAAACGTGTACAATTTAAAAAAAAAAAAAGCACTTAGACTATTAATCCTGTTTTCTTTTTTTATCATGTTTTCAAACCGTCTTTATTTGTGTGTGTGTCTCATTAGAGACCCACAAGAACTACACAGGGATTATATAGTTTTACTGCATCCGATTGGCAGAGTGGTCTCTCGCGGCAAAGGTGCCAGGTTCGATTCATGGTATCGACATGCTTCAGTCTACCCAGCTGTAACTGGATACCTGACTTTGGGCTTGAATTAGTGAAGGAAAAGGCAGCGAGGAAGGGAACTGGTCACCCCACCTCTCGATGCTGGACTGAACATAGTGAAGTCTCTAACACTTCACTCCCCTACAGCAGTATCTGCTACAGGACTACCTTTACCTTTTTTTTTTTAAACTGCAATCTTATTCATTTCTCTGTTGTTGTTGTCAATCACAAACGAATATTAACCTCTGTATCTGTATTGTCCTTCTTTTCTCGTCGTCCAACTTTGGCTGCCTGGCCAGCATTGGACAGTGAACGGTGGAATCGAGTGCTGGTAATGTTACGGGAGCGCCGTGTGTTGTTGCACTGGTAACACACCCACATTTCTTCTCCATCGAAGACATGTATAGAGCCGACAGCACGCAGACATGGTGTGTGATATGAATGACCACATCTGAAAGGATATCATGAATAATAATTATATTTTGCTGCCTATTTGTCTATCAGCCTTCCAAGTTGTACAACATCAGTCAGTATGTTACCATGCCTCCAATCCCTTTTAGAAAGCAAAATTTAGCAAACAACAAGCAATTAACACAGAATAAGTGTATTATCAATAGCCAGACTCAGCAGGAAATAAACAAATCAATATCATCAATTCATCTACATGCAGCAAAATGTGTTTTAAAGAAAAAGGGTTGAGTTAAAAAACAATGATGAAATTCTCATTCACAGTAAGTTCTCTGTTTATGGAACAGATGCACTGCTGACACTTTCATGTTTATGTTTTTTTTTCTTTTATTTTGTAAATTTCCATAGGAATGTAGCTTCAAAATGGGTGGGTAAATCAAATTTAAATTGTCAACAAAAGGGTTGCATAACTTTTAAATTGGATAAACAGAACACACAAAAAAGAACATACTGTATTCTTAACTTCATTATTTTGCTACCAGGTTCACGTGGCTTAAAAAGGCACTGTTACGTACATTTATTACCTAAGGGGGTAGTCTTCGGTCCTGCCAAATGTACGCACCAGTCTTGAGATAGTTATATTATTTGTGCGTTCGATTGATTCACGCACTGACGTGCACAATGCTGTGTGAGTTGCTTTGGACGCACGTGTAACCTAGTTGGGTAGTTTGTGACGTCATGTTTTGAAGTGGAAACATGGAACTGGCTTGTGTCCATGATTGTAATTTTATATTGTGTATCCAATGGCATGTTGAAGGAAGCCATTTATTATTGTGATTTGTATTGGTCTTCAGGTCGAAGCCAATCGCAGTTATGTCACGTAAGTTATCGCCCACTTCTTATTTTAATGCTGCATAAAAAGGCCGCTCTACTACTAATCTAGCGGGAATTTTATCATTCCTAGAATGGATCTACAGAGTCGCTTGCCTTTAAGATTTGGATCGTAGACGGAGAATTCCTACGAGTAGAAGAAGTTATATTGTTTACCTTATGCACATGTTTTAAATGCCGTACATGCTTCAATGCCAAAGTCGTGGCATGGATGTAAAGAGAGGGTAGCCAACTGAAAGCCTTTAACTGATAGGATTATCGTATATGACTTTGTGTGAAATTATATGATGTACAACGCTATGTAGGATGAACGTCTGGGAATTTTAACAAATGTAATATGGAAGATTTCATCCCAGAGTATGAATACGTTACCATGATAGACGTCCTTGAAAGAAGGTCAACGGTCGTGACTGAGAAGGATATTATACGGTAACAGTTTTGTAATCCTTAGTCTATGGACAGAGGTCTTTACTAGAAGAGAATCTTCAGGAACTTTAGCAGCAATAATTAATATGTTGTCGTGTGATCTTTGCGCCTGTGACGATGTCCGTCTTGTCCACTTCGTGTCCTGGTGAATAAAATCTATGTAAAGTTACCAACGACTTGTGTGCTGCCAATACTTGACCAGTTCACCCAATTCAAGATACTTGTTGGTTTTCGTTTGAAAAACATTGTTGACATTTATTCCGTTGTAACCATTCGCGTTTCAATTCATCACTATGAAAACGACACCAACAATAACTGGTAGGCCAGTGCGGTCTGGAAGTAATTTCAGGAACGTACCCATCCAATTGATCGTTTGAAAAGAAGAATTTTTACTTTCAAGGCGACATCATCTCAATTTGGATCCTAGCGGAATATGAATCAAAATCAACTCAAATGCTCAAGGTCTTCAATCAACCTCCACGTCAAGTTTCACAGTGACTGATTACTTGGAGATCATCTCTTCATCATTATTGCGTGCGAGCTGTAATCTAGATAAGCAGAACGAAGTATTTTATCTGTAGACGTACATCCACGGAGACGAGGCACATTGATTTTTTACCTGCACGCGAGATGAGTATAGCGTGTTGTCGTTGTACGCTTTATTACAATTAGCTGTGCCTTAAATGTCCATATATATATATATTTTCTATGTTATGTGTTATGTTTTGTGTATTCTTCGCGGGAGGTTGGGAGGTAGATCTGACGAACGAGATCCATCTCGAAGCCAATTCGGGCTCTTCGTCAGACGTTCTGTAGGACATTATTTTGCAGACTTCCCGCAGTGGAATGTTCCTACGCGTGAGCGTAGAAGGATTCTAGGTCCACTGTGTCTGGTGGTCTGTGACACCTGTCTGTTTTAGCTGTAGTGTCACGTTTACTTGTTGTTTTTGGTAGCTATTTTTACTTGTACCTTGGTTTTATGATGAATTTTGTTTGTATTTCGCGTCCATCTCACCTTTCCTGTCGTTCAGTTTTTTACAAAACCTATGTTTTTTACACTGTGTTGTCCATTGTCTTGTGCATTATTTAATCGCAGTTATCATCGTAATTCTTTACGACATTCCATTTTAGTTTCTCATTTTATTTTAATTGGATTTCTGCGAACGTCTTCGTTTGTTTTGAATATCTTGTCGTGTCATTATTGTGCTATTGTCTGTCACATTACTGCTTTCACACCATTACATGTTATAAATTACATTATTAATTATTAATATTATTGCCTATTATATAAATTGATTTTACCGTTCTAGAACAGGAACGAAGAACACTAGTTGTAGTAACACTTTTAAATAGTATTATTACATAATAATCTTGAAATGGCTACCTTAGACTATTTCATTAAGCAAGCAAAAGCTCTTCAGATGGCTCCTGATGAAGCTAAAGCATTTGCACTGTCAGAATATAAGAAAGCTCAAGAAATAGAAGCTGATCAGAGAAGATTGGAAACTTTACGTTTGGAAAATTTGAAATTTGAGGCAGTTCAAAAACGGATTGAGGCTGAGGAACAAGAGAAGAAGATGAAATTTGAGGCAGATCAAAAAAGGATTGAGGCTGAGGAGAATGAAAAGAAGAGGAAATTTATAGCTGAGGAAGATGAGAAAAAAATGAGATTAACTGCTGAGGAGAATGAGAAAAAAATGAGATTAACTGCTGAGGAAGATGAGAAAAAAATGAGATTAGCCGCTGAATTAGAAGAGAAACGATTTCTGCGAGAGGCAGAACAGAAACAAAAGGAGGCTGAAGAAAGACTTAGAAAAGAAATGGAAGAAAAAAGATTAATAGCTGAAAAGGAAATGGAACAGAAACAAAAGGAAATGGAAGAGAGAAGATTGATAGCGGAACAAAATGTAAAACGACTTCAGCTTGAGATGGAAGAGAATGAGAAAAAAACGACAGCATGAACTGAAATTAGCAGAGTCAGAATATGAGAGAATTAGGTTAACTCAGGAAGCTAATTCTCAGAGAACTTTTGAAAGCCAAACTTCATCCAGACATGATAATTTTAAGGAAATTCACCTTAAATTACCAAAATTTAATCCCCCGTCTGATGACGTAATATTCTTCCTAGATAGGTTTGAGGCCACTTGTGGGTCTTATAACGTGGATAAAGCGCTATACTGTACATATTTATCCAGATTACTTACAGGAGATGCATTAGCAGTTTATCATACCACCAGCATTGGTGAGAAAAAACGACTACAATGCTCTTAGAGCAGCACTTCTGCAAAAATTCCAAATGACAGAAAACGAATATCGTTTGAGATTTCACACATTACTACCTCAATCTGCCAGAAATTTTAGTGATTTTCTGTCACAGATACGACTAACATTAGAAAGATGGATCGAATTATCCAAAATTGAAAAGTCGTATGAAGGTCTCTTTGATTTACTGATGCGCGATAAGGTACTTTCGTCGGTAAATCCTACATTTCTCGCATTTTTACACGAACGGAAACCTTTATCAATGAAAAACTTAGAAGAACATGCAAAAAACTTCTGCACTGCTCACCCAACCATGGATCTGAGTAATGCGCAGATTAAGAGTGAATTGCCTGTTGCTTTTGCAGCACAACAAAACAATTTTTCACGCAATCGTTCTTTTAGTGCTGATAGGTATGTCAATAAGGGAAATAATCATAATTTCAACAATGATAACTTTTACAAAGGGAAGCAATTTCAACAATCTGCTCCATTTAATGTTTCTTGGAACCAAACTCACAGATCGCGAGATTTTGGTAACAATTATTTTAAAAATAATCAAGGACATTATAATAAACAAAACTGGAGATCAAGATCTCAGGGTCCGCAAAACAGACAATTTTTTGGAAATAAACCATTTAACCAACATCATAACGATCATTCTACAAATTATCGGACTAATCCAAATTTTAACTCTAGCAGAAACGACAATTATGGCAATTTTAATGACAAAAATCACAATCGATCGCGCCGACGAGATAGATCGTCGAATAATACAGGTAGACATTCTAATGTTGCTTTTAATGATACACAGGCTAACATTGAACAGGGTAAAGTAGCTGAAACTCACAATGCTATGTCTTGTTCTCTAGATTGTTCCCAGGTGAAAGACTGTCCAGAATGCTCGACTCTTTTCCAGCCTAAGGCGATCACGACGCTGCGTTGCGGACATACCTTGCCTAGCCTGCCTGCAGTCTGTACAGCCACTGCTGCGTCAGTACACCAGGGACAGGGCTCTCTTAAGTTTCACAAGGGATTTGTCAATAATATTTCATGCTCTCTCCTATTTGACTCAGGTTGTACAACAATCGGTGTCCGGACTTCGCTGATCAACCCAAGTTGTGCCACGGGCCGGGTTGTCAAATGTGTAACATTTGGTGGCACAATTGAAACATTTCCCACTGCTATTATTGATCTTCATACTCCTTTCTTTACAGGAAAGATCCAAGCATGTCTTCTGCCTAACCCAATTTGTGATGTTATACTTGGTCGCATACATGGTATTAAAGAGTGTACACCACAGCAAATAGCTGAATGGGAAAAGCGACATATTCAAACTGCAAATGCAGTAGTGACTAGAGCGCAAGCTACTAATATGTCGCATGATACACCTATTGAACCTACAGTTCATGCCACTTGTGATGATGATGCTCCTATTTCACGGGAGTTGTTTGCAACATTGCAAAAGAATGATAATTCATTAAAAAAATTCTTTCAGTATGTGAACAAAAAGAATACAAGCAACAAACTTGCAAAATCTAGACATGACTTTATACTTAAAAATGGGATTTTGGTTAGAGTAATACGGGAAAAGGATTTATCCTTATGTTCTCAGATTCTTGTCCCATCCTGTATGAGATCTCGTATATTACGACATGCTCATGACTCGCAATGTGCGGGCCATATGGGTTTTTCGCGTACCAAATCCAGAGTGCTTTCGGCATTCTACTGGCCAGGCGTCCATAGAGATGTTACTCTCTATTGTCGGTCCTGTTTGATATGTCAAGAAGTTAAGGTACGGGGTCCATTTCATGCGGCTCCTATTCAAGCTGCGGACATCCCGATTAGACCATTTGATAAAATGGCCATTGACATTATTGGTCCAATGCTTCCATCTGCTAGAGGGCATACGCATATTCTTACGTGCATTGATATGTGCACTCGTTGGCCTGAGGCCATCCCTCTCAAGAACACTTCATCTGCCAGTGTAGCAGAGGCATTGATGTTAATCTTCTCACGCATTGGTTTTCCACGGAAAATCTTGTCGGATCATGGGGTTCAGTTCATTTCTGAATCCATGTCTCAAGTTATGAAGACATTAGGTATAGACAGATCTCTTAGTTCTATTTATCATCCGATGTCAAATGGGTTAATTGAGCGTCTCAATAGGACACTCAAGCAGTTGTTGGGTAAGATGACTCAAGACCATCCCCAAGACTGGGATCGGGTCCTACCCGCTTCTCTCTTTGCGTATCGCGAGGTACAAAATCAAGCAACGGGGTTTTCTCCGTTCCAGCTTGTTTTTGGCATGCAACCACGCGGTCCGATGTCGTTAATCCACGACTTATTGGTGGATGAGAATATTGAAGAGGAAACTCAATCCTCTTATGAGTATGTGATCTCTCTTAGAAAGAAAATCATAGATGCTTGTAGACTAGCTACTGCATCATCCGAACATGCCAAAGAAAAAGCTCGTCTATCTGCAAACAAATATAGACGTCTTCGCCAGCTCATACCTGGTGATGAAGCTTTTGTATTACTCCCTGCGCATAACAATCGTCTTTTAATTACCTGGAGAGGTCCTTTCAGGATCATCTCAAGAATATCCGATGTCGACTACATCGTTGATGTTAATGGCAAACATAAAACCTTCCACATTAACATGTTGAAGGAGTATTACTCACGTCCTGATTATCTACAATCGGTGTTCCAAGCAACTGACGATCCTACACCACCTATTCAACACTATTCTAGTTTGTCAGTCATCCAAGAAGAGGAATCTTCTTTCGATGATGTACAACTACCAATACCAGTTGTACCACTCCATTCCACTGAGAAATGGAATGATGTTACTATCTCATCTACTCTTACTGATGATCAACGTCAGCAAGTCTCTAATATTCTACACACGTATGAGGATGTCCTCACTGACATCCCAGGTCATACGTCAGTCATCCAACATGACATTATTCTGACTGACGATACACCGATTCGAGTTCGCCCATATCCTATTCCTTTACACTTTCGTGATAAGGTTGATAAGGAATTGGATGATATGCTCCAATTAAATATAATTGAACCATCTTCATCACCATATTCTTCTTCTATGGTAATCATTAGGAAGAAAGACAACAATATACGTCTTTGCGTAGATTACAGGAAGTTAAACAAAGTTACAAAATTTGATGCGGAACCATTACCTCTTTTAGATGACTTATTGGAGAGATTATCTCATGCTACATTCTTTTCGAAATTTGACCTTTCAAAGGGTTATTGGCAAGTGCCACTCACTACGAAAGCAAAGCCATTCACCGCTTTCTCGACACCACGGGGTCTTTTTCAATGGAATTTTATGCCTTTCGGGTTAATGAATGCGCCAGCTACCTTTGTACGCATGATGCGCCGCATATTGTCTCATCGTCCCGATGTCATTACTTATATAGATGACATCTGTCTTTTTAGTGACTCTTGGGATGAACATATTCAGGGTTTAAAATCTTTACTTTCTACCTTACAGGATTATAACTTAACAGCGAAACCTTCAAAGGCTTTTGTCGGTTTTCATGACATCTCATTTCTTGGTCACCGTATAGGTCGCGGTTTAATGTATACAGAAGACAGTAACGTCTCTAAAATTTTAAACATCTCAGCACCTAAGACAAAAAAACAAGTGAGGTCACTCTTAGGACTAATACAGTTCTATTCTAAATTCATCCCTCATTTGTCTACTATAACTGCACCTCTTTCGTCTTTACTGAAGAAGGGCACACCTAATGTAATAAAGTGGTCGCAGGATCACCAAACGGCGTTAGACTATATAAAACAAATTTTTTCAAATAAGCCTTTTTTAAAGTTGCCTAACAAAGATCTCACCTTTGTTCTTCGCAGTGATGCTTCTTCCTACGCTATTGCGGCAGTTTTGATGCAGGAATACGGAGGCACCTTATTTCCTGTTATGTACGTATCCAGAAAGCTTACAACGAGCGAGATAAATTACTCCGTTCTAGACAAAGAGCTCCTTGCTCTTGTCTGGGCAATCACAAAACTGGATCGTTATCTCCTCGGATCACACTTTGTGGTGGAGTCTGACCAGAAAGCTCTTACCGCATTGAATACAGGGAACGTTAAGTCATCAAAGTCAGCGCGTTACGCTATAGCTCTTCAACCGTTCCATTTTGAGATACGAGCTATTCCTGGAGTGCAGAATGTATTTGCAGACTGTCTTTCAAGATGCCCTAGTGAACTTGGTGAAACTAAACCACTTTTAGATGGAGAAACGTCCTCACCGAAACATGAATAACTTTGTACAGTGTCATTAATTGTACATCTGTGAAGACTATGTATAGTTTTGCAGTATTCGTATAAATATAACTTTCAGAACATACTTACATATGGATTATAACATTATTTCTTGTGAAGTAACGTTTTATTAGAACGGGAACAGTGATATTAAAGTAACATTTTTTTTTGTAGTATGGAAACATTGGTAAAAACGACAAACAGACATTCATTATTGTTATGGAACATATTACACTACATATCGTGTTCGTAAACTTATTTCGTGCATGGAACATTGGGAACATATTCTTGTCGATTCTAAATAGTTCTAAAAAAATATTCACAATGACTGAAATTAGAATTACTTAGAATAAATTACTAGTTACTTATTTATGTGTAATTAAGTACTAGAATTAGATTAATTCAATTTAATCAATTTGATTGTTTATAAATCACACATCTACTAACGTTATTAGTGTCTCGCAATACGTGTAGTCACGTATCCCACTACATGATATTTCACTTTTAGATAACTAGTCAAACTTACTAGTGTTAGATATCAGTAAGTGCGTTGCTTCTTAAAGTGTTTAATTATGCATTGCTTCATTTTTGCATGTTGTATTTTAAAAAAATTTTCTGTTCTTTTGATTTTCTTATCATTGATTATCATCAGTGTTGCTGTTCATTTTCATTTTTGAAATCATATGTTTCAAATTTTGTTGAAAACTTAGTTGAATTTTATTATCATCTTTTTTGTTGATTCTTCATTTTCATTTTTTTCAACTTCTTTTTACTTCGAATATTACCACATCGTTCCAAAGTAGGTCGATGGTGGATGTGTGCTTTAATGCATACTATCATTTCGTTATATTGATTTATTTTAAATTTTCTCTTCTTAATATGATAATTTTATGCATGTCATAAATCTTGTTGTAGTTTTGACTCACCTCTCTCGAGTAATTAGTTAGAAAAAAATTAATGGGATTAATTTTTTTAAGGGGAGGTAATAAGGGAGCTGTTACGTACATTTATTACCTAAGGGGGTAGTCTTCGGTCCTGCCAAATGTACGCACCAGTCTTGAGATAGTTATATTATTTGTGCGTTCGATTGATTCACGCACTGACGTGCACAATGCTGTGTGAGTTGCTTTGGACGCACGTGTAACCTAGTTGGGTAGTTTGTGACGTCATGTTTTGAAGTGGAAACATGGAACTGGCTTGTGTCCATGATTGTAATTTTATATTGTGTATCCAATGGCATGTTGAAGGAAGCCATTTATTATTGTGATTTGTATTGGTCTTCAGGTCGAAGCCAATCGCAGTTATGTCACGTAAGTTATCGCCCACTTCTTATTTTAATGCTGCATAAAAAGGCCGCTCTACTACTAATCTAGCGGGAATTTTATCATTCCTAGAATGGATCTACAGAGTCGCTTGCCTTTAAGATTTGGATCGTAGACGGAGAATTCCTACGAGTAGAAGAAGTTATATTGTTTACCTTATGCACATGTTTTAAATGCCGTACATGCTTCAATGCCAAAGTCGTGGCATGGATGTAAAGAGAGGGGAGCCAACTGAAAGCCTTTAACTGATAGGATTATCATATATGACTTTGTGTGAAATTATATGATGTACAACGCTATGTAGGATGAACGTCTGGGAATTTTAACAAATGTAATATGGAAGATTTCATCCCAGAGTATGAATACGTTACCATGATAGACGTCCTTGAAAGAAGGTCAACGGTCGTGACTGAGAAGGATATTATACGGTAACAGTTTTGTAATCCTTAGTCTATGGACAGAGGTCTTTACTAGAAGAGAATCTTCAGGAACTTTAGCAGCAATAATTAATATGTTGTCGTGTGATCTTTGCGCCTGTGACGATGTCCGTCTTGTCCACTTCGTGTCCTGGTGAATAAAATCTATGTAAAGTTACCAACGACTTGTGTGCTGCCAATACTTGACCAGTTCACCCAATTCAAGATACTTGTTGGTTTTCGTTTGAAAAACATTGTTGACATTTATTCCGTTGTAACCATTCGCGTTTCAATTCATCACTATGAAAACGACACCAACAGGCACACATAGTTTTAAGAAAAAAAGTTTTATCTG
This sequence comes from Oreohelix idahoensis, assembly GCA_024509875.1. Lineage (NCBI taxonomy): Eukaryota > Metazoa > Mollusca > Gastropoda > Stylommatophora > Oreohelicidae > Oreohelix > Oreohelix idahoensis. The sequence goes on from JAMPIV010016865.1 coordinate 287,281, forward strand.
AAAGACAAATAATACAATTCTAATCAATTCTTCAAGACTTCAGTTTTCAAAAACACCTAAAATTTAGCACAACCGTTCTTCTAAGTGTCGAGTTCAATGCTTTTACCACCGCAGAGTTCTACGAATGGATCTTTAAAACTAATAAATAAAAAGGACAAATCTCTGACATGTCATTGACTGTAGTACCACAGCTATCCCTGACAATGACATTTGTGTCTGACATTTATCCAGACTCTGATGGAGACCTGGAGAAGTTCTTTCTTGGTTTAAATTCTAAGTGTCAAGTTCAATATTTTTACCACTACAGAGTTCTACGAATGGCTCTTTAAAACTAATAAATAAAAAGGACAAATCTCTGACATGTCATTGACTGTAGTACCACAGCTATCCCTGACAATGACATTTGTGTCTGACATTTATTCAGACTCTGATGGAGACCTGGAGAAGTTCTTTCTTGGTTTAAATTCTAAGTGTTGAGTTCAATATTTTTACCACTACAGAGTTCTACGAATGGCTCTTCAAAACTAATAAAACAGGACAAATCTCAGACATGTCATTGACTGTAGTACCACAGCTGTCCCTGACAATGACATTTGATTCACCATTATCATTCTGATAAGTAATATCTACTTGGGACGTTGATGATTAACAATCAACATTTTTCTGTCTATTGAATTCCAACATTCATAATTTAATCCTGACAGTTTTCTTATATAATCACACTATGTTCTCTACAACCTTCTCTCATTCCTCCCTTCCACAAAAATATTAATTTTATTGAACAGACCTGAAAACCAAAACTGTGTCTGTCGGAGCAGAATCAATAAAGTTCTGGTTACACAGATTACACATATTTTCTCTTGGCACAAACCCTCTCATGGCTGTGTGAGTGAGGCTGCGCAGATGGACATGAAGGTCATGGTAAAGCAGGTTCTTACAGGTCTCCATCAGAGTCTGGATAAATGTCAGACACAAACATAAAATCAGTTAAAAGGTCATATACACTAAGTATTGCCTGCATGCACCCAAATATTTCATACAATTTCAGGTCTTCCAATACTATCATCATTTTCATTTGTGATCCTTATGGAGTATAGAGCCACCACTATAGCTGGTCCCCTTGCAGGTAGCCTGCACCAAGCAGTCACATCCTCATGCAGTGGTTGTTTTTGTGGCCATATTTTTGCATGATGAGGTTGTGAACCCCATGCCAAACCTCATATTAGTCACCACATACAATATGTCTGATCATGCAGTAATCCTTTTCTTTCAGAGACCCCCCCGAACTACACAGGGCTCTTCCAATATGACAGTGCTTATAGCGCTGATAAGTAATCAAGTCTCACATGCTCTCAAAATGAAACAAACTACAAAAATGTATGACATTAAGTAAGAACTAGGTCTAGAGCATGAAATGGTTTACATCATTAAAGAAACTACTGTATGTATACAACAACAAAAAAAGAACACAAACTTTGGTGACCTCTGACCTCTTCATAATTATAATTCTCCAACATCCCAATAATAAGCTCTTTGACTTCGCCAAACTTTCCTGTGTTATATGCTGGATCCTATATGGGAAAAAATACAATGAACGAGATTTTAAAAATCTAGTATACAGGGTCATATACTACTTAAAGATTTATATTTAAACAAAAGCAATTATTAAATGAAAAGCATGCTGTCATTTCCAGTGAAAAAACTGCCAGAATACATAAACCTATCAATTAGAATTCAACAGTCAAATGGAGAAAAAAGAAGAAATTCACAAACATAAGTCTCTTTTCCCATGTTCAGTCCATTTCTGTAGTTGCTGTCTATCCTCATCTTGGTTTAAATAAAAACAGAGAAAAAGCCTGAACAGTCAAGAAACACACATCAGATAGCAGATACATAACCGACACCTCTGTTGCATTCACTGTATCAGATATTGAGATGTAGTAATAAACACAGACCTAGGAAAAGACCAGATAAAAAACAATACAGCTGAAGATAAAAAAGAGACAGTGAAGACAGAACTATTGCATTACCCTTCACCCTGGGGGCATAGGCCAATGAGCCCATGCCAAGCTCTTCTGTCTCGTAAATAAATAAACAAACAACCGCTGCAACTCTGTCTTCCAGGCTAGTTGAAGGCACTCCGTTACTAAGGATAACTTATGCAGCACAGAGAAAGGATACCCGTTTACATGCCCATAGAGGCATATTGGGAATATGGTGTTAGGCCCATATTTTCTCGACCATCGGCACACTAGGGGTGATGTGGTCAGTATCACGCCGGCTGCCTTAACCTTCCCAGAGTTGCTCTGGTACCCAATTGGGGCTGGGTCGACCCAGGAGCCGTTTGTGGCCTAAAAAGAAATCCCACTTCAACTGAGGATCGAACCATGGACCACTGAGCTAGGAAGCCAGTGCACTAACCACAATGCTACTGCGGCTCCCCAGAGAAAGCTGAAAGGAATTTGGACAGCTGACTCTACTCCTTTCACCTAGAAAAACCTTCAGATTCATAGTCATCACCACTCTTCAGCTGTCCTTGGAGCATGGACTTTCAGCTAATTCATACCAATTCATCCTGTCTTGTGCCATCTATTGAAGTTCTTTCCATATTTTCTATGCTCTTTTATGTATGACTCTCATTCCCTTTTCCTTGTGTTTTTCGGTCTTTAGGGGATTCTAGAACAAGGACTGCCATGTAATGCCATCAGTTGGTTTCAGCTTTCAGTGTGTGTCCTACCAGACGCCAGCGTTCAGTATGTCCCCTACCAGACGCCAGCGTTCAGTGTGTGTCCTACCAGACGCCAGCGTTCAGTGTGTGTCCTACCAGATGCCAGCGTTCAGTGTGTGTCCTACCAGACGCCAGCATTCAGTGTGTGTCCTACCAGACACCAGCGTCTTGAAAGAAATCAAGTTGATTTCAAAAATAAGAATTTTCAACTCAAAATATCAAAGCAGTCATATTGTATGGCTCTGAAACATTGAGAACAACTAAACTATCAACAAAGAAGTAACAGAGAGGCACTTGTGCAGAATAGAAGGATTGAAATGGAACTGCAGAATCACCAACATGGAACTGATGCATAAATGCCAAGTAGTATGGGTTAACCGTATTCTGTATAGGTTTTTCTTGTTTTCAGATTTGTATGGCTATACATTCTTTCTGTACAGGTTTTCACCTAATTAACAATCCTTTACAATTTGATTCGGCCAAAAACGCCAGTGCGCAAAGTCTACTTTCCAAATTCAGAGTGGAAACACTGTTTAGCAAGACCTGGGTTATAAATAGATTTCTGGTACGCGTGAAGCTTTCGTTTTCTGAAATTGTTAAAGGGTCTAAACACTTGACCAACAAGGGGAACCCTTATGATGGTCAGACTGCTTCCTGTTATAACATTCCATATTGAGTTTCCTATTATGTTCAACGTGAATAATTGTACCAAATGTACAAAGAAGGAAAACGCAGTAAACAATAACTTACGCGAAATCCTGGGTGATAAACAGCTGGTTTCTCAAAGAACAAAATGGTCGTTGTATGGTTTTTTTCTTTGTATGGTGCTTTTTTTAATTTTTTTAAATTTTGGCACAAGTTTTTCAGATTTTTGTTCAGGTTTTCGGATGTTTTGTGCAGGTTTTTTATCTCTGGGGGTTAGCATATCAGTCATACAAGAGCTAAATAGATGACGTTGGCAAGACATACATTAACTTTTAGAATCCGGCAAGCCCCGTGAAGTGGCGCGGGTTTAGTACCAATTTTACGGCTCGCCCCATGAAGTGGCGCGCAACGGTAACGATAGCTAAACTAGCGCGTAAAAACGCGGTTTTAGCTCCCGTATAGTAAGAGTTAAGGCAACCAACTGACAGCATTACAAGGCGATCTTTGTTCTGAAATCCCTAGTGGAAACAAAATAGAAGGAGACCTATCAAAAAACACATGGTGGAGAAAATAGAACACAGACTTAAAAAGGCTAAAGAAGACCTGAAAAAAGTTGAACAATCAGCACAAGACAGAAGAACAAATAAGGAAGACCAGAGTTGAATTACCAGCTTTGGATGGCTTGTTTATGTTTCTGAATGAAGTTTCTCTGGCTTATGCTTTTACAATATGGGACAGCCGACCTCATGTTCAACCCTCCTTTGCTATCTTTCATGACGTACATGGTATGGTAAATTGTTATTATTCTTTGCTCTTCAAGGATGAGAAGAAGATGCTGGAGATGGATAAGACACACATTGAGGAAACCTGTTGTTACCAGGCAGTCCTTGTTCTGGAATCCCCAGGATAATAGAGGTAGATGGAGATCAAGGAACACATGGAGATGAGAGCTGGAGAAAGATATGAAGAAGACATGGAGAGACCTTACGGACAATAAAGGAAATTCTAAAGAGGACAGACCAAAACAGAAATCAGTAGAAAGCAAAAACTGCTGACCTATGCTCAAAAGGCAACATACAGACAGAGCTCTAAAGGAATGATGAAGACAATAAAGATGTAGGGGCAGAAGAGGTGGATATAAAAGAACTTGACAGATGCTCTGAAAAACAAACAAAAGTAATAGATAAACTACATGCTATTAATAAAGATTCGGAAAATTTGACACGTGGAAGGGGGAAATAAGTAGAAAATAATGGTTCCACAAATCAGAGTTATCTATCACATTTTGTGTACATTTTCATCTTGAGAATGCTCTGTGTAGTTCCCTGGGGTGTCCATGGTGACAATGAAAGGATAAGCCTACTGCTCCGTCAGGCATGTCACAATGGGAGACTAAACTGAGGTTGTGATGGTGTGGCAACCTCATTATGTAAAAACAAACTGCGACATAAACAACTGCCGCTAAAGTGTGTTTTGGAGTAGGCTTCCTCAAAGAGGTTATCAGCAGTGTTGTTCTCATGCTCCCCAAGCAGTGAACAAAGTGATCATGATGATGATGATGACATCTTGAGAATTTGAAATGAACGCTCTGGGACTGGCTTAGTTTGCTTAATTTAATAATTATGTTCTGACATTTAGGAAACTCTGTTTCTAGCCATGAAAACTGTCCTGCAAAGACTCTGACAACAAATTAAGTAACGCATGACTAAGACATATCTGATGTTCCATTTGTTGAGGAGCACTTACCTGCATAATTTTTTGCAATATGGCTGGAGGTGATATGTATCCCATCATGCTGTTTAAGACATGATGGGTCATCTCTTTGAAGCCTATGAAATATAAGAATGTGTCAACTGTATCATACACAAATAATCAGATACACAAATAGCACAATATTTTCTAGTTATTTAGACACTTGTGAGACATCTAAATTGGGTGGTCTAACTAATGACTAATGCTAGATACTTGTGAGACATCTAAATTGGGTGGTCTAACTAATGACTCTAATGCTAGACACTTGTGAGACATCTAAATTAGGTAGTCCAACTAATGACTCTAATGCTAGACACCTAAAATGGGTGGTCTAACTAATGGCTCTAATGCTAGACACTTGTGTAAATTGAGTGATCTAGCTAATGATTCTAATGCTAAACACTTGTGAGACATCTAAACTGTGTGGTCCAACTAATGGCTCTAATGCTAGACACTTGTGAGACATCTGAATTGGGTGGTCTAGCTAATTATTCTATTGCTAGACACTTGTGAGACATCTAAATTGGGTGGTCTAACTAATGGCTCTAATGCTAGACACTTTTGAGACATCTAAATTGGGTGGTCTAACTAATGGCTCTAATGCTAGACATTTGTGAGACATCTAAATTGGGTGGTCTAACTAATGACTCTAATCCTAGACACTTATGAGACACCTAAATTGGGTGGTCTAACTTATGCTCTAATGCTAGACACTTGTGAGATATCTAAATTGGGCGGTCTAGCTAATGATTCTAATGCTAGACACTTGTGAGACATCTGTATTCAGTGGTCTAACTAATGGCTCTAATGCTAGACACTTGTAAGACATCTAAATTGGGCGGTCTAGCTAATGATTCTAATACCTTCAGACATTAACAACAACTTTTATTCCATTCAACTAATGACCCTAATGCCTTCAGACATTAACTACAACTTTTATTCCATTCAACTAATGACCCTAATGCCTTCAGACATTAACTACAACTTTTATTCTATTCTCACATTAACTGTAAACTTTACAGTTTAAAAACTTCACAATAATTTATGTACTGCATAATCCAGTGTATTTCTCAAAAGACAAACAAAAAATAATACTACTGCACCCTTAGGTATGTCATACATGTAGACTAATATGAGCTTGTGAATAGGGCTGGTAACATCATCATGTGAAACAATAGACTAATATGAGCTTGTGAATAGGGCTAGTAACATCATCATGTGAAACAATAGACTAATATGAGGTTGTGAATAGGGCTGGTAACATCATCATGTGAAACAATAGACTAATATGAGGTTGTGAATAGGGCTGGTAACATCATCATGTGAAACAATAGACTAATATGAGGTTGTGAATAGGGCTGGTAACATCATCATGTGAAACAATAGACTAATATGAGGTTGTGAATAGGGCTGGTAACATCATCATGTGAAACAATAGACTAATATGAGGTTGTGAATAGGGCTGGTAACATCATCATGTGAAAAAATAGACTAATATGAGGTTGTGAATAGGGCTGGTAACATCATCATGTGAAACAAACAGCCATAGAAACCACCATTGCAAGAGCATGTGAATGTATGGTGCAGGCTTCCTCAAAGGGGGCCAGCTATAGTGGGTGCTTCATGCTCCGAATGGAACACAAAGGAAAAAGATGATGATAATGATGTAGTATATAAAGAGAACTGTAAGGCCTTCAGGACTCACATATAACACACTTACTATCTAAGATATCTTTCTCTACTGTATTCTTGAGCTTTCTTTGAGGGGACACAACAGCTTCCAAGAGAGGGAACCAAAGAGCCTGAAAAACATAAATATCACATAAGAACGAAAAACAAAAAACAAATTTAACTATTTTTCATATAGGATTACTAAGAAATTAAATATTGAACTGAAAATAATTTTAAACTGACAACCAGATTTTCTGTTGATAAAATACTATATCATTGGACTGATGTTCATTGGATAACAAAATACCATATCAGTTGACTGGTGTTCAAGTGATAACAAAGTACTATCTCATTTGACTGGTGTTCTACTGGTAACAAAATACCAAATCAGTTGACTAATGTTCAACCATAAAACCATAATTACAGATGCTGTTTTAGATAATCATCTGATTATCCCCAAAACTCGTTTTACAGTCTTCAGATGCGGTATTTTAACCAATAGATATTTCTCTTAAAGCTGTTTTTACAATCATCAATTTAACGTGTTGCTGTTTTCCCAAGCATTATATGATCCTTAAAAAGCTGTTCTTGCAACAAAATGAGCATCTATTTATGATACCAGGCCATCATTAAAGTGCTGTTTCTTTCTGTCAGCAATTTATTCTTAATATTGACTGTGGAACAACTGTAATGGACAACAGAAAGTTTACATGAAATTACCATAATAATAATAGCCCCTTCAGTCATAACTGACTATGGGAATGCGCCCCTGAGGTGACAGCCCTCAGCTGCTTATTTTCCTGGTGCTCCTTTCGACGTTTTCTCCTCACCTCTGCTTCCTGTGTGAGCCTCTCTTCGCCCAATCTGAGGTGGCGCCGTAAATAGCATCGCCACTTAGTGCGATCGGCAGCTTCATCCTCCCATGTTGCTGGATCCATGTCCAGTGCCCTCATATCCCTCTTGCACACATCTTTGAACCTCAGCTGTGGTCGCCCAACTGTTCTCTTGCCATCTGCTAATTGTCCGTAGAAGATATCTTTTGGGATGCGACCATCTTCCATGCGGCGAACATGGCCAAGCCAGCGAAGTCTGCGCTGTCTAAGAAGCGTATACATACTTTGAAGGCCAGCACGTGACAACACCTCGACATTTGTCACTTTATCTTTCCAAGAGATGCTGAGGATGCGGCGTAGACACCGCAAATGGAAGGTATTGAGCCTTCTTTCTTGCTTAGCATAGGTCGTCCAGGTCTCGCTGCCATATAGGAGTGTGCTGGTGACGCAGGCATTATATACCGCAGCTTTGGTCTTCATTGTGAGTTTAGAGTTTCCCCAAACACGCGATGTGAGGCGGGCAAAGGTAGCTGCAGCTTTGCCAATGCGGCTGTCGATTTCTGTATCCAGTGAGAGTTTGTCATTGATGGTAGACCCTAGGTATGTGAAGTGGTGCACCACTGCCAATTCATAGTTATCGATGGTGATAACTGGTGCAGCACCCACATCCTGACTCAGCACATTCGTTTTCTTTAGACTTATTGTGAGGCCAAAGTCCTTGCATGCTTTAGTGAAGCGATTCATCAAGCTCTGAAGCTCCTGTTGGCTTTGAGTGACGACTGCAGCATCATCAGCGAACAACAAGTCTCTTATAGTGACCCTTTTTATTTTTGTTTTTGCCTTCAGCCTTGAAAGATTAAACAGACGGCCATCTGACCTAGTGTGAAGGCATATTCCTTCAGTTGCATCTCTGAATGCATGTTTCAAGAGTAAGGCAAAGAAGATTCCAAAGAGGGTCAAAGCCAGAACACAGCCTTGTTTAACGCCACTTCGTATATCAAAGGGCTGTGACGTGCTTCCAGCATATTGGACTGTTCCCTTCATGCCGTCATGGAATGACTTTATCATTTCCAGCATTTTAGAAGGGCAGCCTATTTTCAGGAGGATTTTAAAGAGTCCATCCCTATTAACCAGGTCGAATGCTTTTGTGAGGTCTATAAAGGCGATATATAATGGTCTTTTCTGCTCTCTTGATTTTTCCTGAAGCTGGCGGAGAGAGAAGATCATGTCTGTTGTTGATCTGCCAGCTCGGAATCCACACTGTGACTCTGGATATATGCGCTCAGCTAACTTGTGTAGTCGCATTAAGATGACTTTGGCAAAAAAACCTTACCAACAATACTAAGAAGAGAGATGCCTCTGTAGTTATTGCAATCACTTCTGTCTCCTTTATTTTTATACAGTGTTACAATCTTGGCATCTCGCATGTCTTGAGGAATAGTTGTCTCTTCCCAGCACTGGCACAGCATCCTATGCAGGGGATGTAATAGCGTGCTCTTACAGCATTTGATTAAATCAGGAGGAATCCCATCACTGCCTGGTGCTTTGCCAGAGGCCAAGCTATCAATGGCCTTGCTGAGTTCCTCTAATGTTGGTTCGGCATCCAGCTCCTCCATAGTTGGCAGACTGTTGACACCATCAAGGGCTGCAGGCGTAACGGTACTGTCTCTAGCGTAAAGCTCAGAGTAGTGCTCGACCCACCTCTCCATCTGCTTACCCTTATCGGTTAGCTTCTCTCCGCTGATGGTTTTTAGCGGTGCCGTCTTACTTTTATGGGGGCCAAGTGCTTTCTTTATACCGTCATACATTTGTCTAATGTTGCCTGTTTGCGCTGCGATCTGGATGCTCTCACGCTCTCACTGAGCTGGAGCCAGTAGTCATTTGCACAGCGTCGAGCAGTTTGTTGAACTTTGCTTCTCGTAGCCCTCAGGATCTGTAGGGTTCTGGCACTCGGTGAACGTTTGTATTCATTCATAGCACTACGCTTAGCTTCAATGACAGGTGCCATCACATCTGATGAAGCATCAAACCAGTCATTTGACTTTGCTGTTTTCTTACCAAAGGTGGCAAGTGCAGTACTTTGAATGGTGTTCCATAGATGCTCCCAGTTCTCTGTAATAGTATCACCATGCTGAGGGCTACTGAGCACTTTCTCGAAGGTCGCAGTGAATTGAGCGATCATGAAAGGGTCTGACATCTTGCTGGTATCAATGCGTGGTTTCCCTTCATGTCTGACACGATAGAGTTTTCTTGGTTGTGCTCTGATTTTGCAGCAAACCAAGGAGTGATCTGTATCACAGTCTGCACTATGGTACGAGCGCGTGGAGAGCACAGACCTGAGGAGTGGCCTTCTGACGAGAATCAGGTCAAGTTGGTGCCAGTGCTTGGATCGTGGGTGTCTCCATGACACCTTATGCTGGGGTTTTGTCTGAAAGTAGGTGTTGGTCACGCAGAGGTCATGGTGGACGCACAACTCTAAGCCGTTGTCCATTTTCATTCATCTTGCCAATACCAAACCTGCCCAGACATGAAGGCCATGAAACATTATCGGCACCCACTCTAGCGTTAAAGTCACCAAGGAGAACAAGCTGTTCTTGCCTAGGTATGCTTTTGATAATTGCTGTTAGATTCTCGTAGAACTCATCTTTAGCTTCTGAGGCAGAGTACAGAGTAGGAGCATACACACTGACAAGGGTGATGGGATCTGTGCTAGTTTGCAGGCGGAGCGTTAACAGGCGTTCTGATCCATTCTCGCCTGGTTCAACCATTTTAGTTAGCGATTTTTTTACCGCAAAACCTACTCCGTGTTCTCTAGCTTTATTAAGATCTTTCCCTTGCCAATAAAATGTGTAGTCCTTCTCGCTCACCGTTCCAGAGCCCGCCAGGCGCGTTTCCTGAAGTGCAGCTATATCCACCTGAAGTCGTTTAAGCTCATCATTAATTATGGCTGTCTTCCTTACATCATTTACATCCTGTAGGTTTTCGGATAGTCCAGTCAACATAGTCCGGACGTTCCAGCATCCCAATCTGAGAGTTTGCTTATTTCTATTTTTTCGATAATTGCTTGGTGCAAAATTTTCTGTCCACAGTTCGGGTTTGACCCTAATCCCCATGCACCCAATGGGGAAAGCAGACAGTGGCGGACAACACCTTATTGACTGGGGGCTGCCCAGCTTGAAGCGGGCGGTAGCTGTCCAGTGAGATCCTAGAACCTCTCCCACTGTCGGAAGTAGCCCCTGGCGCAATGCCCTATGCCAATTGGGCAAAATGCTTATAACCGGTAACTGCTACTTCCCGTGTTTTGCCGACACCTATAGGGTGAAGCTGGAGTGACCTCTCCAGGGCGCGAGCTTGGGCACAGTTATATGGAGATCATGCTGTTGCTCATGCAGCATGTTTCCCTTCTTCATGCAGCCAGCAGGTTCAAAGGAACAGCAGTAGCCAATACAGTTTGGTACCAGCCATGTCACAGGAGTAGCCAGAATTATATCGAATCAACATTAGACTTCCTTAGGGACTCCGACTCCGGATTTATCCTCAGGGTTTACTCCCGAAGCCAATTCCATAAATGGATATTCCCGCAAGGCAGCGGTGGTTTGAATTCAGAGTTCCTTCTCTTAGATAAGCTACCAACCAAGGATCACGAGCCCTATCTGCCCGAAGCTGCTGGTTTTAAGGCGCCAGTCGCTCGCCTTTGCCCCTTCTCCCGTCAGTGGAAACAGTTCCGCCGGGCTCAAATTGAGCCACACGTGAAGGCCGGGAGCTGGACTTGGTTGTCAGAGGCTGTTTGAGGCGCGTGCCATAGAAGTATTTTATCTGCAGTGAGAGCTTATCCTCACTACAACTCCCGGCAATAACAACCTTTATTAAATTAAATTACTAGCTTCAATAGTGTCTTTGGCTGGCAAAACCGATATAACCACAATCTGAGAGCTAAGATTTGATTATCAGATTATTTCCATTTCCAAATACTCTTTACAGAATTTCCTATACTTAAATACAGCATTTTCACAGATTAAAGTGTTTTATCATCACACTTTTCTTGAAACCTTCAAATAAATATTACTGGGGGAGGACAGTACTTTAAAACTACCAGATAATCTGTTACCTTTGTTTGGGGTATTGTAATCACTTTTATTTATTATTATTTTTCATAGTAAATAACTACAATATCTTGATTTTGTAGGTCTATTACACCAATAGCAAGACAAGCAGGAAAAAACAAACAGACTAACAGCAGAAGCAGAAATGATATAGCTAAGCAGACATGTAAACAAAACACAAAGGTCATGAGACTAAGTAACAGGCCAACAGATTAGTGAAGAAATGAACAGCAAGTAACTGTTGAGGATTGTTTCATGATTACAGACATTTGGATTTGACGTCGATCCGAATGGCTGTATCATGGAACACCTCAATCGAATAGAGATATATCTCCGCGACCGATGTCGATGATTGTTGCATGTGTGCATGCATTTGAGTTTTGATCACACTCGGATTGCTGCACCATGGAACATCGCAATTGAATATATATTAACGACGTAGTATGCATATCACTATGCATGACGCGTATGTCTTTGTAACGTCATTCGACTTGTGGGTTTTGACCCGAACGGCAGTGTGTTTCAGAAGTGTGGCCATTGCCACTGATATTGTGTGGTATAACCACTTTTTAATTGTGTGGCTGGGAAGCCAATTGAGCAGTGTATTTCTTGAGTCAAACGTAAGTCGTCGTATGAATAACGCAGTTTGCATAATTATGGCAGATTAGCCTGGCGTGGTATGCCAAAGGAACATTACGGTACTAGCAATAGTGTAAGACTAGTATAGATAGATATTGTATAGCTAGCGGCAAGCGTAAGCCTAGTGTAACGGATATTAGACGACTAGCAGTAGACGTAAGCCTAGCATAATAAGTGTATTGCAGAACTAGCAGGATAGTTAAGTCTAGTGCAAAAGGCTATTGTATAAACTAGCGACGGGAGTAAGTCTAGTTAGCCTCTGAATTTATGCCAAAGGACATTGGCCGTTAAAAGGAACTGACCTTGAACCAGAACTCTAGATAGAGATTGTGAACATGTGTTTTTTAAATAATGAGAACTCTTACAGATCGTACATGAATGTGATGTGACTTTTGTTCCCATGTAGTTGGTGTCTGCTCATGGTATGAAATTACTAATTAAATATTTTGAGTCGTCAAAAATCACGGTCTTATCAACTGTCGTATTCGGAGTTGAGTTAAATGCTGTTAATATTCAACTGATCATGACCAGTGATGATTAATGTCTTAACACGCTGCATCTCACACTGCCAATATAATCAATAAGACAAGAGACTAATACAGGTCAGTCAAGGGTCGAATATTTAATATGAAACATGTTCAGCACATAATGTTAAAGCAGACATTATCGATACCAACGAACAGTATTACGGAATCCTACAAAAGTGATAAAACCCGCATATAAAGGGACTTTGACTCTATAAACTGAATACGCATATAATAATAACTTGGTCATCCTCATTAAATACCAAGAAAGTCATCAAAAGTGATAAGAACCCGAGGGACTTTGACTCTATAAACTGAATACGCATATAATAACTTGGTCATCCTCAAATACTAGAAGTCATCGAAGCACCCATAATATACTGGGGTCCCGAGCCCGTAACATACTGGTGTCAGAAAGTGTCTGGATTTCGTGAATACTGGATCCCCCCCCCCCCTTCAAGTATCGAAGAAAGCTAAATTGATGATGAACGTTTAAAGGCAAAATCATTCATTCAAGCCTAACTGGCAACTGAAATGCGCATGACAGAAAGTGACGTCACTATATCGATGCCGTCACCGCTAGCAGACAACTTTGCCTGAGAGAATCCGAATTTTCTTCCACCACAAGAGACTGATTCACGCAGATAGAACGGTAATCTTCCACTCGAGAACCTGAACCAGTGGAGAATGTATCTCTTCATCAAATTCATCTGAGGCTGCGACGCAGATCGATTGAAGAAACTACGTTCGAAGACCGAAGCAATACTTTCAAACGGTTGCCCTACTGTGAAGGTCAAGGTCTTCAATCAATGGACTACAGCTGTTGAAGACACGGTTCGGAACTAGGATTAGAATTACATGCACTCATGTATTTCTCAGAGGGACAGCTAAACAGATAAGTTCTTGATTTTACTTGGGCTCTAGAACATTATCATACTGTCCTCGCATTAGCTTTGGTCTACAGTTCATCGTCACTTTACTTACTTTTCTACTCATCATCTGTGTTCCCCATTCATGTTTATTCGTATATCCGTATATTCGTCGTGTTTAATATTGACTGGAATTTTCCCAGGAAAACTTCAGTGAATGTTAACTTCTATTAGATTTGCATGCTTATATTCGCTGACTGAGGATCTGACTGATTATATTTTTTCTTTTGAGTCAGGATATAAATGTTTCTTCAGTTCGCAATATAACCATATTTTGTGTACTTAGCAGTTTCGTCAAGTGAATTACGTCCTCTTTATTTACGTAACCTAATTTCAGTACTGTTGACAATTGTTTTCGTGTGTGATCTAAAACTTCTTTGTCTACACGTTCGTTTAAGACGACTTGTCTTGTTATATTTTTGTGATGTAAATTCTTTTCTTTCTTTTACTGATTACTGTTTATAAGTCTCCTTTATTTACTTTATAAGTGTAAATTGTTGTCGTATAACTGAAAAAATCATTTCATTGTAACTCATTTGATTGTTTTCACTGTCTTTGTCACATGTTCTCCGAACTTGTTTGTTATTGATTAATATATTCATGTACATATTATAGTGAGTTCTATAGTCCTGGTGTATATTATAGACTATTGAAGGTACTCAGAAACCTATTATCATGTCTACACTACAGGAATTCATTGATATTGGAAAAAGTTATGGAAAATCAGGAGCGGAACTACAAAGTTTTGCAGATACGAAATATGATGAATATTTATCGCGTCTGGAAAGAATGGAACAGCGCGAAATGACTAAACGAGCTGATGAGCTTAGGAGGTTTGAATTAACCCAAGAGAGGGAATTGAAGGAAAAAGAAATATCCATGAAATTGGAATTAGAACGATTGACTATAGCTCAACAAGAGAAAGACAGAGAGCAGAAAGATAAAGAATTAGCTCAACAAGAAAAAGACAGAGAGCAGAAAGATAAGGAAATAGCTCAACGTGATAAAGAATTAGCTCAACAAGAAAAAGACAGAGAATTTGAGAAGGAAAGAATGGCACAACGAGATAAAGAAATGGAATTAAGGAGAATGGAACTTATGCAACTGGATCAAGCCCATAAAAATGCCATGGAAATGGAAGCATTAAAACTTCATGCAGAAAAAGAAAAAGCTTTAGAATTAGCTAAAGTGCAGTCTGAACAGACTAAGACTGCGGCTGGTACAAATATTTTCTATCCTAAGCTAAAAAATGCCACATTTTGACCAAACTCGCGATTGTGTTGACTCTTTCATATCTAGATTCATCATCAAGGTCACAGCTCTGAACATACCCAAGGAAAGATGGAGCAGTCTTTTACTTGATTTTTTGACTGGTGACTCACTTAAATGTTTCATGAGTCTTGATGAAAAGAGCAGAAGCGATTTCGATGTCGTAAAAGAGGTATTACTAAGACGTTTCCAGTTAACTGAGTCTGGATTCAGAGATCGCTTTCATGCGGCTAAGCCAAGCAAGGATGCAGATTTTGGTGAATTCATTGCATCTATTAAACATTTCCTTAGCAGATGGATTGATCTATCTGGTATAAATAAAACATATGAAGGTGTTATAGATCTCATGCTGCGAGATAAAGTTTTATCCGCATGCAGCACTGAATTAGAAGCATTTTTACAAGAAAGACATCCTAATTCTATCGATGAGTATGAAAAACTCGGAAGACAGTATCAGACCGCACATCAGAATAAAGATCTTCATAGATCGACTATTCAAGATCCTATGCCTGTGTGCGCGGCACACCATGATCAGAGACCTCGATCGAAGAGCTTTGATGGACGTTGTCGTTCAGATTATTATCAATCCGACAGAGGTTTTTATAACTTCCGTCGTCATCGCTCTCCTTCGAATTCATATCGACGAGGTTATAGAGGATATTCACCTCATGATCATGGGTATCACAGAGGCAGGGATTATGATGGTTCACATCAGAAAGGATACTATAAACAGAGATCATCTTATGGTAGAGATGCCAGGAAGGATGACTCTACAGATTTTTATTATAGCAATAAAAAGTCAGTCAATAATAACAAAGGTAATGCCAGATCTCCGTCGAGAGACAAAAATAAACATAGACATGCGAATAATTGCAGTGTCAAAAAGGAGAAAGGTAATGATGATAATGATCATGCGAACGCATGTATGGTAATGAATGATACATGTTATGAGTGTCAGTCGAAAAACAGATTAAAGTCTACAATTACACTGGATTGTGGTCATTGTATGCCTACAATGTCGGCATGTGTAAATGTCGGTTATCTTACATTTCATCCCGGAATATTGGATGGTAAGGTAGTGAGAGTTTTGCGTGACACTGGATCCTCAACGATAGGCATAAAGCACTCGCTTATCGAGCCCTCTGCTTTTACAGGCAAATCAGTTAAGTGTGTCACATTTGGTGGGAATATAGAAACTTTCCCTGTGGCACGAGTATACATTGATACTCCTTTTTACACAGGCACTGTCTATGCCTGCGGCTTGAGAGCACCCATTACTGAAATTATAATAGGAAACATACCAGGAGTTAAAGATTGCACTCCTGAGGAGATTGCAATGTGGGTTGAATCTCACCCACAGGTGGCAAATGCTGTTGTAACGAGAGCACAACAGTTAGCTACGGACATGGCTACACCACCTCTTCCTATAATAGATACAATTATGTCTCAAGTTGGCACTGTTACACCTTCTGTTTTTCTGCAAAAACAGAAGGTGACCCAACTTTACAAGGATTGTTTAGCCGAGCAGAACAAAAAACGATTAAATACACAAGAGGGGCTAAACAATGGTTCAAGATAAAGAAATCAATACTCACTAGATATTATGATGATGGCAAAACAATTATACATCAAGTGATAGTTCCTAAAGAATACAGACCATTGGTCCTACAAACAGGTCATGACTCCCCTATGGCAGGGCATATGGGGATCAAAAGAACATTGTTTCGTGTTACGTCACAATTTTATTGGCCTGGGATTAATAAAGATACAAAGTTATACTGCAAATCATGTACAACATGCCAAGGTATAGCACGTAAGGGCAGGTTCCATACGGCACCCTTACAGATTACAGACGTGCCTGAGAGACCTTTCAAAAAGATTGCAGTAGATATAGTGGGTCCGTTATCAATTGTTTCAAATAATGGATTTCGTTATATTTTAACTTGCGTAGACCTTTGCACGCGTTGGCCAGAAGCCATACCGTTGAAAACCATCACAACTGCATCCGTATCTGATGCATTATTTTCGATATTTTGTCGAATCGGTTTTCCGGAGGATATATTGTCAGATCAAGGATCACAATTTACTTCCAACATCATGAGGGATCTATAATCCATGTTATCTGTTCACCACTCGTTTTGTAGTGCGTATAGGCCCCAATCAAACGGTGTGTGCGAGCGCTACAATAGCACTCTAAAACAGATGTTATCTAAGATAACTGAAGAATGCCCTCGTGAATGGGACAGGCTTCTGCCGGCGGCCCTGTTCGCTTTTCGTGAAGTGCCTCACGAAAGCACGGGATGGTCTCCGTTCGAATTGGTTTATGGTTCGAATCCTCGCGGACCAATGATGATACTCAAGGATTTGTTGATTGGAGCATCAATTGATACAGCCACTCGAAACAGCTACGAGTTAGTTATTGATCTCCGACAACGAATCATTGATGCGTGCACTTATGCATCCCAGAGTATAAAATCAGCCACTCAACGATCAAGATTATTACATAATCAAAAGAGAATATTAAGATCCTTCAAACCAGGGGAAAAAGTTTGGTTGTTGCTACCTCATAACGATAACAAATTACTGATATCATGGCAAGGTCCATTTGATGTTATCAAACAAGTCACAGATGTTGACTACTCGGTAAACGTTAGAGGTAAAATCAAAACCTTCCATGTCAACATGCTAAAAATTAGCAGTTGAAAGACCACAGGAATTAATTCCTGTCATTAACTCTATTGATGATTCTTCACATCATACTGCTTCTTTTGCAGTTGTTCATGAAGAAGATACCACTTCGTCTATCCCTTTACAATTCCAACTACCTTCTTTGCAATCATCGGAGTCTTGGAAAGACGTGACTATTTCTTCTTCACTATCTTCGTCACAACAAGATCAAGTTCGGGATATTCTTATTTCTTTCAATGATGTTCTCACCGACCTTCCAGGTCAGACATCGCTTATATCCCATGATATTACTCTTACTGATTATAAACCTATCAAACTTAGACCCTATCCTATATCTTTACACCACAAAGATAGGGTAGAGAAGGAGTTAAAAGAGATGATACGTTTAGGTGTGATATCTCCTTCGGAATCACCATATGCATTCCCAATGGTGATAGTTAAAAAGAAGGATGATTCTTTACGTATTTGTATTGATTTTAGGCGATTGAACAAAATTACAATCACAGACGGTGAGCCTATGCCTCTTTTAGATGATCTTTTGTCAGAATTATCTAATGCTACTTTCTTTAGCAAACTAGATCTCTCTAAAGGCTACTGGCAAATTCCTCTTGCCGAAAATGCCAAACCTTACACAGCTTTCACAACTCCATTTGGGCTCTACCAATGGAATTATATGTGTTTTGGGTTAGTGAATGCGCCAGCGACGTTTGTGCGCATGATGCGCCGCCTTCTTGGCGATCGTAAAGATGTCATCACGTACATCGATGACATCTGCCTATTTCATGACTCGTGGGAAGACCATATTGATGGTTTAACTTCCCTTCTACTTACGTTACGTATGCATGGTTTGACTGTGCGACCTTCAAAGGTCCAAATAGGTTGTCAGGAAATTTCTTTTCTTGGTCACCGCATAGGTAACCACAAACTGTATCCTGACGACAATACAGTCAAAAGAATTCTAGAGATTTCTACCCCTTCAACTAAGAAACAAGTTAGAAGCCTTTTAGGCTTGATAAACTATTACCATAAGTTCATCCCGCATTTCGCTCAACTATCTACACCTTTGTCCGCACTGTTGACCAAAGGTAGTCCTAATAAGGTACGTTGGGACAAAGATTGCGAAAGCGCTTTAGTAACAATTAAGAAATTATTTAGTAATGCACCAATTTTGTTATTACCGAATATACGTATTCCATTCATACTTCAATCAGATGCCTCGAGTTACTCCATGGGTGGCTGTTTGCTGCAATGTTACAAGGAAACACTCCATCCATGTTTCTATGTGTCGAGGAAACTGACTCCGGCTGAACAAAAGTATGCGACAGGTGAACGTGAGCTCCTGTCGATGGTCTGGTGCCTGGAGAAGCTGTCAAGATATCTCATCGGCACGCACTTTTACATTATGACAGACCATAGTCCTCTTACTTACATAACAGCTAGAACAATGCGTAACGCTAGAATACACCGATGGTACTTGTTGATTCAAGAATTTTCATTTACGATTCTGCCTATTGCTGGATCAGACAATAACTTGGCAGATCTTTTATCGCGCAACTTCTCTGAGAAGAAATTGAATTAACTCTTTAGTCACCATGTTGACAAGTGCTATTATTAATGTTATAAAATTTAATGTGTCTACTTAATGAGTATGATGTTTATAAGTAGGTAGTACTAATATTAATATATTCGGGAGACGAGCGTCTTCTCCATCACTATCATCCGTGCCACAAGTGTCACGTTTGGAAGTGAGGGGGATGATGTTGAGGATTGTTTCATGATTACAGACATTTGGATTTGACGTCGATCCGAATGGCTGTATCATGGAACACCTCAATCGAATAGAGATATATCTCCGCGACCGATGTCGATGATTGTTGCATGTGTGCATGCATTTGAGTTTTGATCACACTCGGATTGCTGCACCATGGAACATCGCAATTGAATATATATTAACGACGTAGTATGCATATCACTATGCATGACGCGTATGTCTTTGTAACGTCATTCGACTTGTGGGTTTTGACCCGAACGGCAGTGTGTTTCAGAAGTGTGGCCATTGCCACTGATATTGTGTGGTATAACCACTTTTTAATTGTGTGGCTGGGAAGCCAATTGAGCAGTGTATTTCTTGAGTCAAACGTAAGTCGTCGTATGAATAACGCAGTTTGCATAATTATGGCAGATTAGCCTGGCGTGGTATGCCAAAGGAACATTACGGTACTAGCAATAGTGTAAGACTAGTATAGATAGATATTGTATAGCTAGCGGCAAGCGTAAGCCTAGTGTAACGGATATTAGACGACTAGCAGTAGACGTAAGCCTAGCATAATAAGTGTATTGCAGAACTAGCAGGATAGTTAAGTCTAGTGCAAAAGGCTATTGTATAAACTAGCGACGGGAGTAAGTCTAGTTAGCCTCTGAATTTATGCCAAAGGACATTGGCCGTTAAAAGGAACTGACCTTGAACCAGAACTCTAGATAGAGATTGTGAACATGTGTTTATGAAATAATGAGAACTCTTACAGATCGTACATGAATGTGATGTGACTTTTGTTCCCATGTAGTTGGTGTCTGCTCATGGTATGAAATTACTAATTAAATATTTTGAGTCGTCAAAAATCACGGTCTTATCAACTGTCGTATTCGGAGTTGAGTTAAATGCTGTTAATATTCAACTGATCATGACCAGTGATGATTAATGTCTTAACACGCTGCATCTCACACTGCCAATATAATCAATAAGACAAGAGACTAATACAGGTCAGTCAAGGGTCGAATATTTAATATGAAACATGTTCAGCACATAATGTATCACAAGGGTTAAAGCAGACATTATCGATACCAACGAACAGTATTACGGAATCCTACAAAAGTGATAAGAACCCGAGGGACTTTGACTCTATAAACTGAATACGCATATAATAACTTGGTCATCCTCAAATACTAGAAGTCATCGAAGCACCCATAATATACTGGGGTCCCGAGCCCGTAACAGTAACATTGACAAAGAAAGAGGAAGAAACCAACAATATGACTGCTGCCAGAATAAATAAAGCCAGATTTGCCGTCAGCTCTCTTCACCCAGTATGGAACTGTGCTGCTCTTTATCAGGAGAGTAAAATTAGGCTATTCAGTACAAACAGAAAATCTGTCTTATGCTAAGTGTTTCGGCCCTTTAATCTCCTTTATACTCGGGAAGGGGGGGGGGTGTCAAATAGCACGGTCAGCTCAATTGTTATAATCTGGTGCGATGATGAGGAATGTAATATCTGGCCGTCTTCGAGATCTTCTGATACTTTCTGGATATGTCCTTCGCCCAGGTAGATCTGCTGCCATCTCAGCACAGCCTAGAATTGATGGTAAACTGCTACTTGGTTTGAGATGTGCTGACTTTCATGCTCTCAAAAAGTATGTACCTGCGGTACTCAGTCTGACTTTGCTGTTCGCCTTCACCCTGGCCATGTTTGTTGTAGAAGTCAACTCATTTAGTACTTTGTTGTGGTGCCATAAGTATTGCCCTTACCCTAATGACACCTTGCAAGCTGAGAGTACATGTTCAAGTGTCTGCCTCTCGTGGCACAGTGGGCACTGAGCATCATCAGACTACCTAATGACACCTTGCAAGCTAAGAGTACATGTTCAAGTGTCTGCCTCTCGTGGCACAGTGGGCACTGAGCATCATCAGACTATTTCCATCTCACAAGGTTTGCGGACGATGGCAGGAGGCCATACATTGATCTGATAATGAAGCTGAGTCTAAGGGGCAGCCATATATCATTCCAAGTCAAGGGACTTTGCAGGGCTCCTTCCCATGTAGTCAATTGGCTTTGTTGGGCTTGCTGCACTGCTTTTTGCAACCTCTTATCATTCTCAGCTTCTCAGATTTCCTGAATTACCATGTCCCTGCGTTCTTTCTTTGATGCCTTGGACTACCAGAGGATGTCACCATGGCCAAATCCCCATCTATTAGTCTGTGTGTATCCAATTACCTCCTTTAGCCTGAGCGACTCTTAGGCAGCACTAATAGTGTTACGGTAGGTGTTATCCACTTTCTTCCAGTTTTCAGTGTGGGTTGAATGGGCTTTACTACGTCATCTGCTGCCTCGCACAGCATCACTACAAGTCTCGTCTTTCCTGCTTTGCATTCTTCCATAACTGACTTGAAAGGAAGTAAAGATTTGCTTTCTTGCAGTACAGTGTTACATCTGACAAACCTGGTGGTACCCCTAGCCATTTCCTTACATTCTTGTTGACCTTTCTCTCTATAGGTTCTACTGTGCATGTGCTTATTTCATATACGAGTATAAGCAGTGGCCATAGCAATTTAGGGATCAACATGAGACTGAAGCACCCGCCTTGAACTTTCTTATGAGTCTGCTTTGGTCTATGATCTGCAGTCCTCTGTCTGCCACTTCTACTGTCTGTTGAACTGCCTTTGAGTTTTTTAATGAGGCATCATACACTCTGCCAAGACTTCTAACTGGTTCCTCAATGACAGTAGGGATTCTTTGAATTGAAATCATGAATGTGACCTCAGATGCATTCTCTCTCCTGACCGATAGGCTTCTAGACTTCTTAGGTTTGAAGCTCATTCTGCACCAGCTGACTAGTTCATCCATGAGAAGAAGACGATGGCGATGGATAGGACACACACTGAGGAAACCTGTTGATAGCATTACAAGGCAGTCCTTGTTCTGGAACCCCCAGGGCAAGAGAGGCAGAGGAAGACCAAGAAGTACATGGAGAAGAGAGTTGGAAACAGAGGTGAAAATGATGAGGAGAACATGGAAAGAACTTGAGATGATGGCACGTGACAGGAGGACTTGGCATGTGTTTGTTGAAGGCCTATGCTCCTTTGGGAGTGGAGGGTTATGATGACTAGTTCATCCAGGCGTGCTAACATTCTTCGGGCCTGATTGTGAGAAGTTACTGTGATTTTATTTTCAATGGGCCCCAGTCGTTTTCTCCATGTAATTATTTGAGTTCATTTATGAGGAGTTACTGTGGTTTTTAATTTCAATATGCCCCAGTCTTCTTTTCACTGTAAAATAATTGCGTTCATTTATTTTATTAGGCGTTGGAGTTCATATTATTAGGCTGGGTAGATTTTTCAGACTAGGAAAAAATCCAAAAACCAGCACCTACCTTGTTAATTGTAGGGATGTGTTACCGTTGGCTTCTCACTGTTGCCGTTAACACTGTTAATGGGGCTGGTTTATACTGGCTCTTCTATTTACGTTTACATATAATTATCCATTGTCTTTTCTCAGTAAATTATGAGATCGTGCTCTTGATGGTGAAGTACACGAAGGTGGGATATAATATTGTCAACTTCATAATACAGTCAAATTCTAACGTTATAGATTAGATAAGTCCTTTCTCGAGTCCATATACATTTATTATATCGATTCCATACACGAACAGTTTACACATGGTCATCATGAAGAATTATACATAATAAGTTGCAGTTCATACTTCATATATTATTCCTTTACAAATCAGTCCTTTGTCTCCTAGCTTGAAAACATAGTAGTCAGAACCGCATAACTGTATGCACGCGTGGTTGGAAAATCCAATACACCGACAGTGAGATTATGCGTCTGGCATTAGAATAACTAGGGCGGACTATAAATTCACGTTGACAAGGTTTAGTCAATTACTAACCTGTACCTTCATCTTTCTTCGTTATCACATTGGACTGACCCATGTCCATTATTTAATGTACTATAATTGTGCGGCAATACAAGCCCGGCAATATAACATTCCAAGGACACGTCTTATCGGTTCGACGGTCGTCTAAAAAAGGGTCTCGTCTCTTGGTCACCGTGCGTGACAACTAACGCTGAAACGTCACAGCGTTCACTAGACCAATAATACTTTTACATTACATTACACGTTGTAACCCCTAAAATCGCATGCTGCTAACCTCTAGCAGACCATGCCAATAAATCTGCCGTAACAATTCATTTGCTTAATCAAGAAGACCAGACAAGAGAATACTGTGATCAGCCAATCATGAGCAAACAGTACTAGGCACTAGTCTAGTCCGTTGACGAATCTGACATCGCCGGAGCCTTCTAAAGATAAGTTTAGACCTAGGACGATTGTCATTCATTAACACACTAACGGGTCCATACCATTTTGCAGGCATGTCTTCTCTATTAATTGTTTATCGATGTTATATCTGTTTCTTTTTGTCCGTTGATGTTTAATCCTTAATTCTTTTTCCCATGCAGGTTGAAAGAGAGGGTGAAAGTGTTTGGTTATATTGTCTGTCATTTTAATTGTTCTCGGTTTCTTTTCAGGTGTGCGACCTCACACGTTATTTATTTTGCTGTGTTATTTATTTGTTGTTTAATAAACTATAAAATGTTCACTGGATCAGTTTCTCTATAACTATACTGTACGTCGATGGTATGTGACACCTTCCACTGAGCTTTGGACCTCTTGCAAATCCTTCAGCCGCCAAGAGGATTACCTGCATAGCCAACACGAATAGTATCGGAGAGATGGTACTCCCATCGCAATTCCAACTTGTAGGTCAATCCACTTCGTTGTGTACTCTCTGGCTGAAAATCTGACAGAGAACCCTGAGAAATACAGCTTCAATATTGCTGCAATTTCTTGTGGAACATGGTATATTTCCAGGGCCTGCCACAACATCTGGTGTGGAATGGATCCAAATGCATTAGCTAGATCCAACCAGATTACATGGAGATTTGTTCTGTCAGACTTTGCCTTTTGAATTGCTTCCCAGATCACTGTGGCATGCTCTAGACACCCTGGGATACCTTCTTTCGGGATGGTAGTGTCAATGTACCCATTCTGCATGAAGTATGTGGTCAGTCTTTTAACTTTAATAGCACAGATTAGGCTAGCTAGGCCAAGTTTGCAGCAAGGAAGATGGTTACATCCCCAAAGTTATTTTCTACAGACCGCTGGCAGATCACAGCTGAGGTTCAAAGATGTGTGAAAGAGGGAAATGAAGGCATTGGACAAAAATCCAGCACCACGTGGAGATGATCTCTAAGGCAGAAACACATGCTTACACTAGTGAAAAAAGAACAAAAAGGCATTTCATTTTTTTTTTTAAATTTATGAGTTCTGCCTTGCTTTGGTAAAGCAAGTCCCCATTCAATATATACAGAAGGTTAATCAGTTAAATTTAGGCATAGGTGCTTACACAATATCTGTCACATTGATAGAAATCTATAGCTTAAGTCCATCAAAAGTATATGCATAAATAATATTTGAAATGAATCTTCCTTACCTCTCTGGCAGCCTCATCTATCTTTGCGGAATTCCTCTGACACAGTTGAACAATGACAAATAAACGAGTTTCAGCTTTAGAGAACAGGACCTGAGTGGCTGAGGAAACAATAATAATAATAATAATAATAAATTCTTTTCATAAGCTTCCAGGTTGTTCGTTGTGACGCCACTCCTCTTAGCTCTTGCACATTATTTAGGCCCAACGTTCTTCCTTCTCCTGAGTGTTTCTTTTCTTTCCGCTTACCCTCAGGAACCCAAGTGAGCGCCTGTAGTGGTATTCTGTTGTTTTGCATTCACTGATCGATTTGCATCGTCTTTTCCTTATATAGTCGGAGACATATTTCTGCCTAGAGTCTTCTCTTATTTGTCGATTAGTCTTGAATTCTTTCCAACTGATGTTCATGAGTTTTCTAAGACATTTGTTCTCGAATGTATTCAAATGATTTTGTTATTTTCCAACTCTCACAGCCGTATGTTAACACTGAGATAACATTTGAATTAAACAGACGAAGCTTGGTATGTATATTCAATGATCGTAATTTCCAAATGTTAGATAATCTATTGAAGGCGCTAGCTGCCAAAGCAATTCTAGTATGGATTTCTCTGTTGTGTCACCATCCTGAGTCATTTTACTGCCTAAATAATTGAAACTTTCAACTTTCTGTAGGAAACAATGACCAGAGTTTTAGTACCTGCTTTTTTCCTCTTAATGCTGGTAAAGAAATTGTGAGACAACCTAAAGAATTTAACTCAAAAAAAAAAAAAAAAAAGACTGTCTTCGAAGCTACTGGTACAGCCTAAGAAGACTTTGTTTCAGTAACAATATCCTGCGACCAAGAACTGCTTACTTGGAGCAATCAAGAAGATATGCGCACCATCTTATTGGGTGTCGGTCACATTCTCAGAAGAGACCTGACATATCACCAGAACTGGTAGGCTATGTAGCCCAGCACCATAGTCAGTTATGACTGAAGGGGCTATTATTACGTAGCCCAGAAGGAAGGCGACAGAGAGGCCGATCAAAAACAATTTCGTGGAGAACTGTTGAGGCTGAGATGAATAGCATGAACTAGAGCTGGGGCACCAAATGAAAAATAGTCACCAACCGTGCAGGGTGAAGAGAGTTTGCTTGATATGTTCTCCATCCCTTTTTCTTATTAAGTACAAGGCTTATGCATCTGCCTGTTTCTTTTTTTTTACATCTTGTTTCTTTGCTGATCAAAAAATATCTTTCTCAGAAAACATATCTGTGACTGCATTAATTTGTCATTTTGTTTGTTCTATATCTAAGGCTACCACCAATGCTATTTACTATTAAAAATAAGCAATACTGGTTCTCTGCAACAATGCTGGTATTTCCTGACTGCTTGGGACTTGGGAAGCATAACTACATATTTGAGAAATATACATATCTGTAATCTAAGATTAAAAGCTCAATGGAAAAACTGGAAGAACACAGTCTGTGATACTGAACGCCAAAGTAGGAAATCATGTTCCACATACCTGAGGTGTCATTTGGAGAGTCCTGTAGATGCTGGCTTAAGAATTTTAAGTGATTCTGTAGGTTCTGTTCAAAGCACATATAAAAAGAGTCTAAGAAATGAATGAAAAGTCAAAGGCAAACTTTTAACACAAATATTTTACAGTATTGATTTAGTGTGTAAGTGTGATGCAGTACTGTGGTTTTATTTTTCAACAGGCCCATTCTTTTTCTATCTGTAATTTTGTCTTGTAACTAATTGAGTTTGGTCTTCTTTTTTTGGTAATTAATTGCGTTTTATAAGAGGGATGACTGTAGGGTTTAATTCTAAGACTTGCACCAGTCTTCCTTTCCATTAATTAATTGCGATCTCGTAGGCTTTTCTTTGTTAAAAGTAATCGCTTTAAACTTTTATTGTAGTAAGCGCGTGAGTATTATTTAGGAAGGGTATTTTGGTGGACGTTATAAAGCACCCACCCGTGGAAACGGGGGATGGGGGGAAAACACTACCCAGATAACGTCGAACTTACGTTAGAGCGAATCAAGGTTAATTTTGCTCACGCGGTCGGTATAACATTATTTAACTTTGACGTAATATGGATGAGCGGGCTGTAACATATATGACTCACGAGTTGCTTTCAAATCTAATTGGCGGAGGTCACAGTTGTTAATTTTTGTAGTGATTTCATTGGTCTAAGAGGGACGCCAGCGATGACGTAGGACATAGGTCAGCGTGGTTTGTTTTATGATATATACGTGCATCTATTCATTAGCGGGGCCCTTTGTCTGCAGAAATATACAGCCGTGAAATCGACGTCGTTATCGACTTGCTCCGACGAGAGATATTTGGTAACTGGCAGTCAGTTTCACAGCAAATTGGGAGGGTGTAACTTAGGGTTCCCATAATGTTTTGTTGAAAAACCGGGACATTTCCAAATTTTTACCTAAAAAACCCGGGACATTTCGTAAAAAAACGGGACATGTTAAAAATTACGGTAAAGCACAAATAAATCTATTATATATTATATGTTGCACTTAAAATAAGATACTGGTATAAAAATACACACATTAACTAACACAACTTCCACTTTAAAAAAGAATTCTAAATTACAAACATACTTAATTAGAAAAATCGCACCTTTAAAAAATACACAATAGTCAAGTTTATATTTCGGATTCATTAGAATATTTATCAGATTTATGAAAACGTTCAAGAAGTTTTTTTTCTTCTAATATTTGGACATAGAACTCAGCACAAGAGAAATCCTTAAAATGGGTCTTTATAATGGTTAAAGCTTTCACTGTCTCAATTTTAAGTCTGTTTTTTTCGTCTGTCCAAAGCGCATTTATTAATGAAAAAACACGTTCAACAGCTGCATTGGATCCTGGCAGTGCCAAACAAAAACTAACTAGGCATTTCAGGTTCTCAGCATTTATATCCTGCTTTGTAAAATGAGCGAACATCTCACACAATTTTTCACTAACAATTTGATCCTTCAGTTCACTCCACACATCAAATTTGCTTTCACAATAATTTTTCACACATGCAAACTCATCAAATAAGTCCTCTTCATTCCCAGCAAAATTTGATGACACTGTCTTCATAAATATGTAGCTTTCTTGGATGTTTCTTTCCAAGTCACAGACTCTCCTTTCCCTTCAAAATTGATCCAATCCATAGACTGAAGAGGCGTAAGAAATGGGTGTGTTCACACCACTCCTGAATATATTCAATGCAGGTGTGTCATAGAAATCTACTGCATACTTTGAAACCTTTTCAACTGTTATGTGTCCTTCTTTTTCTAATTCATTGCAACTAGATTTCTCAGAGTCTAGAGGTAAGAAACTTTTTCTGAGCCTTCCTGTAGTTACGCACACCGCCATGTGATAAGCGTAGGTTGCCATCCTGAGTGCTTGCCAATGATAACTGTTTTTCCATTTCCTTTTCACTCTGGGTGTTGCTTCGAGCATTTAAGAAATGACTTATACTGGCTGTTGGAAGCCTTACTTTCAACAGCACACCTTTATGTTTTTTTACTTTTATTTTTTTTCGTTTTCACACGTGGTTGAGCTACGTCTGACGGACCACCATGTGAAATGCAAAATTTAAGCTGCATAAAGTAACATTCCACATTTTCATCTACACCGTTTTAATGAAGGGAAATTTTCTTGTATTGTTTATCATTTAATACTGCACTTACGTTTCGGCATTATGAGCGAATGAAAAACGCTAAAAAAATGCGTTTAATAATGCTAATACGCATTAAATCATTTGGTAGATGCTCACTTGAACACTGGTTTTGTCCGACTTTCTAATTTTTGTTCGAGCTTCAAAACCGAGGGTCCACTGGTAACGACAGAAATTGATAAATAACACTACAAAAACACGGAATAAAATTCCGTTACCCAAAGACCC